>CM038220.1:97640858-98240858 GCA_021442155.1 Cymbidium sinense | reverse complement strand
CAAGCGGTATCATACAGATTAGGGAGATGGAGGCACTGCGGTCATTGTAGAGGTTTACTGATCACCCGAGTTACAAATTTCATCCTCTCTCTCTCTGGGTAGAGGATGCTAGGAGGATCACTTCACCTCCCGGTGGTTTTCGATGGTTACGAAGTGAGGTCACATGCTAGCCTCCGATCAATTTTATGCCAGGTTGGTGGAGCTTACGGACGTTCCAAGTCTAGAGCTTAATTTGCTTTTAGATCTATCATCCCCGGCATGTGGAAACATGAGAGGAGAGGGCGAGGCCCATACATTTGTTCATATCACAAGTAGGGGAGCGGTTGTTCTCGCGCTTCACTCATCAATTTTCATCGATTGCTACTACGACCATATAGATAGCATTTCTTACAGTGGACCATCATGGAAGAGGGTCCTATCATAGAGAGTGGTGGTGTCTCCACCACTCCCCATCACCATCTGTTCATGCATCTCTAGTTCCATCAAGAAGGCCATGAAGGCCATATCAGGGAGAAGCATGATCGGCATGGCCAAGGATCCCCATTCACCACCCTATTGTGGGGAGGAGCTCTCCTCGACCTTACGCCCCAGTGGTGGTGCGGAGGAATGACCCTAAAACATAGTGGTCATCTTCACCACACCACTAGTTCATAGACATGGAGATGGTGGCTATGTAGAGCATATGATAGCAATGATGTAAGTGAACCTCTAGAGTGTCACCCCTTTTCAGTTGGTGATAGTCGAGTGTGTCTTCTAGTGAGTACATCCTCATAGGATTGACTCTCCGGTGGCGAGGTTTGCCTCGGTACATGATAGTGATCACACCAGAAAATCATTGTGCCCATTGATTGATCATTCTCTTGAGGAGATAGTAGCACATTATCTTAGAAGAGGAGATTAGGGTATGGATGGTGAAGAAGATCGACTTTGATCCCAATGAAGATGATTTGTTGGGAGACTTCGGTAGTCATATGGTGATACGGGATCCCTCCTGAGAACAGCCATGGAAGGTGATGAGGTTGATCAGAAGACACTAATCAACCAAACACAGATCAATTAAAGCTAAAAGATGATAGATAGATGGGTAGCGAGGACTTGTTAGCGGTATTTTGGTACTTTTGAAATAAGCCCCTAGTTCATCCTATTATAGTCGATATTAGTGAGTTAGTGCATGTCTTGGACTGACCAAGACCTTACCTTTCATTGAGCAAGGTAGCACTAGCATGTATAGGAAGGTAGTGGAAAGTACCTCCATATGGAAAAGACATCAGATCCATGGTTGAGCGACAAAAGGAAGCGTTGGCTCAAGCCTAGGGAGGATCATCGGTTCCAAAGGGTAGACCCTACTTAGAGGAATTTGACACAATCCAATATCTCAAGGGTTTCATGCCACTTTCCTTCAAAAGCTTCGTTGGCAGTGGAAACCGAGGACATATTACACAAGGCGGTTGTTTGCAACAGTGGCGATGCTTTATTATTGCCTCTTTGTTAGTAGCCTAGCAGGGATTACTTTTGATTGGTATGTTGAACTTCCCAATGGTTCAGTAAAGACATTTGCTTAGTTGGAGCAACTCTTTATCAAGAGGTTTCCTGGAGCTCAGCAACAGGTTACTGTAAGTGATCTCATTGTAGTAAAATAACACCTAGTTGAGTCCCTTATTGACTATATTCTCTGATGGCATAACTTGAATATGAAATGTGAGCCATAGCTATCTGAGCAGTATACCATTGAGATTCTTCTAAAGAATATCCATGGCCCAATCTCCTTCATGCTTAAGGGCTATCAAATATTTGAGAAGCTAATCAACAAGGACTAGTCTACAAGGAGAGGCCAAATAGTTTTTTCAAGACCAATTGCCCAAAGCAAAGCCACAAGGTCTATGAGAAGAAGCCGGGAATAAGTGATAGTAGATGGGAAGCAACCTAAGATTAGTGAGAGACCACTCACCTCCACCACCTCCTTTACCACCACCAGGCGACCCTAAGGCCTCCAACAACCTCCATGGCCTGCGCCACCTCACCCTACCATCAAGCAGTGAAACATACCCTAGCTATGGTCCACCTATTCTTTTAGAACAACAATAAACCTTCATTTAAGAGGGTAATCGAAGATCTTTAAGAATCTCTTAAAAAAACTTAATTTTTAGCTACCTGAGCCTAGGAGACCGAAGGAAGTGGCAAAAATCAATGATCCTAACTTTTGCCTCTACCACCATATGCTAGGTCATATTTTGGAGGATTACTTCACATTTAAGAACTGGCTTGAACATAGCTTCAAGACTGGTGTTGAAGTTATCCCAAAGGAATACCTTGTGGAATAACCATTCAATTCCATTAGGGTAATCCTTGGGGATACATGTGATCCTTCCAAAACCAAAGAAGGTTGGGATATTTCTTTATCCAAAACCTCTAAAAATCATCTAGAAGATCAAGAAGATTTCCTTGCAGATGCCTGAGTCAACTCAAACCTCCAACATCAATGAAGGTTTGCAAGTTTCTACTGACTTGGAAAGGAGAGCTTCAAAAATGCATGTGTCACCGATAGCCGTAGCACAACCACCAAGTCAGCCTCCGATATATTGTAGCTACCACATCAGTGACTTTCTCTACTTCATCTAGTTCTTCTTCTTTTACTAGTAGAACTCTTGTATTGGTGAATAAGGGCATCAAATCCCTTACCTCACTCACTTTACTTGATTTCTACTTTATACCACCTATAAAATCCAAGAAATTGAAGAATAAATCTAGCTTGAATTACATCTATGTCACTTCTGATGGGTTGCCTTCTTCTATTCTTAATGATAACTCTTCAAGTCAAAATAACTATAACAATTGATCTTCCTCTTTGATTGAGTTGGACTTTCCCTACTTCGAATACTATGGGTTCACCTCTTGAGATAGACTTGGAATCATCTTATTCAGGGTCCCATAGGAGAAGGCTAGGTGAGCGATGTGGGTAGAACCTTCCATTACCCTACAAGAGATCCAAGTCAACCTCCATAGTGGCAGGTTCTACCTCCTAGGCGCACCTCAAGATAGGGGAAACAAGTCATTGGTATAGAGGATGAAGCCCCTCCACGATGCTCCACCCTTGGATATGCTTGTGGAGGATTAATAAGGTGGACTACAATGTCCTCTCATCTAAGAAAGTTTCCATCTAAGCTAAGCATTATGATGCCCTTGTCTTATCCAAAGAGATGAGAATCATTAAATCAAGGTCTCCTTGATCGAGATATGCTTAGCTCGGTGGCTATAGGTGAGGAGACACATTACACAAAAGAAGCTTAGGGGATCACCTTCACAGATGAAGACCTTCTTCTTGAGGACATGGAGCACAACCGTCCCTTCTACATCACAGTTGACATGGGCCGATTCAGACTTGCTAGAGTTCTTGTGGATCCAGGTGCATCGGTGAACATTATGAGTCTAAAGACCCTTACCTATTTGAGGATCAACATCTCCACACTCTGAGGAGATCAGATGATGTTGGGAGGATTCAATGAACAAGGTGAGCGGGCTTTAGCTTCCATAGTGTTACCTTTGGAGATAGGTGATTGGAAGACTGAAGCCAAGTTTTCATCATTGATTCAAATACTTCATTCACTACTTTGCTCGATAGGCCTTGGATACATCAGAATAAGATAATTCCATTCTCCCTCCATCAGTGCATCAAGTTCAAAAAAAGATGGGATTGAATACCATGTCAATGGAGATGAAAAGCCATTTTCAGTTAGAGAGGTTGAGATTTATGAGAATGCAACCTACTATCTTCTCATGAACCTGGACAAAACTCAAATTCAAAAGAAAAAGAAAATGAAGAAAAAGAAAAGGCAAAAGAAAATGAAAAGAAAAATGAAAATCCAAGTGAACAAGAAAATTGAAGAAAAAAAGATTGCATATCACATTCCACATGTTCATTCCATCATATGGACATGTGGGTAGGATGGCTCAACCTCCACCGGGGGTAGAGGCGTAAAGAGAGTTCAGGTGGAAGACCCCCCTATCACCACAAGGTCATGTTCAGTTCATAGGTACCCTACTATTCACATAGACTTGGAATCCTCGAGGATGAGTCTAATGTGATTAATATACCACCAACCCTCTTAGTGGGTTCCATTGGAGGAGACTTTCAATCAGAAAGGAAGGCCTCAGATAAAGCAAAGTATTTGAATTAGGTTTATGTGAAACTATTAGCGGTTGGGAACCTTAGCTCTAACCTCACATCTAAAGTTGAAGGTTTAGTAGTTAAGGAAGTCCCTAAGTCTTCAATGATATGAAGCCAAAAGATTCTTTTTTGGGATCATCATCCTCAAGTCACAGTTGATGTAGAACTTGAGGAAGATACATTTAAAGAATGGAATTACCATTTTACTTTTACTCTTGTGTTCATAATCTTATACAAAAAGGTTTAGTTCCTCATACATGGTCCAGACATAGGTCAGAGTACTTTGAAAAGCTATGGAACAATACAGGCAGGGAAGCACAATCAAGAGCAGGACTAGGATTCGATATAGTGTGTCCAGTCGATGATGATGATTACTGCTTAGTTATTACCAATCATTTGGAATCTAATAGGTTCTTTTCACACACCCCAACTCTTATGAGAAGGTGTGTTTAGAAACCTCAGATGATCCAAATGATCTCCAAATCAAAAAGGCACTTCCAGAATTTGAAGAGGAGATCCATTCAATAATAGACAAGCTTAAAGAAATCAACCTTGGGATAGAAGAAAATCCATGCCCCATGTACATCAGTTCATTGTTGAATGAAGAAGAAATCAATGACTTAGTTAGGCTACTGACTAAGTTTAAAGACTGCTTTGCACGGAGTTATGAAGAGATGCTCGAATTTTCTTCTGATGTAGCAGTCCACTAGCAATAGTTCCTAACACTACCCCTATTAAGCAAGCTCCTAGATGCCTACGATTAAAAATTGAATAATAGGTCATTTTTGAAGTCAAGAAATGGATTGATCTTTGGTTTCATCGGAAGAAAAATACCTACCAGTTATGTGTCATCACCGTTAAGAAGAAGAATGGCCAAATTTACATGTGTCAATTTTAGGGACTTAAATAAGGCATGTCCTAAGGATGAGTTTCTTCTTCCTATACTAGAATTAATGGTGAATATTGCCTCATCTCATGCAGTTTTTTCTTTCATGGATGGGTCATCTAGCTATAACCAAATCAAGATGTCTCCTGAAGATGAAAAACACATTGCTTTCGAACCCTGATCAGAATCTTTTGTTATAGGTCATGCCTTTTAGCCTTAAAAATGCTTGTGCTACAAACCAACGAGCCATGACTCAGATCTTCAACGAACTCATCCATCATCAGGTTGAGTGCTATGTTGTTGATCTAGTAGTCAAGAGAATAGAAAAGAAAGATCATCTCTTTGACTTGAGAGTAGTTTTTGAATAGTTAAGATAATATAACCTTAAAATGAATCCCCTGAAGTGTGCATTCAGAGTAGCTTCAGGAAAATTCCTTGGGTTTGTTGTTACCGAGGAATAGAAATAGATCTAGAAAAGATTAAAGTTATCTTAGAAATGCCACCTCTTAAGAGTTTAACTCAACTCAGATCTTTCTAAGGATGGCTGACATATCTAAGATGATTTATTTCCAACCAATCGGGGAGATGCAAGCCATTTTCATCATGTGTCAAAAAGGATGTCAAGTTCAAGTGGGATGATAAGTGTCGCATGCCTTTGAAGACATCAAGCATTATTTTGGTGAAGCCATCAGTTCTAGCAGCCCCTATCCCGGGCAGCCACTCATTCTCTACATTCATCATTTGACTCTCTCGACGCTCTGTTAGCCCATGCCAATGATGAAATAATGCTCTCTACTACCCCCAGTCATCATCTTATTCCTGCTGAAGTAAACTATCCACCTATTGAGAAACATTGCCTAGCTTTGATCTTTCCCTCCCAAAAGCTACAACACTATATGCTTTCTCATAAGGTGTTGATCTCCATAACCAATCCATTGCTATACCTCATGACATGGCCAACATTATCCAAACATTTGGCATGATGATCCATGATTCTCTCGCAGTTTAATATCACATTTGTACCCCTCCGTGCGGTAAAAGGATAAGCACTAGAGAATTTCTTAGCGACACCACTCTCGATTCTCTTAGTGATGATCTTCCGATGAACAAATCATGAACTTAGAGGTTGATAAACGATGGAAATGTATTTTGAAGGTGCAGCTTCTTTTCATAAAGGGGAAGCATCATGATCTACTCTTCCAGGAAAGGCAGGGTAGGAATTCTTCTCCGAACTCCAAACTGCGATGTGATGAGATTCTCATACTACCTTTCCAACCCTTGCACCAATAATGAAGCAGAGTATAAGGCTTTGATTATTAATCTAGAGTTAGTCATCACTATCAATGTCAAGAGTATCAACATCTTTGGGGATTCTCAGTTGGTCATCAATCAAATTGTCGGGTCATACAAAGTTCTCAAACCCAAGCTTCGTCATTACTATGAGTATACCATGAAGTTGGACAAACAAGTCACCATCTACAAGGTTCCCCAGTAGAAACGAGTAGATATACTTTGGCCAAACTTGCCAAAGAATTGGCAAGTCCGGAAGACGAGTCCATTTCAATAAGGGTCCAAAATAGACAAGTCATATCCCTTATTGATGCTGAACTCATCGAGAGAATTTCTCTTGAATGGGAGGTTGTCATTGCCTATAAGGACCTGGATTGGAGGAAACCATTCATAGACTATTTGAACACCGGCAAACTACCTCAAGAAAAGTCACAAGTCCATCAGGTGAAACAGAGCTCTCTCATGCTCTTGACATGATCCTTTAACCATATGTGGTTACATTGTTTAGACAAACCCATGGTATTATAAGGTACATTGGTCATGCCACATCAATCAATCGAAGATGAAGATTAAGATCTAGGATACTACTAGCCGATGATTCAGATCATGGATGTAGCTATGAGATGTCATCGGTCTTGTACATGGTGTGGTCCTCCACCAATCACCACAACATTCTACACCTACATTATCCTCATGGCCATTAGTGTTGGGGACATTATGGGTCGATCGATCCTCCCTTCTTAAGGGTCAGGTTCATCTTAGCCACCTACTTTTCCAAGTGGTAAGCCATCCACTCAGAGAGGTCATAGCTTTCTTTGATTTTAGAACCATATCGTATATAGGTTTGGGGTGTCTTGACGAATTATATCCAATAATGGTACTGCATTCAAAAGCACCAAGATCAACAGCTTCGCCAAAAGACACGGTATAGATTGGAGATACTCCACCATCTACTACCCCAGAGCAAATGGCTTAGCAGAAGTATTCAACAAAACTCCCATCCATATATTAAAGAAGACTCTTGACGATAATAAGCAGTAGTCGAATGAGTAGCTGGTTGAAGCTTTGTGGACTACCGCACATACCAAACTCCAACTCATCTATCTCATTTTCCTTAGTGTATGGGTCCAAAGCCATTCTACCTTTAGAAGTTCAACTCCCATCACTAAGGATAGCATTGGGTAGCAAGATCACTATAGAACATAATGCAAAGTTATAATTAGAAGAGCTCAAGGTTTGGAGGAGAGTCGCCTACAGGTGTGCCAGAACCTCGAGTTGTACAAGGCCAAAATGAATCAAGCTCATAACAAGTTGGTCCGCCCTGGGTCTTCCCAAGTAGGAGAACTTGTGTTAGTCCTAAGGAGACCAATTGTTGCCCATCGAAAGATGGGAGGCAAGTTTGAACCCACTTAGGAAGACCCTTATGTCATAGAGAAGGCCTGCCAAGAAGGATCTTATCAGCTCATTGATTGTAAAGGGGAACACGATGCTTCCAATTAATGGGCTCTATCTAAAGAAATTTTACCCATGAAATAAATCATATTTAAAAATAATTCTATCAATCAACAAAAATTTGATTCTATTTCATCAAAATCTTCTCTTCTTTTAAAGTGTTATTTGCTCATCTTGCAAATTCCATGATGTGTTTAGGGAAGGCGTAAGAGTCCCCCAATGGCATCCATCCCTCTTTCACAACACAAACACAATCTCCCAGTGCTATTGGAATAGGTGTAAGAGAACTTGAGAGGCATCCTATTTTTGATTTGCACACAAAGATAGGTGTGAGAGAACCCAAATGGCATCCTTTCTTAGTGGGAATCCCATTTGCCATCTATGGCACCATTTCATCAAAATCCTAACATGTTTTAGGTAGGTGTAAGAAAACCCAGAGGCATCCTAGTTCCTTTTAACACATGCACAATAACAAACACAAATCTTTTATCTTAAGCTATTTGATGTGGGAGCAAGCCCTTGTGGCACTCCCTCATTAGTTGCTCTAGGTCGGGTCTACATGCTACCTCGCTAGTATGTCACCACAATGGTCATTTGTTTGGAAGATATGAGTCCCTGTGCTTTCTTCTAACTTGACCCTTATGAACCAATGAGCACCTTCTTAGTACAGTAGACTTTACTGCCCAACCAGTAAGCTACCTCATGTTGATTTTGTTTAAGAAGATGTGAGTCTCTGTGCTTTCTTCTCAAACTAATCATCATGATCTAACTAGGTCGAGTATATTTGAGGTTTAGGATAAGTCCCCCAGAGGCTCCTATCCTCTTGACTACATTTAAGTCGATGTAAGTTCCCCAATGGCATTCACTCACTTCCTAGGTCATGGCTTTTGTCGGTGAAGATAAACTATCCCAACAATCGGTTCTATTATAGGAGGATGTGAGTCTTGAGCTTTCTTCTAGATTTGCAAACTAATGGGAACCTTAGGTTGGTTGATGTTCTATGCTAATGACTCACGGTGGATACATCACTCTTGGCGGTGTGAGTCCCGCTTTCTGAGTTGGCCACCGAATACTTATTTAATATATGACTTAGCCATGTTATCTTCTCCAGGGTTTTGGATTAAGCCCTTAGTAGCCCCATCCCCTGCGGGCACTCTATTTGGTTCACATCCTTTGCGACCCCATTTAAATACTACCTGAATTACTTGTGGATTGAACAGTCCCCTTTCTTTATAGGCATCCCTGTGGTTGGAGAATTTGTTCAGTGGATGCTCAAATTCTCCCTTGGTTCAATAAATTTGAGATAGGTCTAGGCTGATATAAGCTCCTTCTCAGTTTGATCCCTCACAAACTAATAGGGTCCACAATAAACAAATAAAACAAATAAAATTAATTCACTTATAGATTAGGAATTCAAGCCCCCAAAGGGCCCCTCCTCCCAAGCAGGCATCCTATCTTTAACATGTGTAGAACTCCCCATAGGGTGCGACTACGAGTTGAGATAAGTCCCCATGTGACACTCACTCATTAGCCTTAGGTCGGGTTCAATCTTTTCTTGGGTTACCACGGTCATTCTTTAAGATATAAGAATATGATGCATTCTTTCTAGCATGATTGTCACAAATCGGGGACCATTGGGTGGTTTGATTTGTTGCTAAGTAGCATCATGGTCTTTTTGTAAGAAGATGTGAGTCCTCGAGCTTTCTTCCTTTCAATTGATTATTACAAACTGAAAGGCACTCTTTGGTCAGATAGTTCTCTATCGGTCGGGAAGCTACTCCCTTTAGTTCAGTAAACTTGAGGTATGTTTAGGCTGATATAAGCTCCTTCTCAGTGTGATCTATCGCAAACCAATTGAATCCATCAAAAAAATCTAAAAATGAAATTAATCTTGATTGTCTTTTAGTTGATCTAAGTCCCCCAGCAGCATTTACTCAATAGTCCGCCCTAGGTTGGGTTCAATCTGTTGCCTTGCCAATAGATTACCACAGCAACCGGTCTCTACTTTGGAGGATGTAAGTCTACTACACTTTCTTCCTAGTACAATTGTTGCACACCAAAAGGCATCCCTTTGGTTGGCTAGCCCTACTTGTTTTTAGTAGACTACCCTTTTGGATTGATAAATTTGAGTTAGGTCTTTTCCGTGGCTACTTAGTGCGTCCATCATAAACCAAGGTCCATCTCAAAATCCAAATCTAAAATTGAAACAAATTCAACCTCTTTCCTGGAAATTTCTCCTCAGTGAGACTCAAATCAAATCAAACCTCATCCTGGATGACTTGAATCGCTTCCCAATGGAAGGTTCACATACTATCCTATGGTTCTCCTTCTCTCTCTTATATCTTTGACATAAGTAGAGTCACATTGCATTAAGTTTAGATTCCTTCTACACCTTGGGTTAGGAGTAGATTATCTCTATTAGTGCTTGTGATCATATGTTATTGTTGATCATTTCGATCAAAATCAATACATGTGGTGTTCTTTGTCTGTCACACCATACCTATTGGGCACCCTTTGTTGACCTCATTTTTAGAATGAGCTCTCAACCCCTCTATCTTAGACCTTGGATTCCTCTTGACTTTAAGAGTTCATTAGTCTTAAGACACATCTAGTGATTAGGTGGACACTCAACCTACCTCTAGAGACATAGAAGAGTTAGCCATAAGAATAGGTCATGCCTTAGGGGTGTTAAGAAAATTTGCCTACCCAATATCTTAAACCACTTTCCTTACTTCCTTCCTTCAAGTCAAACTCTAAATCAATATCAAACCTAAATCAATTCTAGCCTAATTGGTTTCTCCAAACTCAAATCAATGCCACATGATTGAAACACATGATTGAAACACATGATTGAAATCCATAATTGAAACCCTTGATTGCAAATCAAAATTCCAAATCTTTCCTAAGTCCTTAATTTCCCTCTTAAATATGTAGCCAAAATTATCTTCAAATCAATTCAAATTCATGAAATTTTCTCATAACCCATTTATATTCTCATTTATATTCACATATATAAATGAAATATAAATTCAAACCAATCAAACTAAATTCAAAAATTCAAATCCAAAAATCTTTTCTTCCTTAATTTCCTCAGGACTTAGCCTAGATCATGATCAATCACTTAAATCCGAAATTTTCTCATAAACCATTTATATTCTCATTTATATTCACAAATATAAATATAAATTCAAACAATCAAAACCATCAAAAATCAAACTCAAATCATTTTAAAATCTAACCTTTTTCAAGTCAAAATCTTGAATCAACTTCAAATCAAGCCAAACTCATGATTCAATCAATCCTTCAATCATGAATCCAAATATAAATACAAACTTTAATCACTTAAAAACTCAATTCAAAATCAAGCCAAAATTCATTTCATGTTCACCTTTGAACTTGAAAATTATCAAATGAATCCCATTTGACTTCAAACCACTTGCAAATGGATTTATAATGCAATCATAAGTCCATATGTGAGTTCAATCAAACTTAAATCATGCTTTAAGCCATTTGACTTGACTCACTTGACCCAAAGTGACCTTCTTTATGCAAATTCTAATCTAACCAAATTGGATTGAACTAAACTCTCACCTCTCTCATGAGATGATCAATCTCAAATTGGTCAAACAAACCTAAGCATTGAAGTCAAAACTTAGCAAAAAGAAACCCAACATAGCCAAAATTCACCATAGGCCAAATTGATTGAAACTATCTAAGTTCATTTGATCAATGTTTGAACATGTCAACATTTGAGCCTACACCTAATTGGCCCATGACTAACTTGACCTAAAAACAACAACAAAACATCAACAACAAACCAACTAAAACATGAATCCACTCCATTGACCAATGTGTCAATCATCAATTCAAGTATCTAAGATCAAACATCTTAACCAAGTCATACATCTTACTTGACCTAAAGTCAAAATGTGTCAAAAATTTTATCTAAGCCAAATTGATTGAAACCAATGGGATTCATTCAAATCACTTGTTGAACTTGACTAAAGCCTCAATTGGCCTAGACCTAACTAGCCAATTGACCTTGAACCCAACTTGACCTACTCATATTGCCAAATTCAAACTTAACCAAAATTAATTGGAAACAAAGATACCAATCCACTTCATACCTACCAAACCTAAACTTACCCATGCTCAAATAGGTCAAATGGGTCAAATTAATAAACTTGACCCATTTGACCTAAATGAATCAGATGAACCAAATTCAAACCTAAACCAAATTGAATCAAACCAAAGCCACCAAAACATTTCAAATGGTCATATGAACTTGACCCAACCCTTGGTTTGACCCAATTTGACCAATTGGTCAAATTGACCCAGTTGACCCTTTTTGACCTAAATGGTCAACATGAGCCAAACCATACCAAATGAACTCCAAATCCAATGAAACTTGGCCAAACCTATTTTCTCAACATACCCAACATATCCAAATTCAAAAATCATCAAATGACCATTTTACCCCTAGGCCATAGAACAAATTGTGGCCAATTCCTCTTGGAATTTGGTCAAACCCTCTTCATACCTACTTGATACTCTCCTAATAGGTCAAGTGAACACTAGGGAGGGTGGTGCACCCAACCCAATGGTTTTATGTCAGCCAAACTAGACTCCCCTTGAAATGGCCACATGGGAATCATGCATCCACTTATTTTGAGCACATGGGAAGTTCATATTCCCACTCCTCTAGCCAAATCGAACTCAAGGATAGCTCTAACAGCTCAAACAACCCTTTCAATCTTAGCAATTGGATCAAAATGGCAAGCTTGGACCTTCCAATTACCAAAGGTGGAGATATACTCCCCTAATTCATTTGAAAATTAATAGACCCATGATTGAAGCCTAGAGAGTCATAGGAGCCATTTGCAAGTGATCCTGAGCTTCCTAGAGGGAGATTGAACTTGTATCTTCTCAATTTTTCCTAAGTAAAAATAGGGGAGGTCCATTGAATTGCAAACTTTCTCCACACTCAAACTCCACTAAATTCCCTCTTCAAGATTCATTAGAGGACCAAGTTGATTACACCCAAGCTCTCTTCCAAGTTCATGAGGGGAGATCCAATTCAATCAAAATCGAGCTCAAGCTAAGGAGGAGGTGACCCATAGGAAGATCCACTCAACCTCAACCCCTCAAACTTTAACCAAAACTTCGTCTCAACCAACGAAACTTCTCCAAGAATCAGTGTCATTGATCACCTCTAGCGAGGTATGCCATTTTTCAATCACAAAACTCAATGTGGTGTGGAGCTTACTCAAAGAAATATTAATAGCATAGATCTTGACAGTTAGATGTGATCTAGGATGCATGTTGAAGGTGTGGGTTGAGTTTCAATCAAAACTTCAGCTCGAATCAAGGCTAGAACATGGGGGTCTCCATGTGGCGTTTGGAAGGATATCATCCATCCATGATTTGGATGGACGGCTAAGATTAAAATATGCTTTATATCCTATTTTATCTCCTCTGATCAGCAACTTTAATCACAACTATATGATCCTCAATAGATGCGAGGGAAAAGCGCGTGTCACCATGTGATGGGTTTAAATATCCAATGGGAAGGCACCGCGTGTAAAGTGCATGACATTAGCCAATGTGTGGCAAGTCACGGGATTAAGGATTTAATTAGGATTTAAATAATTCTAATTAATTACCTAAACTTCTAAAATTCATATCTCAACATAGAAAAATAAAATATATGAAATAAATTACATTGGATAGATAATTACATGATTTCATTGCTTTAGTTTTTCTCTAATATGCTAAATATGTGTGTCATATGGTTTCATGCATTCATTCTTTTCAAACATCAAATTTAAAAATGAAAATATTTCCTTTATGTCAAATTGTATGTGTTGGCTAAAGTAAGAATATGAGTGCCTATTATCACTATTAAATCCAAATTATTTTTAAAATATATGAATCAATTATCAAAACTAAAAGTGTGCTACTTATATCTTACATATAAGTTTGCATGTGAGTAAAATATAAGGATGTGCTTAGTGTAGGTTTTCCTTCTCCTCTCTTTTCGTATAATTTTGAATAGGATTTAGCAAAGTGTATTGTTCATTTGAAAAGAACCTAACACTTACCTAATTCTATATCCTATTCATTCCTATGCGATTACTTAAGAAGGATACTTATACTTGTACATATAAATTATACAAACAAAAATAAATCAACAACACAAACTTTTGCATTCTTTCTTTTCCATTCATTTCTTTTGTACACATGCTTGTACTTAAGGAAAGTGGTATATTAGTCTGGACAACCACGGTTGTGAGGCTTTAAGTAGCCCTAAGTAGATCTTATACCTTACACCCATGGCCAATAATGGCATCATACTCACTTATGCGTTCCATACATTCATCTGTGCATGTGAAAATTGGATAAGAAACCCTTTGCTACTTAATGAAAATCATGCATCATAAACAAAATTTTCTTAAATAAATTACTTAGAATGAATCATAAAGTATGTTAAACATTCTCATTTGTATGTATAGATATGTTTAGGACTCATTCATTTGCATGTTATACATGTTGGGAAATAAATGAAGTGATGTATGTTTTGTGAATTTAGTTCATTTTAATTAATCTTAAAATTCCCTTTCTTTTGAGTGGGTTTGTTTAGATTTTATCTAAACTTAGGATTAATTAAAACACATAATAAAATATTCACTAAACAAAACTAAAATATGAATTCACTTCAAAAATTACTTAGGTTAGGAAAGGAAAGAGAAGTTCTCTTCTTTCTCTCTCTCTTATAACTTAGTAATTAATTGTAGGATTCACTCGAACCCAATCAAAACATTAAATAAAATTAACCCAAAATAATTAAAGCACTTAAGTGAAACCCTCCTCTAAGTTGAACATTCTTCCCACTTAGAAAATTCTAACTTAAAGCCATAGCTAACCATACCACACAAACCTCTAAAGCACACACATTAGGCTAAGTCACCACTTCTAGCTTTTGGTTAGGGCGGTGCATCATTTTAAACTTGCTTTTATTTTTTGATATGTGTTTTAGTCTAGATGTTAGGATGTATGTGCGTAGAATGAATGATAGGGTGATCTTAGTCTAACCATTGCCTATCTAGATTGTGCTTAAGGCTGTAATAACTAAAATACAAATACTTTTTTGTTGTCATTCTTATGCCCTAAGAATAATCCAATAGGCCAAGTGCACTTAGTCACCCATGTGTGGGGTGATAAGTCCAATATACATGCTTAGGATTTTGTGTGGTTTGTTTAGCTAGTCTCTATTTCATTGGTGTTAGCTAGATCTACTTTTCCTTTTCATATAATTTTTTATTAGGATTTTAAAATGATTGTTATGGGTATTAGAGGAGCATTGGTCATAAGATCTCATCTTATGCATCATGTGAAACCTTTGGAGCATCCACCTTCCAACCATCCAAAAGAAGGAACAAAAGAAGAAAGAAGAAAAAAAGAATGAAGAAATGAAGTTTGAGGACCCCCATAATAATGAGTTCCTTTCTTAATTGTATTTAATTTATTATAATCTGGGTTGTATAAGGGTAGAGCTCGATTATCCAATTTGTTTTTGGGTTTGTGTGGTGGTACCCAACCACAATAGCCTCTAATTCTTTATGATTAACTTTATAAATTTGATTGATGATTTGTTTAGCTTGTGCATTAAGATGACATCATTTTCTAGTTTCTTCCTCACTTTATGTATGGCTTGGATGTGGATTATGCTCTTAGAAAAAATAAATCTTCTACCAAATTAAATAATTTAAAACTAAAATAATGAACTCATAACCTCACCTAAATCTTAAGCTAAAAAATCAAGATAAAAGAATTAGCAACCCCTTAGCTGGATGAGTACTTCTTTTATAACATCATGCACAAATGCATATAATTTTACTCTTGATTGGAGGGCTTCCACCTTTGCCAAAGAAACTTGGCTTCACCATGGTGGAAACACACCTCCTCCCTTCTAGCTAATTTTGGCCAATAATCTCATTTCTTATGCATTAGGTATATTAATCCTATTAGCCTAAGTCAAAATGATTGTCCAAAAATAGAAATAAAATGAAATCTGAATTGCATTAGATTTAGGTCATTTTAAAGCATACCCTTACATGACCAAGTCTCTTTAGGGAGTAAAGTTAAGGACTTAGTCTCTTTCTAAATAAATAATAGCCTAATTATCTAGCATAAAGCATATGACTTGCCTACATGAATTTAAAATCGGAGGAGGAGTTAGTTGGAAGCCACCCCGAGGTAGTTGTAAGTCCAAGCTGTCGGGTAGTTTATCCTCTCTTGTGGAGGCAAACCAAATACCCATTTTTTTCCTTAAATTTAGGCTGTGCCTTCGGCCCTCGCTAGAGCTACCTAGATTTAGGTTCTGAGGTTATTTCTCGTCTTTGTGTCATAAGCATAAATCCTCACCTCTTAGGCATTTTCATAATCTTGTGTGATGGGATTATTAGCCCTAAATTTTTATTGAAATATTCAACTCAAATAAATTAAATCAAGTTCAAAAATATAAAGCCCAACCATAGGATAGTTTGAGATTCTCGCTAGGTTTCCTAGCATCTCCTACTTATCTTCTTTTGGCTTGATAATAACTCCCTCTCTTTGATCAATCTCATTTTATCTTCCAAAATAAACTAATCGATTGATAGTCTTACCTATTGAAATCTTTGGAGGCAATGATCATTTACCTTATTCGAGAGTATTCCTAAGGGATCTCATTCTTTAGGATATAATTAACTATGGGGGCTTGCCCCTATGGGGAAGTTAACGAACCTGGTTTAAATAAAACTTTACTTTACTTTTTCATGTAAAGTAGAGGAAGAATCTTTTGTACATATGCAGACCCATTATCCTTAGGAGTTCTTGTTGACATGATTTGGTCCATTATAGGGTGGTGACTTCTATCTTTTGAGATAGTATACCTCTCCTCATATGTCAGATCACCCTCAATAAGAACCTATGTGGATCTACGTGGTATTAAAATTACATAAAAATAAAAAGATGTATATTTTCATCCTCATTTTATCCTGCATAGAGTGAAGATGGAAGTATATATCTTATTCTCTAAAGAAATTAAACATTCACCACAATCTCTAATCTATGTTGTGTCACTCGATGAAACTGTTGATCTTGGTGCTCTTGAATACAGTACCTTTATTAGATATAATTCATTGAGGTACCCCGAAGCTATATATGATATGATTCTTGAAAAATTGGAGAACATGCTGAGCAGTGACCTCTCTAAGTGGAATCGCCTCTGCCCCTTAGAGAAGTAGTCAGTAGCAGCTAGGATGAACAAATGACCTTTGACATAAGGAGGGTCAATTGGATCCACTATATCGGTACCCCCAATACTCAAATGGCCATGAGGCCAATGTTGAGTGTAGAATGTTGGGTGTTTGGTGTAAGATCACATTGGGCACCTAACTTTGGTGGCATCATCTAGTTACTTCCATTTAATCAGTGATCATCAATGGCCAGTAGTATCCTAATTTTTTTATCATAGCTTTCATCTTCGAACTAGATTGGGTGCTCCACATAATCTTGAGTGTACCTCGATCATGATCTTATGGGCATCATTTTTGTCCAAACAATGTAACCACATATGATCGAAAGACTATTGGTATAGGTGCCATCCACGAGAGCATAGGAAAGTGCTATATGCTTCACCTGATGTGCTAGGGACTTCTCTTGAGGTAGTTTGCCTATATTTAGGTAATCCATGAATGGTTGTCTCCAATCCAACTCCTCATCATTTTTAGCAATGGCAACCTCCCCTTCAAGAGAGTACTTCTCGATGAGTTCAGTGTCAATAAGGGATAAGACTTGTCTATTTTGGTCCCTTATCAATATGGACTCATCTTCCAGACATGTCAACTCCTTGGCAAGTTTGGCTAAAGCATCTACTACAGCTTTTTCTCCTTGAGGAATCCTATAGATGGTAACCTCTAGAATTTGGGCCAACAACTCCATAATATACTTATGGTAGTGATGGATCTTAGGCTTAAGATCCTTATAGGACCCAGTGATCTGATTGATGACTAGCTGAGAATCTCCATAGATGTTGATGTTCTAGATGCATAGCCTAAAATTATGGTTCTTCTTCTCTTTGAGAGGAAGCTGCACCATCAAAGTATATCTCCCAGAGATGAATTCTAGTGTCCCCTAAGTTCATGATTTGTTCATCGGGGAGGTCATCACTAAGTGAGGAGTCAACAGGAAGTGAGTGTGATGCTAAAAAATTTACTAGTGCTTATCTTTTTACTACATGAAGGGGTATGAAAGTAATATCAAACTATGATAAGATTATAAATCAACGTGTTAACCATTAGATAGCGTCAATCATGTCAGGAGATATTATAGTGGATTAATCTTAGAGATTAAGTTCACTTTAGAGAAAGCATGCAGTGTCATAGCTTTTGGGATGCAAAGATTAAAGCTAGGCAATGCATCTCAATGGTGGATAATTTGCTTTAGTGGGGATTAGATGATGGTTGAGATAGTAAAGAGCATTCTCTTTCCCTTCCTCACTGGCATGGCAAAAAGTGCCAAGTGAGTCATCTAATACAATGGGGTAGAGGATCAATGATTTTCCCAAGATAAGGGTTGTTAGAACTGACGGCATCATCAAGTAGTGCTTGATGTCTTCAAAGGCATACTAACACTTATCATCCCACTTGAACTTGGCATCCTTTTTGACAAGTGCTAAAATAGCTAGCATCATTTATGATAAGTTGGATATAAAGCATCTTAAGTACGTCAACTTCCCTTGAAATGTTCTAAGTTGAGTTAGACTTTTAGGGGCTGGCATTTCTAAGATTGCTTTGATCTTCTCCAGATCAATCTCGATTCCCTTGTGTCGGACAACAAACCCAATGAACTTATCTAAAGTTACTCTGACACACTTGGGGTTTATTTTGAGGTTAAATTTTCTTAACCATTCAAAAACTACTCTCAAGTCAAAGATATGGTCTTCCATTTCATTACTTTTAACTATGAGATCATCAACATAGCACTCAACTTGATGATGAATGAGTTCATCAAAGATTTGAATCATGGTCCGTTGGTAGGTAGCATCGATATTTTTAAGGCCAAAGGCATGACCTTATAGCAATAAATTCTGATTGGGGTTCAAAAGGTAGTATTTTTCTCATCTTCAAGAGCCATCTTTATTTAGTTTGACTAGATGAACCATCCATGAAGGAGAAAATTGCATGAGATGAGGCAATGTCCACCATCAACTTCAGGATTGGTAGTGGAAATTTATCTTTTGGGCATGCCTTATTTAAGTCCCTAAAATTGACACATATACCAGGTAAGGTATTTTTCTTTGCTGATAAAACTAACATCGATCAATTTTTTGACTTTAGAAATGACATAGTGTTAATGTATAATTGCATGCATCTAGGAGATTGGTTGCCAGGGTTAACATTAGGCTCTATTGCTAGTTTATGGACTACTATGTTAAAAGATAAACTTGGTATTTCTTTATACCTCTATGCGAAGCAGTCTTTAAACTCAATCAATAGCCTAACTAAGTCATTGGTTTCTTCTTAGTTCAACATAGAACTGATGTATGTCGTACATACATTTTCTTCAGTTCCTAAGTTGACTTCTCTGAGCTCATCAATGGTTGATCTGATCTCCTTTTTGAACTCTAGCAGTGCATCTTTGACTTCAAAATCATCTGGAGCATCTAATTTCTAAACACACCTCATATGAGTTAGCATGGTTTGAAAAGAACCTATCAGATTCCAAATGATTGGTGATGATTTAACAATAATCATCATCATTGACTAGACCCACTATACCGAATCCTAGTCCTGGTCTTGATTGAGAGCTTTCACATTTATTGTCTCATAACCTCTTGAAGTAATCTGACTTGTGCTTAGACCAAGTATGTGGATTAATCCCTTCTTAGCTAGATTAATAACACAAGCCAAGTACCAATCAAAAGGTAATTATATTAAATCTTTATATGAATCATCCTCAAGTTCTACATCGACTTCCTAACTTAAGGATGATGCTCCCAAAAAGAACCTTTGCACATTCACATGGATGACTTAGGGGCTTCCTTAATTACCAAACACTCAACTTTCTGTGAGGAAAGTGGGGTTAGAAATAAGATTCTCAACTGATGCCTAACTATTTCACATATAGACTTAGATACATTTATGCTTTTCTTTGGAGCCGATCTCTTCATCACTGTTCAGCTCAAGTGTCACCTTGAAAGGAATCTGCTACTAAGAAGAGCTGACTGCTGTGTTAACCATATAAGACTCATCCTCTGAACTAAATTCTAAGTCTATATGGATAGCGTTGTACTCTTGGTGGCTGGGACATACCTCCTATTGGGTGGCCAATAAGGAGGCTTTCCACCTCTGGGGCTGCCTCTGAATTGTTCTCCTCCTCTGCTTGGTGGAGGTTGGGTCATCTTTCCCTCGTGTTCAAATGGAGTAATGAACTATGGGTGGAATCTAATGTTAGGCTCCACTTCCTCCTCCAAGTCTATTTCTCGCTCCCTTTTACTTTCATTTTCATTTTCTTTTTCTTTTTCTTTTTATTTTTTCTTTCTTTTTCTTTTTCTTTTATTTTTTAAATTTGTCCAAGTTCATGACAATAGACTTGTTGAATTTGAGGGAGGTAGTAAGCCGCATCTTCATAAATGTCGGCTTCGTGAACTATAAATGGCTTAAGATTTCCTTTGACATAGTAGGCGATCGCACCCCTCACAAACATCATACATTGATGTACAGAGGATGGAACTATGTTGTTTTCATGTATCCATGGTCTCCCAGGAAAAATATTGAAGGATGTATTTGAGTCTATAATGTGAAACCTAGCTTTGCCTTCCAATCATCTATCTCCAAAGGCAACACTATGAAGCCTAAATCCCTCGACCTTGTTCATTGAATCCTCTCAATATCATCCTTTTTGAACTGAGTTTGGAGATGTCGATCCTCAAGTAGACAATGGTTTTTAGACTCATAATGTTGATTGATGCAACGAGGTCAACCAACACTCTTGATAACCTGAATCTGCCCATGTACACTGTGATGTAGAGGGGATGGTTGTGTCTGATCGTCCCTAAAAGTAGGTCATCATCACTGATTGTGACTCCCGGGACATCTTTTGAATAGTGAGCCTCCTCTTTAGTAGCGGTCAGCTGAGCTAAGCAAATCTCAAGATCAAGTAGAGCCTTGATTAGAGATTTCCTCATCTCTTTGGATAAGATGAGGGCATCATATATGCTTAGTTTAGCTGGCAGCTTTCTTAGGTGGGCAAGGACATTGTAATCCACTCTAGGTTGGTCCTCCATAAGCATATCCATGGGTGGAGCATCTTATGGAGGGGCTATCTGCTCGCTAGAACCAATGAGTTGCTTACCTTTATCATGAGGTTCCACCCTAGGAGGAAGAACTTTTCCACTATGGAGGTTGGCTTCGGTGACATCATATGGCGGGTTAGTAGAAAGTTTTACCTGCTCATTGGGTATACCTATAGCTTCTTTTATGGGACCCTCAAAGTTAGATGACTCCAACTCAATCTCAATGGGTGAACGTGATTGATTTAGAAAAGGAAAGTGTGATTCTAAATCATAAGAGAAAGGATCATAATTATTTGTGCTATTATTATTATGTAGACTTGAGAGAGCTTTCAATTGAAATGAAATCATTAAGACTATCAAAAGTAGAGAAGATATAAGTTGGATATGCCTTCTTCATTGATTTCTTTCTAAATAGAGGTACATGATAGAAATCAAGTAAAGTAAGCAAAGCGAGGGGTTTAGTTCCCTCGTCTGCAGATATAATGTTTTTTCTAGTAGATGAAGAGTTGCATGAAGTAGTAGTAGCTGCAACAGTGGAGGGCATGCTCGACTCAGTCAGTGGTTGAGCTACTAGCCTATCCCGGACAAGTGAGGGTTGTTGTTGCTACTGTTGAGCTCCCACTTTCTTGAAGTTATCTTTGGAAACTTTCAAACCTTCCTTGGTGTTGGAGGTTTGAGGTACCTCACGAACCTGCAAAGAGAGTTTCTTGATATTAAAAATAATTTTCTTAGAGGTTTGAGATAAAGAAATATCATAACCTTCTTTTATCTTAAGAGGATCACACGTATCCCCAAGGATTACCCTAATAGAACTAGATAGTTGTTTGACAAGTAATCCTTAGGGATAATTATGGCACCCGACTTGTAGCTATGCTCAAGCCAATCCTTGAAAGTGAGGCAATCTTCTAAAACATGGCCTAATATACGGTGGTAGGTGAAAAGTTAGGATTATCACTCTTGCCCACTTCCTCCGGACGTTTAGGTTCTGGTAGCTGAAAATCAGGCTTCTTTAAGAGGTTCTTAAAGATCTTCCTGACTACCTCCCTCTTAAATGAATAGGGCTTTTTTAGTTTGTCCAAAAGAGTAGGTGGGTAATAGTTACCTAGTGGTGGATATGAGTATCACTGCTAAGTGTACTACTGAGGAGGTGGCAGTGGCAATGGTTGTTGAGGCGACTGTGGTGGCCGGTATGAGGGCCAAGGTGTTGGTAGAGGAGGTGGAAATGAAGGCTGTTGAGCTTGAGATCTCTCAAACTGAACTCTGGCCAGTTGCTTCTCCTTATCAGCTAACACTACTGCCCCTAGCTTCTTCTTAAAAGCTTTATGCGATTTGAACTTGGAAAACATTGTCTTGAAAAGATAACTATTTGACTTCCCCTTGTTGACTAGTTGCTTTGTTGATTAGTTTCTCAATGGTTTTGATAGTAAATCCCTTGAACATTAAAGCAATCGAGCCATTAATATTCTTAAAAATAATTTATGGCATGTTGTTTGGACAGCTGTGATTCATATTTCATACTTGGGTTTTGCCACTTGAGCAACGAGGGACTCATTGGGATTTTATTGTGCCACAATAAGGTCGCCCACAATTACCCTTCGCTGAGCTCTAGCAAACCTCTTAATGAAGATATTCTCCAACTCAGCAATTATCTTTACTGAACTATTGGGAAGTTAGTCATACCAATTGAATGCAATCCTCGATAGACTACTGATAAACAAGTAAAAAAGAAGTGCATCGCTATCACCAGTGTTATAACAAATAGCTCTGAAGTGCACTATATGCTATTGAGGGTTCCCATTGCCATCAAAAATCTTGAAAGAAGGTGGCACAAACCTTTTGGGTACTGAACTGTGTCAAATTTCTCTAGGTAGAGTCAACCCTTTAGAATAGATGAGGTACCCCGGGCTTGCACCAATGCTTCTCTCACTTGATGCTCCACCATTTGTTTGATGTCTTTCTTTTGCACGGAGTACTATTTATGACCTTCATATGCAGGATTCCACTATCGTAATCCACAGGGGATGCACTCTTGGGAGTATATAAAACATGTAGGAGTTCAGCCGTCGACCTCCATAAGACTAGGCTAAAAATCGGGGCTTGGTTCTATAGTGCAAGAACTGCTTGCTAATAGGTCTCCAATCATCCTCTCCATTCTACTGACCTGCTCATCCTTTTGCTTTAGCTATTAGAGGAGGTGTCAGGTTAAATGAGCGGTGTCATCCTCTTCAACCACAATACCTTCTTGACTGTGATGGCCTCTAAGAAGGGATCCTTGTATCGACCATATGGACTTATGTTTAGTCCTCAAATAGACCATCCTCATTAGGGTCGAAAGCAACCCAACCCTCTTCCTAATCCGAATGATCGCTCTTAAGAATCCATTTCTTTTTAGCAAAGTAGTCTTTAGGATGTCATCTAAAGGGCGGTCTCCTACTTTGTCGAGCTGGACTGGCACAAACACCAACTACTACTGACTATAAGGTTATGTTCATCTGACTCTATGCATCTGACACTACCTACTGAAGGGTATTCTCACTAGGAGGGTCCACTGCCATGGGAACTATGCTGTCATTCCCCCTTCCTCTACTACTACTGACAACTATGGCGGTGGTACGATGATGACACTTTTGGGTCATCAATCCCTCTTTTCCATGGTTGAAGTGTAAGGTCAAATTAGGGAGCTCGACCTAATCTCAACTGATGGTATAGATGGAGTGGGATCCTTAGGCTATAGTCAGATCACCAATGGGATCTCCTCTCCCCGGATGCAGACTTTTGGACCTTAATGAAGACTATGGAAGGGGGAACTTGAATGGGTGATGATGGATGAGGAGTGGAGTGGTGAGATGGTGGTGACACCAGCTGCCTCTATGCTAGAACTCTCCTCCGGTGATTGGTGGTGTCAGTCAATACTATATGATATTAATATGATCGGCCCTGATGGCCCACCGATTGGCAAAATCAACAAGGGTGGAGGCTACCAACTATCGAGCATACCTCCATCTCTCCCTCTGCCCGCTTGGACTGTTATCCTGACTTTGGTGGACTTCTCCCTACAGTTCTGACTGCTGACACTCCTAGGGCTCACGGACCTCAAATCAAATAGTGCACCAGACTTTGAGCATTTGTAGGCTCTACCGGCGAGAACTCACGAGACCTACATGGGGCTTCCTCTCCCCCAGCAGCACTCATAATGAGCTAGTGGTGGAGGTAATGCGGTAATCCTTCAAACATCTTCCTCTCCATCTGAACTGGAGAGGGGGTGGAATCTTCTACCACCCAAGAAAGGGGAGACCACTTGTGGAGAACCCTCCTCGGTAATGTGGGAGGTAGTGTCGACCTCCCTAGTTGCTCTCTCATGGTGCTGCTTGATTTTCCTATTTTTATTATGGTGTTGAGTGTGGGAGAGTAGAGTGGTGTGAGAACTAGAACCTACCTCAAATGTAGGGGGAAACTATCTCAGATGCCAAGATGGCTCTCCCCTTTGAGGGGACCAAAAAGGAGGTGCTAGCTCACTGCGGGCAGTAGGGACAACAACAAACTAAAGAGGAACCATTAGCATAGCGCTGGGGACATAGAAGAAATTAGGCGATGATGCAGGACTTGACCTTCCTCTTGAGGGGAACTCTAAGTCGATGGAATGTAAAATAATATGTGGCTTATGTTGACCCTCCTCCCTACTAGCGAGTGAGGCCCATCACCTGATCCGAATCCCCTTGAAATAGTAGCTGAAGTAAATCAGATGTGTGGCATCAATCATGGTGAGATTGGCCTGATCCAAGGCAAGATCTACACCGGAGGGGAAGGAGAAAACAAACTTGTTTGGATCCATAACACCTGAACTGATTGAAGACTGAGAAAGAACTAAATATACTAATACCTCTGCATTTGTTGAAATATAACTAAGTTAGACCCTATCTTCTAAAAATTGATTTCTAATATTAACTTGGAATTTTTAACCCACACTTAACAAATTTAAGTATACTAAGTGGGTTTATTTAATTTAAGAGATTTGAGGAGAGTCTTTGCCATTGAATTTTGATTTTGATTTAGAACCTTCATTCAACAAATTTGAGTATGTTGAATGAGGTTCATTCCATTTTGGAGCCTTTGGAGATGTACTTATTTTCTTTATCCTTTGTTTAAAAATTTTGATTTGATGTTTGGAATCTTCACTTAGCAAATTTGGATATGCTAAATGAGACTCAAGTGTATGTTTGAAAATATTTTTGAAAACATTTTTGTTTATTTGCGATGATGTGTGTCATGTATTTAATTTCTTAATTTTGATTTCAAAATGGGATCCTTTCTTAGCAAATTTAGGTATGCTAAGTAAGGCCCAAATGTGTTTGATGTATTTATTTTTATTTTATTTTGAAAAATAAGACCTTTACTTAACAAATTTAGTTATGTTAAGTAAGGCTCAAGTATTTCATGTGTTTGTTTTATTTTGTTTTGAAAATGGAACTTCTATTTAACCAATGTAGTATGTTAAATAGATTTCAATTTGTTTCCAATTTTAAAAAATGGGACTCTCATTTGACAAAATTTGGTATGTGAAATGGAGTTCAAGTGTGTTTGAATTATTTGTGATTTTAAAAGGGAACTCAACTTAGAAAATGTGGGTATGTTAAGTAAAGATGAATTTGTTTTTATTTTTTTTTAAAAAAAGGGGAATTCTCATTTGACAAATCTGGGTATGTCAAATGGAATTCAAATGTGTTTTGATTTTATTTTTATTTTTAAAAAAAGGAGTTCCACTTAATAAATTTGGGTATGTTAAATGGAATTCAATTATATTTATTGATTTTCAAAAATGGGAATTTTGTATGTGATATTGCTTTTGAAAATGGAAACAAACTTAGCACATGTGGAATGTGCTAAATGGAATTTCAATTTGATGCATGATTTCATTTGAAAGTAGGATCTTCATCCAACAAACCTAGGTATGTTGAAATGGAGATAGCTATCTTCAAAAACATGCTTTTGGAAAAGGGACTTTAAAATTATTTGATTTTGAAAAGAACCTCCATGTAACAATTGTAGACATTATTAAATGTGGTTTGGTTATCTTTAAATCTTTGAAAATTTTATGCAAATCTTTATTGTGTGAATATTGATTAATTTTGAAAAGTGCTTTCTTAAAAAATAATATTTTGTAAAGGATTTATTATGAACCTTGCTTCACCAAGAGGATGCTGAAGAGGTTCTAAATTTTTAGTCACCTCCTTTCTTTGATTAATTTATTTTTACCTATTAGTGGAACCCGATAGGGGTTTAAGACCTATACGGAGTGAGATCCTAAAATCTAAAAGATGTTGGCTAGCTCAACCTAAGAATGAAATAGGCTAAGTGCTAATGAAAATAATGATAGTCATGGGCTTATATAAAATATAAGTCCACTATTGATGCTTGGAGATAATAATTGCTACTAGAGATGGAGAGAGGAACTATCCTCAACAGAGTCACCAAAAAAATCCGTGGTGTTTATTTTAGATGTGGGATACAACTCAGATCTTATGGGGTACTTATTGAATGATCAGATACTACATTGAGGTATGGTGCACTATCTCGAAAGATAGAAATCACCACTCTATAATGGACCTAATCACCTAATAAGGACTCCTAAGGCATGATGGGTCTTCGAATGTACAAAAGATCTTTCCCCTACTTTACATGGAAAGTAAAGCAAGGTTTATTTTAAGTCAAGTTTGTTAAGTTCCCAATAAAGGCAAGCCCCCATAATTAATTACAACCTAAAGAATAGAATTTTCTAAGAATACTCTCAATTAAAGTAAAAAATTAAAGTCTCTGAATATTTCAAGGCTCGACTATCAATAAATTGATTGTGTTTGGAAAATCAAATGGGATTGTTCAAGGAAAAAACTTATTTTAGAAAGCCAAAGGAAAATGTAGGGAATGCTCATGATATTAGGAGGGATAGTGAGCATTCCAACCTATCATGTGGTTGGGCTTTATATGTTTGAAATTGAAGAGATCAATTTAGTTAAAGTTGACATCTTATTAGAAAGCTAGACTTATAACCCAATAACACAAGATTGTGGAAATACCTAAGAGATGAGCATTTATGCTTATAGCCTGAAAGAAATAGCTACTTTGGATCCTAAATCTCAGGAGCTTTGGCATAAGCCAAAGCATGACCTAAGTCTAAGCGAAGATGGGTATATGGTTTATTTATAATTTTTAAGTCAAATGGGCTAAGTTGGGTTTAACTTGGGTTAAATTTGGTTTGGCTTGATGATTATAGGTTTCATTTATATTTGAATAGATGATTGAAGAATTGATCGATTTAAGAGAAAATCCATTGATTTTGGCTTGATTTAGGTGGGTTTTGCTTGAGTTCAAGAAATGGATTAAAGAGTTTAAATTGGGTTTTGATTTGATTTTTTATTAGGCTTTGGCTATTTGAGTTTATATTTTATTTATATTTGTGAATATAAATGAAGATATAATTGACTTATGAGAAAATCAATTGAGTTTGGAGTGATTTGAAAGCAAATTTGACTAAAGCTCATTGAGGTAGGTCAAAAGGGCTTAGAAGAAAATCAATTTAGTTTGAATTAGTTTTGGTCATTGGAAGGTGGGTTTCATTTATATTTATGAATATAAATGATATGATTGGTTCATGAAGAGATCAATCAAGTTTGGATTTAATTGGGTGAAATTTTGGCTAAGTCTATGGAATCCAATCATAAGAATTAAGAAAGATTTTGATTAAGGATTCCAATCATGAGCTTCAATCATTTGATTTAGATTTTGATATTTGAATTGAATTTGAGGTTTGGTTTGAGAAGGTGAACATTGATCAAATTTAGGCTATAGGGTAGGTAAGTTTTCTTAGGTACCTAAATCCCTAAGGCATAGCCAAATTCCTATGATTAATCATTCTAAGTCTTTAGGCTTAGTTAAGTGTTCACCTAATCACTAGAAGTGTCTTATGACTAATAAAATCTTAGTGTCTATAAAATTCCTAGGTATAAGAATATGAGGTTGAGAACTCACTCCAAAAGTGAGGTCAACAAATTACCTTTACAAAATCCCAAACAAATCAAACACACTTGAACTCCATTTGGCATACCCAAATTTCTCAAATGAGAGTTTCATTTTTCAAAATTGAAAACAAATAGGACTCTATGTAACATGCCACATTTGTTAAATAGAAATTCCCCTCTTTCAAAACAAAATATAAAAAAAACTCATCAAACACACTTGAGCCTACTTAACATACCTAAATTTATTAAGTAAAGGTCTCATTTTCAAATAAAATCAAAATACATCAAACACATTTGGGTCTTACTTAGCATACCTAAATTTTCTAAGTAAGGACCCCTTTTTCAAAATAAATTAAATAGATGACACACATCATCATATATAAACAAAAATGCTTCCAAATATTTTTAAACAAACACTTGAATCTCACTTAGCATACCCAAATTTGCTAAGTGAAGATTCCAAAATCAAAATTTCAAAATGAAGGATAAACAAAACAAATACATCTCAAAGTCTCTATGAAATGGAATGAACCCCATTCAACATACTTAAATTTGTTGAATGTGGATTCCAAATTAGAATCAAATCTTATGGCAAAGACTCTCCTCAAATCTCTCTAATTCAATTAACCCCACTTAGCATATTTAAATTTGTTAAGTGTGGGTTCAAAATTACAAGTTAATATCAAAAATAAATTTTTGAAGACAAATATCAAATCAAGGGTATGACTGAATTATGTTTCAAAAAATGCAGAGGTATCATCATAGTTAGTTCCTTTCAATCTTCAGTCAATTCAGTTACTATGGCTCCGGTAAGTTCTTTTACACCTTCCGT
This sequence comes from Cymbidium sinense, assembly GCA_021442155.1. Lineage (NCBI taxonomy): Eukaryota > Viridiplantae > Streptophyta > Magnoliopsida > Asparagales > Orchidaceae > Cymbidium > Cymbidium sinense. The sequence goes on along the minus strand of CM038220.1, from coordinate 98,211,881 downwards.
GGGTCAAGATCAGACCAATCTCACCATGACCACCACCACACATCTGATTCATTTTCACCATAATTTTGAGGCAATCTGGAACACTTGTCAGGGGCCAGCACTCACTGGGAGGAGGTGGCTAGACAGAAGCAACTCCTTTGCTTTGACTTGTCGTCCTATTCTCAGTTCCCCTCTTTAAAGAGGAAGGTTGTGGAGGTTACCATAGTGGTGTTAGTTTCAGTTTAGTTAGTTTTAGCTTCAGCAGTGTCAGCGATAGTGGTTCACCTGCCAGTTTAGTCAGTTGTTCTCATCGTTGCCCTAGTGCAAGCTGGCACCTCATCACTGGTTTCCCCTACCTTGGCATAGTGTTGACCCGCACCACCAAGATCTAAAAGTCTACATCCAGGGAGAGGAAATCCCCATTGGTGATCTAGCTATGGCCTAAGGATCTCACTCCATCTATCCCACCAGTTGAGATGAGATCAAGCTCTCATATTCAACAATCCACTTCAGTTGTGGCAAAGAGGAGTGGCGACCCAAAAGCCTTATGGTCGTACCACCACCGCAGCCGCCAATAGAATCAAAGAAAGGGGAGAATGACAACACAGTTCCCATGGGAGTTGATCCTTCCAGTGGGAGCATCCAGTCAGTAGGCAATGTTAGATGCATAGAGTCAGATGAACACAGTTCTACAGTTAGTGGTCAACGAGTGTTTGTGCCAGTCCATCTTGGCAAAGTAGGAGACCATTCCTTAGGCAACATCCTAGAAGATTACTTTGCTAAGAAGAAACAACTTCTGGGAGCGATCATTTAGATCAGGAAGAGGGTAAGGTAGCCTTTGACCCCGATGAGGACCATCTATTTGAGGACTTTGCATAAGTCCATATGGTCAATACCCTAGGATCCCTTCTTAGAGACCATCATAGTCAAGAAGGTATTATGGTTAAAGAGGATGACATCGCTCATTCAATCCAACACCTCCACTCCAGCTAGAATGATGAGAGATCAACCAAATGGAGAGAGAGAGGGTTGAAGGCAGGAGGCTTCTTGAGCAATCCAATCTCACATCAATCCCACAAAAGCGGTTGACTGAACTCCTACATATTTTAGATCCTCCCAAGAGTGCATCTCCACGGATCAAGATAGTGGAAGCCTGCATATGAAGGTCGCAGATAGTACCTATGTGCAAGAGAAAGAACTTAAACAAATGGTGGAACAACAGGTGAAGGAAGCGTTGGTGTAAGCCCAAGGTACCTCATTCGTTCCAAAGGGTAGACCCTACAGGAGGAAATTTTACAGCCACCCTGGGGTTTGTGCCACCTTCTTTTAATATTTTTGATGGCAGTGGGAACCCTCGATAACTCATAACACACTTTAGAGCCGACTGTAGCAACATTGGTGGTAGTGATGCACTTCTCTTCTGACTTTTCATTAATAGTCTTCTAGGAGTTGTATTCGATTGGTATGTCAAACTGCCTAATGGTTTGGTGAAGACTTTTTTTGAGCTAGAGAAAATCTTTATCAAGAGGTTTGCTGGAGCCTAGCAAAAGATAATTATGGGAGGCCTCATTGTTGTAAAACAAAATCCCAACAAGTCCCTTGTTGATCACATTCTCAGGTGGGAAAACTTGAGTATGAAATATGAACCATAACTATCTGAATAGCATGACATAGAAATTCTACTTAAGAATATCCATGGCCCAGTTGCTTTCATGCTCAAGGGCTTTATAATCAAAACCTTTAAGAAACTAATCAACAAGGTGGCTGGAGATAAAGGAAGCTTTTAAAGACCAATCATTTTAAGTCCAAGCTATAGAATGCATTTAAAAAGAAGTCAGGGGTAGTGATGTCAGTATATAAGAGCGGTGAGTTAGTTTAGAATCTGCTCGGCAGCCTCTGCCACCTCTTTGGCCATCAATGCACCACAAGCTGGTCGCTACCACCTCTCTCATTATGCAAAACATACTCATATCCAGGTAGCTAAACCTATTCTTTTGAATAATTTAAATAAGCCATGTTCATTCAAGAGGTAGGTAGTCAGAAAGATCTTTAAGAACTTCTTAAAGAAACCTGATTTTTAGATACCAGAGCCTAAGAGGCCCGGGGAAGTGGGCAAGAGAGATGATCCTAACTTTTGCCCCTACCACCGCATGTTAGGCCATGTCTTAGAAGATTGCATCACTTTCAAAGACTTGCTTGAGCGCAATGACAAGTTGGGTGTTATTGTTAACCCCAAATAATACTTATTAGAACAACCATCTAGTTTTGTTAAAGTAATCTTTGGGAATACTTGTGTTCCTCTTAAAAAAAAGAAGGTTAGAATATCTTCTTATCTAGAACCTCTAAGAAGATTATTTCTAAGATAAAGAAACTCTCTTTGCAGGTGCCTAAGGTAGCTCAAACCTCCAACATCAAGAAAGGTTTGTAAGTTTCCAAAGACAATTTGGGGAAGGTGGGAGCTCAGCAGCAGCAGCAATCCATACTTGCTTGGGATAGTCCAATAGCACAACCACCGTTCAAGTCTAGCATTCCCTCTACCATTATAACTACCACTTCATCCAGCTCTTCTTCCAATAGGAGTGTTGTATCAGCGGATAAGGACATTAAAACCCTTACCCCACTTACTTTACTTGATTTCTACCACATACCTCCACCAAAATAAAAATCAATGAAGAAAGTAGATTTTACTTACATCTTGTCCACTTCTGATACTCTTGATTTTATTTCTATTAAAAACTCTCCAAGTCTAGAAAATAATTATAGCTCTAATAATTCTGATGCTCTCTCTTCTTATTCAGAATCAGACTTTCCTTTTCTGAATCAATCGGGTTCACCTCCTAAGATTGACTTGGAGTCAACCAACTCTGATGATCCCATAGGACAAGTTGTAGGTATGCCCAATGAAAAGGTAGAACTTTCTATAAGTTCATCATACTAAGAAGTCACTAAGGTCAACCTGCATAGTGGCAAAGTTCTACCTCCTAAGGTAGCACCTCAAGATAAGGGTAAACAAGTCATTTGTTATAATGAGCAAATAGTCCCTCCACAAGATGTTCCCCATGGATATGCTTATGGAGGACCAAGCCAGAGTTGATTACAATATCCTAGCTCAGCTTGGAAAGTTATCAGCTAAGTTAAGGATATATGATGCCCTTGTCTTATCCAAAGATATGAGAGAATATCTAATCAAGACTCTTCTTGATCTAGAGATATGCTTAGCTCAGTTGCCTCTGAGGAGGAGGCACCCCACTCGAAGGATATCCTAGGAGTTATATTCAGTGATGAAGACTTACTTCTAAGAATGACCAAGAACAATCACCCTCTTTACATTATAGTGGATGTTGGCAGATACATGTTATCAATGTGTCAAATTATGAGTCTAAGAACTCTTGCCTACTTAAGGATCGACATCTCCAAACTCCAAAATGAAAGGATGATGTTGAGAGGATTCAATGAATAAGGCAAGAAGGCCTTAGGCTCCATAGTGTTGGCATTGGAGAAAGATGATTGGAAGAGCAAGTTTCATATCATAGACTTGGATACATCTTTCAATGCTTTGCTAGGGAGACCGTGGATACATGAAAATAGCATAGTTCCATCCTCTCTATGTTAGTGCATGAAGTTCATGAGATGTGGGATTGAGTACTGCATCAAAGGAGATCTCAAACCATTCACAGTTCATGAGGTTAGAATATATGAGGATGCAGCCTATTTCCCCCAAAACCAACAAGTCCATTCTCATAACTTAGTCAAGATCCCCTTTGAGTACAAAAGAAAAAAAAAAAAAAGAAAATAAAAGGGAGCGATACATGGACTTAGTGGAAGATGTAGAGCCTGACATTAGATTCCACCCATAGTTCGTTAGTCCATTCAAACATATGGGTAGGATGACCTGACCTCCACTAGGTAGAGGAAGAGGATAGTTCAGAGGCAACCCCTGAGGTGGAAAGCCTCCCTATTGGCCACCCAATAAAAGGTATGTGCCATCCACCAAGAGTATACCTGCTATCCACATATACTTAGAATCTAGCTTAAAGGATGAGTCTTATGTGGTTAGCACACCAGCCATCTCTTCTCAATAGCAAATCCCTTTTGAGGTGACACTTGAGCAAGATAGTGATGAAGAATCAAGATCCAAGGAAAGGCATAAATGTATCCAAGTTTATATCTAAAACAGTCAGGCATCAGTTGGGAACCTTAACTCTAACCTAACTTTCCTCACAAAAAGTTTAGGGTTTGGTAGTTAATGAAGCTGCTAAGTCATCCACAGATGTGAAGACTTAGAGGTTCTTTTTGGGAACATCATCCTCAAGTCATTGATATTGAGGATGATTCATATAAATTTTTAATAAAATTATCTTTTGATTGGTACTCACCATGTGTTCTAAACTTAGCAAAGAAAGGGTTAATTCCATATACTTGTCAAAACATAGGTTAGACTATTTTGAAATAATATAGAAGAATGAATGTAAAAGCTCTCAATCAAGACCAGGACTAAGATTCGATATAGTGGGTATGTTTGATGATGATGATTACTATTTACCCATCACCAATCATTTAGAATCTACTAGGTTCTTTTCAAATTATACTAACTCATATGAGGAGGTATGTTTAGAAACTTTAGATGCTCCAAATGATTTTGAAGTCAAAGATACACTGCCAGAGTTAAAAGAATAGATCAGATCGATAATTGACGAGCTTAAAAAAATCAACTTAAGAACTAAAGACAATCCACATCTGACATACATCAGTTCCTTATCGAACCATACTGAAACTGATGACTTAGTTGGACTATTGACTGAGTTTAAGGACTGTTTCACATGGAGTTACAAAGAGATGCCCTATTTATCTCCTGACGTAGCAGTCCATAAACTAGCAATAAAGCCTAGTACTAACTCTGTCAAGCAAGCTCCTAGATGCATGTGATTAGACATTAAACATCAGGTCATTTTTGAAGTCAAGAAATTGATCGATGTTGACTTCATCAAGGAAGAAAAATTCCTACTTGGTTGGCTAGTGTCATCCAAGTTAAGAAAAGAATGGCCAAATTCACATATGCATCGATTTAAGGGATCTAAATAAGGCATGTCCAAAAGATAAATTTTCACTACCTATACCAGAACTAATGGTGGACATTGCCTCATCTCAAGCAATCTTCTCTTTCATGGATGGCTCATCTAAATATAACTAAATAAAGATGGTCCCCATGGATGAAAGAAACACTACTTTTTGAACCTTGATCAAAATCTTTGATATAAGGTCATGCCTTTCAGCCTTAAAAATGTTTATGCCACATACCAGCTGGTCATGACTAAATCTTCGATAAACTCATTCATCATCAAGTTGAATGCTATGTCGACGATCTCATGATCAAAAGAAAAAAAAGAAGAAAGACCACATATTTAACTTAAGAGTAATTTTTGAATGGCTAAGATAATGCAACCTCAAAATGATTCCCTTGAAGTGTGCATTCAAAGTAACTTCAAGGAAGTTCCTCGTGTTTTTTGTCGGACACTCTGGAATCAAAATCGATCCGAAGAAGATTAAAGCAATATTAGAGATGCCACCCCCTAAAAGTCTAACTCAACTCAAATCATTCCAAAGGAGGTTGGCGTAACTAAGATGCTTTATATCCAACCTATCAGGAAGATGTCAACCATTATCGGCATCTTGTCAAGAAGGATGTTAAGTTTAAGTGGGATGATAAGTGTCAACATGCTTTTGAAAACATCAAGCATTACCTGATGAAGCTGCCAATTCTAGTAGCCCCTATCCCGGGCAAGCCTTTGATTCTTTATATTGTTGCATTAGATGACTCCCTCGATGCTTTGTTGGCCCAAGCCAATGATTAAGGGAAAGAGAGCACACTCTATTATCTCAGCCATCATCTAATCCATGTTAAATTAAATTATTCACCAATTGAGAAATATTACCTATCTTTAATATTTGCATCCCAAAAGCTATGGCACTACATGATTTCTCATAAGGTGAACTTGATCTCTAGGATCAATCCACTAATATCTCATGACATAGCCGATGCTATCCGGACAGTTGGCACATTGGTTCATGATTTTCTTGTAGTTTGATATTACTTTCACATCTCTCTCTACGGTGAAAGGATAAGCACTAGTAAATTTTTTAGTAGTACACCTACTTTTTGCTAACTCTCTGCTTAGTGATGACCTCCTCGATGAACAAATCATGAACTTTGGGGACACTAGCACTCACCACTGAGAGATATACTTCGATGGTGCAGCTTTCTCTCAAAAAGGAGAAGAACCATAATCTACTCTTCCAGAAAAGGTAAGGGTAGGAATAGTCCTTCTAACTCTAGATCGCAATGTAATGAGATTCTCATACCATCTATCCAATCCTTGCACCAACAACAAAGCCAAGTATCAGGCTTTGATTACCAATCTAGTTAGAACATGCTATGCTTTTATTCTCGACGGTCATCTACCAAATCGTTGGGTCCTATAAAGTCCTCAAGCCTAAGCTTCATCACTACCATAAGTACACTATGTAATTACTGGCCCAAATCCTAGAGGTTACCATTTACAAGATCCCTCAAGGAGAAAATGGCATAGCAAATGCTTTAGCCAAGCTTTCTAAGGAGTCAGCATGTCAGGAAGATGAGCCCATATCAATAAGGTTCCAAAATAGACAAGTCTTATCTTCTATTGATATTGAACTCATTGAAAAATACTCTCTTAAAGGGGAGGTTACAGTTGCCAAAAGGACAATGAGCTGGATTGGAGGTAACCATTCATTGATTACCAAAATAAAGGTAAACTACCTCAAGAAAAGTCCTAAGCTCATCAAGTCAAGTAAAGAGCACTTTCCTACACTCTCATGAATGGCACCCTATATCGGTGGTCCTTCGATCATATGTGGTTATGTTATTTAGACAAGCACGAAGCCCGTAAGATTATGACCGAGGTACACTCAAGATTATGCAGAGCTCACCAATCTAGTTTGAAGATGAAGGCTAAGATCAAGATACTAGGGTACTATTAGCCTCAATGATTAATGACTTCATGGACATAGCCAAGCATTGTCACCAATGTCAGGTGCATGGAGTGGTCCTACACCAACTACCCAATATTCTCCTCCAACATTGGCCTTTGGCCATTAGAGTGTTGGGGTTCTAACATTGTGGGTCCGATCGATCCTCCTTCTTCCAAAGGTCATCGATTCATCCTTGTCATTACTGATTACTTTTTCAAGTGGGTAGAGGTAATTCCTTTCAGGGAGGTCAAAGCCCATCATGTACTCCAGTTTTTTAGGAACCATATCATATATAGGTTTGGGGATCCTCAAAAAATTATATTTGATAATGGTATTGCATTCAAGATCACCAAGATCAATAACTTTTCTCAAAGACATGGCATAGATTAGAGATATTCCACCATCTACTACCCAAGGACAAATGGTTTGCGAAAATTTCAACAAAACTCTAATCAAAATACTAAAGAAAATACTTGATGATAACAAATAATAGTGGCATGAGAAGTTAGTAGAAGCCTTGTGGGCCTACCGCACCACATACAGAACTCCAACTCAGTCTACTCATTTCTTGTTAGTGTATGGGTTTGAAGATGTTCTACCATTAGAAGTCCAACTCCCATCACTAAGGATAGTTGTGGGTAGCAAGATAACAACAGAGTAGAATGCCAAGTTGCGATTAGAAGAGCTCGATGGTTTAGTGGAGAAACACCTACAGGCATGACAAAATCTTGAGTTGTACAAGCCAAAATAATTTAAGCTCACAGCAAGTTGGTCCATCCTAGAGCTTTTCAAGTAGAAGAGTTGGTTTTAGTTCTAAGGAGATCAATTGTTGCCCATCACAAGATGGGAGGCAAGTTTGAATCCACTTGGGAAGGTCATTTTGCCATAGAGAAGGCCTACCAAGGAGGATCTTATCAACTTATTAATCATAAGGGAGAGCGCCCAATGCTTCTAATCAATGGGCTCTACTTAAAGAAATAATACCCATAAATTCAAGTTTGAAAGCAATCATCAATGAAAATCTCATTTCAAATTCAATCTTCCATATTGAAAACATCTTTGTCTGAATCCACCACAACATGTTTAGGGTAGGTATAAGAGTACCCAAGTGGCATCATATCCTTCTTTAACACAACACAAACACAAAATTATACACAAACACACAAATAAACACAAAATCTTTGATCTCAAGCTACTTCAAGTTGGGATAATGCCCTTAACATGGGATACAAAGACTCACTTAGTGCTTCAGGTTGACGTACCCGCTAGTGTGTCACCCTAGTGGTCTTCTTGCTTTAGAGGAAGTAAGTCTGCTAAGCTTTCCTTCCTTACTTGGCCACTGCACACTCATGAGTCCCTGTTAGTTTGGTAGGCCTTACTGCATGGTCGATAAGCTACCTCATGATGTCTTCTTTAAGAAGATATAAATTTTCTATGCCTTTTCTTGAACTAGCCATCGTGTGCTAACTCGGTCAAGTATATTTAAGGTTTAGGGTAAGTCCCCTAGCAGCTCATTTCCTCTTGACTACTTCAAGTCTAAGTGTAATCCATCTTTGTGACTCCCTACTTAATAGTCGCCCTTAGGTCGGGTCAATCTATTGTGCCAATAATGGGTCACCCCAATGGTTGCTCACTCTGGGAGGTGTAAGTCTACTATGCTTTCTTCCTAGCATAGTTGTTGCACACCAATGGGTAGCCCTCGGTCGGATAACACCTGCCAAGCCAACGATAGATTATCCCATGATTAGTTCCACTTTAGGGAGCTATAAGTCTACACACCTTCTACTCATGGAATATGTAAGTTTGCTATGCTTTCTCCTTGATTTGGCCACTATACACCTACAGCCTTTCTTATTTACGTGGTCCATACTAACACCCCTAGTGGCATCTCCCCTGTGGGCATCTATTTGGATCATATACTTTGGGATCCCATTTAGACACTACCTGGGTTACTCTTATATATTGGACAACCCGCCCCCCCTTTTTCTAGTAACCAACCCTGTGGTTGGAGATTATATTTAGCGGATGCATAGATTCTCCGTTGGTCCACTAAATCTGAGATAAGTCAAAGCCAACATAACCCCTTCTCAGTGTGATCCCTCACAATCTAACAGGGTCCACGATAATAAACAAACAAAATATATATTCATTTGTGGATTAGAAGAATACCCTCAGTGGCACCTTTCCTAAGCAGGCATCTTATCTTTAGGGCAATGTCAGCAAAACTCCTTATAGGAATCGCTTGACTACTCTTGACTTAAGATAAATCCCCAGTGGCACTCTCTCAGTAGTCGCCCGAGGAGACTTGTTGTGCCATTAATAAGTCATCCCGATGGTCATCCTTGCTTTTGGAAGATGTAACTCTACTACGCATTCTTTCTAGCATGATTGTTGCACACCGACGGGCAGCCCTAGGTCAAGTTTGTTTTGTTGTGCTACCAATAGGTCACCCCAATGACTATTTTTTGCATTGGAAGATGTGGTGAAATATTTCCACCTTCATCTATCCTTTTGAAGAGGATAAATGAAAATAGAAATTTACGTCTTTAGTTAGAACACCACGTAGATCCGCAGATGATCTTATTAGGGTGATCGGGTACGACATTAAGGAGATGTGTACTATCTCAAAAGATAAAATTCACCACCCTACAAAGGACCAAATCACTAAATAAGGACTCTTAAGGACTATGGGTCTTCATATATACTAGAGATTTTTTCCCTACTTTACATGGAAAAGTAAAGTATGATTTCTTTTAAATTGGGTTCGTTAAATTCCCTATGGAAGCAAGCCCCCATAGTTAATTATATCTTAAGGAATGAGATTCCTCAAGAATACTCTCGATTAAGGTAAATGATCATTGTCTCCAAAGATTTTGAAGGTTAGACTATCAATAAATTGGTTTATTTTGGAAGATCAAATGGGACTGATCAAAGGGAGAGAGTTATTATCAAAGCCAAAGGAAGATAAGTAGGAGATGTTCACGATGCTAGAAAACCTAATTAGCATCTCAAACTATCCTATAGTTGGGCTTTACATTTTTGAAATTTGAAAAGGATTTATTTGTTTGAGTTGGATTTTTATTAGAAATTTAAGGCTTATAATTCCATGATGCAAGGTCATGGAAATGCCTAAGAAGTGAGGATTTTTATGTTCATGGCCCTGAATGAAAATAGTAACCTCAAAACCAAAATCTAGGGAGCTTTGGTAAGGGCCAAGGCACAACATAAATCTAAGGTGAAAATGGGCATATAGTTTACCTCCAACAAGAGAGGATAAAAGACTGATGAACTTAAAATTTCCTAGGGTGGTTGCCAACTAACTCCTCCTATGATTTTAAATACATGTAGGCAAGTCTTATGCTTTATGTAAGATAATTAGGTTGTTGTTTATTTAGAAAGAGACTAAGTCCTTAAACACACTCCCTAGACTAGATCATGTAGGGCATGATTAATGACTTAAATCTAATGCAAATTTTTTATATATTTTATTTAATTTTTGGACAATTCATTTGACATATGATTCATGATTTTTTATGCCTAATGCATGAGAAATTAGATTATGGGCCAAAATTAGCAAGATGGGAGGTGTGTTTCCTCCATGGCTCTCAAAGGACAAGTTCTCTAGCATGGGTGGAAGCCCTCCAAATCTAGAGTGAATCAATATACTTTTTATTCATGATGTGAGAAAGAAAAGGAAACATTCAGCTTAGGGGTTGTTAATTCTTTTATCTTGATTTATAGCCTAAACTTTAGGTGAGGTTATGAGTTGTTTATTTTAAATTCTGAGTTGTTTAATTTGGTAGAAGATTTATTTTTTCCTAAGAGCCTTATCGCCATCCAGATCATACATCAAAGCAAGAAAGAAACTAGGAAAACATGTCATTCCTAATGCACAAGCTAAACATACATCAAACATTTTATAAAGCTAGCACAAAAGAATAAGAGGCTAAGTGTGGTTGGGCACCACCGTACAAACCCAAAAATAAATTAGGTAGCCGAGCTTTACTCTTATACAACCCGGATTACAAATGAATTAATTACAATTAAGCAAGAATTCATGTTATGGGGGTCTTCACTCTTCATTTCTTCATTCTTTCTTTTCTTTTTCTTCTTTCTTCTTTTGGTTCCTTCTTTTAGATGGTTAGAATGTGGATACTCTAAAGGCTTCACATGGTACATAAGATATGATCTTATAACCAATGTTCATCCTGATCCTCCATAATAATCATTCCAAAATCCTAATTGTAAAAGTACATGAAAAGGGAAAAAGTAAATCTAACTAAAACCTGCAAAATAGAGATTAGCTAAACAAACCACACATTCCCAAGCATATTTATAAACAAATCAAACTTAGCACCCCACACATGGGTAACCAAGTCCACCAGGCCTATTTTAGCTTATGCTTAGGGGTATAAGCACTGCAAGAAAAGTAGTTATATTTTATTACGCCCTTAAGCACAATCCCCTATAGAAGATAATGATTAGACTAAATCATCCTACCATTCATTCTACTCACATACACCCTAACATCCAAACTAAAACATCACATCATAAAATAAAAGCAAACATCAAACCATGCACTGCCCTAATATGGGATTAAAAGTGGTGACTTATGCTAATGTGTGTGTTTTAAAAGGTTTGTGTGGTGAGCTTAGCTAAGCTTTAAGGTTAGATTTTCTAAGTATGAAAATGTTCAACTTAGAGGATGGTTTCAATTTAAGTTGTTTAATTGATTTGGGTTAATTTTATTTGATGATTTGATTTGGTTTGAATGAACCTATTTAATTATTAAGTGTTATAAAGAGAGGAAAAGAGAAGAGAACTTCTCTTTCCTCCCTACCTTAAGTGATTTCTAAGGTAGATTCATTAATGATTTTTTTTATTTAGTGAATGTTTTCTTATGTGTTTTAATTAATCCTAAGTTTATATTTTTCTTAAACAAACCTATTCAAAAAGAAAGGCATTTTAAGATTAAGTTAAGTGAATTACTATTACAAAACACATAATATTTTATTTCTTTCTCACATGTGTATCATGCACATAATGAATGAATCTAAGCATATCTATACATGCGATGCAAGTATTTAGCACACCTTAATAATGAATGCTAAGAGAGGTTGCTTAAGAAAATTTGGAATGTTTCATGTATGCATGATTTTGTTAAGTAGAAGAGAGTGATTCTTTTATCCATTTTTCAAATGCACATTTACAAGTATAAAAGACATAAGTAAGTACGACGCCATTGTTAACACTAGGGGTGTAAGGTACAAGACCTATTTAGGGCTACTTATATCCACACAACCTCGGGTTGTCCAGACAAATATACCACTTTTCTTAAATACATATGCATGTACAAAAAGATATGCATGGAAAAAGAATCATGCAAAAGGTTTATGTTTGTTTGTTTGATTTGGTTGTTTATTTTATATATGTGATGTAGAATTATTCTTGAGTCATGACATAGGAGTGTATGGGAATGGATTTCAAACAAGTGTTATGTCCTTTTAAAATGGACTATACACTTTACAAATCCTATGCAATCCTATGTTAAGAAAAAGAGGGAAAATCACATAACACCTTTTATAATATTCACATGCAAGCTCATAAGTACTTATAGATAGCATACTTTTCAATTGTAATGTTTAGTTTATGAGTATTGAAAATAGTTTTGTATTTAGTAATGATAACAGCAATTCATATCTTACTTTAGCCAAAACATGCAATTTTATATAAAGGAAACATTTTATTTTTTATTTTTTTTTTCAAAAGACATGAATGCATGATTTTCATATGACATACACATTTAGCATGCTAGGAAAAAAAATAAAGTGATTTGAGCATGTAATTTCATTCACTTTAATAAATTCTAAAGACAATCTTATGGAATAAGATTATTTAAAGTGAATCAAAATTGTTTTAAGGAAAGTTTGATTTTGTTTTGAGTTCGATTTGAATTTTAGGAAATGTGAGAAGGTTTGCTGGTCTTAATCCCATTCCATATGTGTAAGTTAATTTTAGTTTAATGAGAAAGTAATTAAGTTTATTTTATGGTTTAATTAGGTTAAGGTATGAATTAAATGAATTAATTAAACCTTACTTATATCACCATAAGTTAATTGATTAAACAATTATTAGCTAATATGATATGCAACCACATGATAAGTAAATTTGCAATGTTCCCAAGAAATGAAAGGGGCCTAATGCAATTAGCTAATAAATGATTAATTAATTAAGTTTAAGGAGCTCAACTAATTACTCTTATGGTTTCTCACACATGTGAGCTAACCATAATTTCATTATCTCTTACTTTGAGTTATTGAACACCCAAAGAGATGCCCAAGATTAGATTGATTAAGTTTCTAGATTAATTTTAGTTTTAAGAATCTTACAAAGTTAATTAAGTAATCATTAGTAGATTAGCCCTTAAATTTAGATTAAGGAAGGAAAGGGGTTTAGGGGATGACTTGGGGAAAATATCCCAAACCTATTCCATAAACCTCCTCTTCACTTAAACAAAGTTTAATTAACTTAATCAAGGAATTAAACTACTATTCACATGCTTAATTTAGCTTAATTATATTAAGAGAGTGATTAGGGGTTCATTAATTAATTTTCTTGATTATCCCATTAATAAATTTCAAGAAAATTAGGGAGGCAGAAGTCATCCCACTAAACATGTCTGAGAAATTTAGAATTAATTAATGAAATCATTAGGGAGTAATTAAAGTTAATAAGTTTTAAATAAACCCTAATTAAGGAAAATCTATTATTCAAATTAAATTATAAATAATTTTATTGGATTTTCTTTGAATTATCTTTAAGATGAAGTTGAGTTTGTATTTTTTAGATTTTTCTAGAATTAGTTATGAATTTAGGAAGTTCTAGTTGATTTAAGTGATTTTTATAAAGTTTGTTAATTTATTTTATGAAAATAAATCATTTAAAACTCAAAATTCAATATCTTTTAATCCAAAGGTCCTTTTGACTTGCAATTTTTATGGTAGGTGTATTTTAACTTCACTTTAAGCTCTAAAAATTTCAACTTAATCTAACATGTATTTTTGGTTTAATTAATGAAATTTTATTTTTACTAAAATTCAAATTAAGCTCCACATATTTAGTAAAATTTGGGGATTCTAAGTTTATTGGATTCCTCTCGGAAAGATGAATCCAACAAGCCCTTATTTGCAATTTTTGTTTAGGTATTTTAATTTTTTATAATTTTTGAACAAAAAAATCTGATTTTCCTACTTAACACGGCCAGACTGCTACCGCTGGCCGACGGGTACCAGCCCCATCCGCACCGCATGATTGGACAAATGGTGTTGGGTCGCGACGCGTTACACATCACCGCGGCGATTGATGCGCCTGTACCGCATTGCTGGGATGAAAGGTGAATCCAAGTCGCCGATTGATTATGAGATCGGATGGCTTAGATCACGTTATTGGCACGCGATCTGAGCCATTCGATCATGCGAACTATGGGATCGGATGGTCTCGTGAATCGCAATAAGCGTACCAAGGGACTTGCATGATGCATGCACAATCGTATCCCCGATCTCACAAATTGCGTGATTGAGGGTCAGCTATCTGATGGTTGTGAACCAAAAAAATAGGGGTATTTTTCAAAAAATGAAATTCTAAGTGAAAACTTATCCAAATGGACTTATTTTGCATTAATTCAAAAAATTTTATTTTCTAATTGGAATGATTTAAAGTAAAAAAATGAGGGATTATATAGGGTAAATTCCTAAATATCACAAAAAATATCATAAATGAAGGATCCTAAAGTTGCTACATTTTTTGAAAGTTATCTCACGGAGATGACTCGAGCACGCTATTGAGCAAGGGAAGAGGCCTTAGAATGAGCTTAGATCTTTGCCTTCATGTCGAAATAAAGTTTCCACTGGTGATCATCATTTCCTCATCAAAATCCAATTAGTTTTGGAGTATTTCTCTCCAAAATAAAGTGGGGGTGATTGCCAATGGATTTGGGAGCTCTGCAAGAGGGAGAATAAGAGGAATGGGTGAATGTTTCAACTTCTAATGCCTTGGAATCAAAAGTGAATGAAAATATCTCTTTACTTTGAATTTTTGGTTCCAAACTCATGTCATTTGGCTTGGAGTAGTTGGGAGTGGAAGAGAATCATTCTAGGTGGCTCACTTTGGTTGGCTAAGGCATAAAAGGTGGCTGCCATGAAGGACAAATGGGTGCTCTAGCTAAGGGGAGGTGAGAGCCCTTCATGCCAAGTGTTCCAATGGGTGAGGTGAGGTGATTTCACCTCCTCATGAGTCATGGTTGTCTCAACCACTCCTTCGGTCAGAAAATCAGTGTCCTTGGTGCCTATGTGCACCAATGGATGAGTGTCAAGTGGACAAGGAAGAGAAATGATCATTTGGGCAAGTGTCTTTTTTCATGGGATGCCCTTGACCCAAGGGCAAAGTGGTCATTCAAAATTGAATTTGATTTAAGTAGATTTGAAATAAGTCAAAGTAAATTGGACCAAATTTCATTCATTTGGAGTTCATTTGATTTAATTTGGTTTAATTTGGGTTAATTTGACCCATTTGGGTCAAATTTGGTCAAAATGAGCTAGGTTGACCAATTGGTCAAATTAGGACAAAATAAGAGTTGGATCAAGTTCAAATAATCATTTTGATTGCATTGGTTCAATTGGTTTCAATCAATTTGGGTTAATTTGGATTTAATTTGGATTTTGGCCAATTTGATCCTTTAGGTAAATTTGGTTGACCGATTTGACCCAATTTACCAAATTGTCTTGAATCATGGATTATTTTGGGTTTGGTTGATCATTTGGAATATATTGTAGGCTTTAGTTTGAATTAATTTTAGTGTGATTTAATTTTGAATTGATTTGACATTTTAGGTCAAGTTGGGTTCATGGTCAATTGGGGTAGGTTGGGTCTAATTGGCTAATTGAGGCTTTGGTCAAGTTCAATAATCAATTTGGAGTGAACATGAGACATTGGTTGTAATCAATTTGGTTTATGTTGTAATTTGGCTAGTTTGGGTTTATGTGGGTTAATGGGTTGACTTGGTCAATGGGCTAAGTTAACTTGTCTTGACCAAATTCATGACAATTGATTAACCTATGATGATCAAAAAACATGACATGAAGTTTGGATTGGTTTAATTCACTTAGATTTAAATTAAATTGGATTTTGATTCATGTAGCTCAAATTGGCCACTTTGGGTCAAGTGAGCCAATTGGGTTTAGTTGGCTTGATCAAGGCTTGATTCAAGTTTGGTTGAACCCACATATGGACTTTTGATTGAAATATAACTCAATTTGAAAGTGATTTAGAGTCAAATGGGTCTTGATTCATTTGATAATTTCAAGTCAAAAGGGTGAATATGGGTTTGACTTGGGTTAGCTTGATTTTGATTTGATGATTGAAGTTTATATTTATAATTGGTTTGTGATTGAAAGGTTGATTGAATCATGAAGAAAATCCAAGGGTTTGGATTGATTTGAGTTTGATTTGGCTAAGTTCAAGAATTTGACTTGAAAGGCTTATGTTGGATTTTGATTGAATTTGAGTTTGAGTTTTGAATTTGGTTTTGGATATTTGAATATATATTTCATTTATAATTGTGAATATAAATGAGAATATAAATGGGCTATGGAAAAATTTCTTGAATTTGGATTGATTTGGATTTGATTTGAGCTAAGTCCATAAGATAGAATCAAAGGGCTTAGAAAATATTTTTGGAATTTGAATTTGGTTATGGATTTCAATCATGGGTTTCAATTATCTATAATTAATTCATGATTTAAGAAAATCCATTGAAATTGGTTCAAGGTTTGATTCAGAGTTGAAGTTGATTATGAGTTTGGAGTTTGCCTTGAAAGAAGGAAGTGAGGATTTGGTCCAGGCTATAGGGTAGGCAAATTTTCTAACACTAAGGCATAACCTATTCCTATGGAAAAACCTTCTAAGTTTATAGGGTTAGTTTAAGTGTCCACCTAATCACTAGATGTGTCTTTAGACTAAGAAACTCTTAAAGTCTAAGAGACGTCCTATGTCTAAGATGGATAGGTTGAGAGCTCATTCCAAAAATGAGGTCAATAATGGGCGCCCAATAGGTGTGGTGTGACCGACAAGTATACAAGACATATGGTGTTGACCGAAATGATCAACAACACCGAACAATCATAAGAACTAATAGAGATGATCTACTCCTAACATAATGTGTAGAAGGAATCCAGAGCTTAGTGTAATATGACTCTACTCATGTCAAAGACATAAGAGAGGGAAGGGAATCTCAAATGAGGTGAACCTTCACAAGGAAATAGTTCAAGTCATCACTGGGGATGAGAGAGATTTGATTTGAGGAGAGAAATTTGATTTGATTTGTTGATTTATTTTATTATTTTGATTTGATTGACCCACTAAAGTTGATTGAATTTGTTTTGTTGAATTTTTTTTATTGTTTTTCCACCGAGGAGGAGGGTTGAATTTGTTTCAAATTTTTAGAATTTGGATTTTGAGATGGGCCCTTTTGGTTTGCAATGGATCACACTAAGTAGGAGCTACGGAGGTCTAGACCTAACTCATATTTACCAATCCAAAGGGGTAGTCTACCAAACACATAGTAAGACTAGCAAACTGAAGGGGATGCTTTTCGTGTGTAAAGTCAGAAGAAAGCAGACACATCCTCCAAAGTAGGATCCACTTGGGGTGATCTATTTGTAAGGAAATAGATTGAACCCAAGATAGGGCTAACTATTGAGTGAATGCCACTGGGGGTCTTAAATCAGCTCAAAGATAGTCAAAGATTAATTTCATTTCTTAGTTTAGTTTGATGAATTTCATTGGTCTGAGATGGATCACACTAAGAATGAGCTTATATCACTCTGACAAGGAGAGCTATCCCACTAAAAAGACCACTTGGGTGATCAAGGCAACAAATTACATCTCACTACAAAGAATACTTACATCTTGTTTCACAAAATAAATACTGAAGAACAAGAAAATAGACAAGGATTATCATGGGAGTTTTGCTGACACTATCCTAAAGATAGAATGCCTGCTTGGGAAAAGGTTTTTAGGGGCTTGAATTCTTAATCTATAAATGAATTAATTTGTTTATTTTATTTGTTTGTTTATCATGGACCCTGGTAATTTGTGAGGGATCAATCAGAGAAAGAGCTTATATCAGCCTGGACCTATCTTAGATTTACTGAACCAAGGGAGAATCTTGTGCATCCGTTGAATAAATTTTCCAATCACAGGGGTGGCTACTAGGAAAGGGGGACTGTCCAATCCAAAAGTAACTCAGGTAGTGTCTAAATGGGGTCGCAAAGGATGTCATCCAAATAGAGTGCCTGTAGGGAATGGGGCCACTAAGGGCTTGATCCAAAACTGTGGAGAATATGACATGACTAATCATATATCAAATAGTATTTGATGGCCAACTCAAGGAAAAAGCATGAAGACTCACGTCTACCAAGAGTGGTGTATCCATCGGGTGAATCGTTGTCATCATAGAGAACATCATCCAACCTACGGTGCCCATCAGTTTGCAACAATCAACCTAGGAAGAAAGCTTAGGGACTCACATCCTCCTACAGCGAAACTGATTGTTGGGATAGTCTGTCTTTGGCTCGACAGGTGGAGTGAATGCCACTGGCGGGACTTATATCAACTCAAAAGTAGTCAAGAGGAAAGGAGCCACTGGGGGACTTATCCTAAACCTCAAATATGCTCATCCTAGTTATATTATGATGATTAGTTCAAGAAGAAAGCTCAGGGACTCACATCTTCTTAAATAAAATCAACATGAGGTAGCTTACTAGATGGGCAGTGAAGTCTACCAAACTAACAAGGCACTCGTGGTTTGTAATGGTCAAGTTAGGAAGAAAGCATGGGACTCATATCTTCTAAATAAAGAACCACTAAGGAGACATACTAAGGTAGCATGTGAACCCGACCTGAGAGCTAATGAGTGAGTGCCACAGGGGCTTGCTCTCACATCAAAATAGCCCAAGACAAAAGATATGTGTTTGTTTTTGTGTTCATGTTAAAGGGAATAGGATGCCTCTCAGGTTTTCTTACACCTACCTAAAACGCACATGCTGTGAATTTTGATGAAATGGTGCCACGGATGGCAACTAAGATTCCCACTAATAAAGGATGTCACTCGGGTTCTCTTACACATAACTTAGTTATGCTAATTGAAATAGGATGCCTCTTGGGTTCTCTCACACCTATTCTAGTAGTGCTTGGGAATGTGTTCGTATTGTGTAAATGGATAGGATGCCTCTTGGGTTCTCTTACACCTAACCTAAACACATCGTGCGGATTTGTAAGATAAACAAATAATGCTTAGAACGAAGAGAAGATTTTGATGAATTGAAATGAAATTTTTGTTAATTGATAGATTTTTTTTCAAACATGATTTTTATGGGTAATATTTCTTCAAATAGAGCTCATTAATTGGAAGCATTGGGTGTTCCCCTTTAAAATCAATAAGTTGATAAGGTCCTCCTTGGTAGGCCTTCTCTATGACATCGGGGCCTTCCCAAGTGGGTTCGAACTTGCCTCCCATATTTCAACGGGAAACAATTGGTCTCTTTAGGACTAACAAAACTTCTCCCACTTGGAAAGACCTATGACAGACCAGCTTGTTGTGAGCTCGAATCATTTTGGCCTTATATAACTCGAGATTCTAGCACGCCCATAGGTGACTCTCCTCTAAACCTTTGAGCTCTTCTAACCGTAACTTTACATTTTTCTATATAGCGATCTTACTACCCAATGCAATCCTTAGTGATGGGAGTTGAACTTATAAAGGTAGAATAGCTTCAGACCCATACACTAAGGATAAGGGGGTAAATTGAGTTGGAATTCGGTATGTGGTACGGTAGGCCCACAAGGCTTCAACCAACTGCTCTACTATCATTTATTATCATCAAGAAACTTCTTTAGTATTTGGCTAAGAGTTTTGTTGAATGCTTCTGCTAAGCCATTTGCTCTAGGATAGTAGATTATGGAGTATCTTCAATCTATACCATGTCTTCAGGTGAAGTTGTTGATCTTGGTGCTTTTGAATGCAATATCATTATCAAATATAATTCCTCGAGGCACCTTGAACCTATATATGATATGATTTCTAAAAAACTGAAGCACATGCTGAGTTCTGACCTCTCTAAGTGGGATTTCCTCTGCCCACTTAATTATTATCTAAGTGTTGGAAGAAGGAGGATCGATAGAACCCACAATGTTGGTACCCTAACACTTAGATGGCCATGAGGCAAATGTTGGGTAGTTGATGCAGGACCACACTATGTACCTAACACTGATGGCATCTCCTAGCTACATCCATATAGTGTAAAATCATCGAAGGCTAGTAGTATCCTAGTCTCTTGATCTTTGTCTTCACCTTCGAATTGGATTGATGCACTCTGCATATACCTGAATGTACCTCAGTTATAATGCAATGGGCTTCCTGTTTATCTAAACAACGTAACCACATTTGATCAAAGGGTCACCGGTACAGGGTACCATAACGAGAGCAGAGAGAGCTCTCTATTTCTCTTGATTGGATTGTGACTTTTCTTGAGGTAGTTTGTTGATGTTCAAATAGTCGATGAATGGTTGCCTCAATTCCTTATCCTTATAGAATGGCAACCCCCCTTCAAGAGAAAGTCTCCGATGAATTCAACATTAATAAGGGATAAGACTTGTCTATTTTGGACCCTTATTGGAATGGACTCATCTTCCGGACATGCCAATTCTTTGGCAAGTTTGGCCAAAGCATCTGCTACTGCATTCTCTGCTTAGGGAACCTTGCAGATGGTGACTTTGGGGGTTTGGGCCAATAGCTTCATGGTATACTCATGGTAATGACAAAGCTTAGGTTTGAGAACCTTGTAGGACCCGGCAATCTGATTGATGATCAATTGATAATCCCCAAATATGTTGATGCTCTTGACACATACTGTGATAGCTAACTCCAAACTGACAATCAAAGTCTTATACCCAGCTTCATTGTTAGTGCAAGGATTGGAAAGATAGTATGAGAATCTCATCACATCGTGATCTGTAGTTAGGAGAACTATTCCTACCCCTGCTTTTCTGGAAGAGTAGATCATGGTGGTTCCCCTTTATGAAAAGAAGTTGCACCATCAAAATACATCTCCCATCAGCAGTTGTCAAACTCCCCTAAGTTCATGATTTGTTCATCAGGGAGATCATCACTAAGCGAGAAATCACCAAGAAGTGGGTGTGCTACTAAGAAATGCTAGTGCTTGTCCTTTTACTACGCAGGAGAGGTACAAATATGATATCAAACTATGTGAAAATCATGGACCATCTTGCCAAATGTCGGATAGTGTTGTGTCATGAGATACTAGTGGATTGGTTCTAGAAATTAAGTTCACCTTATGAGAAAACATATAGTGTCATAGTTTTTAGGAGGCAAAGATTAAAGCTAGGCAATGTTTCTCAATAGGTGGATAGTTCACTTTAATAGGAATCAGACAACGGCTGAGGTAGTAAAGAGCACTCTCATTCCCTTTGTCATTAGCTTGGGCCAACAAAGCACCAAGAGAGTAGTTCAATGCAGCAGTGTAGAGTATGAGTGGTCTGCCTGGGATAGGGGCTGCTAGAACTAGAAGCTTCACCAAATACTGCTTGATATCTCAAAGGCATGCTAGCACTTATCATCCCACTTGAACTTGGCATCCTTTTTGACAAGTGTTGAGAATGGCTTGCATCTCCTTGATAAGTTAGAAATAAAGCATCTTAAATATGCCAACCATCCTTGGAAAGATCTGAGTTGAGTTAAACTTATAGAAGGTGGCATTTCTAAGATAGCTTTGATCTTTTCTAGATCTATTTCTATTCCTCAGTGTTGAACAACGAACCCAAGGAATTTCCCTGAAGTTACTCTGAATGCATACTTCAGGGGATTCATTTTGAGGATATATTATCTTAACGATTCAAAATCTACTCTCAAGTCAAAGAGATGATCTTCCTTTCCCCTGCTTTTGACTACTAGATCATCAATATAGCATTCAACTTGATGATGAATGAGTTCATTGAAGATTTGATTCATGGCCCGTTGGTATGTAATACCAGCATTTTTAAGGCCGAAAGGAATGACCTTATAATAATAAATTATGATCAAGGTTCGAAAAGCAGTGTTTCTTTCATCCTCAGGGGCCATCTTGATTTGGTTGTAGCCATATGACCCATACATAAAAGAGGAAATTGCATGAAAATGAGGCAATGTCCACCATTAATTCTAGTATAGGAAGAGGAAACTCATTCTTAGGACATGCCTTATTTAAGTCCCTGAAATCGATGCAAATGTGAATTTGGCCATTACTTTTCTTAAAGGGGATGACACTGGCTAACCAGGTAAGGAATTTTTCTTCCCTGATGAAACCAGCATCGATTAGTTTCTTGACTTCAAAATGATCAGTTGTTCGATTTCTAATCGCATGCGTCTAAGAGCTTGCTTGAATGGGTTAGTGTTAAGATCTATTGCTAGCTTGTGGACTGCTACATCAAGAGATAATCTGGGCATCTCTTCATAACTCCATGCAAAGTAGTCTTTAAATTCAGTTAATAGCCTAACTAAGTCATTGGTTTCTTCTTCATTCAACAACGAACCGATATATGTTGGGCATGGATTTTCTTCCATCTCGAGGTTGATTTATTTAAGTTAATTGTTGAATGGATCTTCTCTTCAAATTCTGATGCATCTTTGATTTGGAGATCATCTCGATCATCTTAGATTTCTAAACACATATTCTCATAAGAGTTGATATTGTGTGAAAAGAACCTATCAGACTCCAAATGATTGGTAATAGCTAAGCAGTAATCGTTGTCATCGATTGGACCCACTATACCGAATCCTAGTTATACTCTTGATTATGATTCCCTGCTTGTATTTTTCCATAACCTCTCAAAATACTCTGACCTATGCTTGGACCATGTATGAGGGACCAAACCTTTCTGTATAAGATTATGAACATAAGGTGAGTAAAAGTCAAATGGTAATTCTATTAATTTTTTATATGAATTCTCCTCAAGTTCTACATCAACTTCAGGACTTGAGGAGGATGATCCTAAAAAAATTCTCTTCGACTTCATATCACTGGAAGACTTAGGGGCTTCCTTAACTACTAAACCTTTAACTTTTTGGGGTGAAAGTGAGGTTAGAGCTAAGGTTCCCAAGTACAGCCTGATAGTTTTAACTTGAATACTTTGCTTTGTCTAGAGGCGCCCAGTCTTCATCGCTGTCTGGCTCGAGTGTCACCTCCAATGAAACCCACTAAGAGGGGTTAGCTGGTATGCTAATCACATTAGACTCACCCTCTGAATTGGATTCCATGTCTATGTGAATAGTAAGGGTACTCCTATGAACTGGAACATAACCCATGTTGGCTGATGGCTAACCAAGGGGTCTTTCACCTCTAAGCCTCTATTTCTCCTCTCTCATGGTAGGTTGAGTCATCCTACCCACATGTCCATATGAAAGAATGAACTATGGGTGGAATGTGATATGTGGCTCTATTTCTTATTCAATTTCCCTTTCTTGGATTTTCACTTTTCTTTTATTTTTTATTTCTTTTTTCTTTTTCTTCTTTTTTTTTTGCTTTTGAATTTGAATTTTGTCCAAGTTCATGAGAAAGGGTGTTTTGAGGAAGATAGTAGGTCACATCCTCATATATCTCAACCTCTCTAACTAAAAATGGCTTTTCATATCCTTTGACACTAGTACTCAATCCCATCCTTCCTGAACTTGATGCAATGATGGAGGGAGAATGGAATTATCTTATTTTGATGTATCGAAGGCCTATCGAGCAAAGTAATAAATAAAGTATTCAAACTAATGATATAAAACTTGGCTTCAGTCTTCCAATCACATATCTCCAAAGGTAACACTATGAAACCTAAAGCCCTCTCGCCTTGTTCATTGAATCCTCTCAACATCATCTGATCTCCTTGGAGTGTGGAGATGTTGATCCTCAGAAGGTCTTTAGACTCATAATGTTCATCAATTCACGGATCAAGAACTCGTAAGTCGAATCGCCCATGTCAACTAATGTAGGGGACGGTTGTGCTCATGTCCCCGTAAGTAAGGTCTTCATCTATGAAAGTGATTGAAGCTTCTAGAATAATGTGCCTCCTCACTAATAGTGGTCAATTGAGCTAAACATATCTCAGGATCAAGGAGAGCCTTGATTAATAATTCCCTCATCTCTTTAGATAAGACAAGGGCATTATATACGTTTAGCTTAGATGGCAACTTTCTTAGGTGAGAGAAGACATTATAGTCCACCTTGGGATGATCCTCCACAAGCATATCCAAGGGTGGAGCATCCTGTGGAGGGGATTCTCAATCCTCTAAACTAATGACATGTTTCCCTCTATCTTGAGGTGCGCCTAGGAGGTAACCTGCCACATGGAGGTTGACTTGGTGATCTCTTATGGCGGTAATGGAAGATTCTACACATCGCTCCCATGCCTTCTTCTATGGGACCTCAAAATTAGATGATTCCAAGTCTATCTCAAAAGGCAAACCCGCGGTATTCAAAGTAGGAAAATTTAACTCTCAATCAAAAAAAGAAAGATTGGAATTGTTATAATTATTATTTAGACTTGAAGAGTTATCATTAGGAATAGATTTAGACAACCCATCAGAAGTGACACAGATATAATTCAAGCTAGCTTTATTCTTCAATTTCTTGGATTTATAGAAGATACATAGTAGAAATCAAGTAAAGTAAGAGGGGTGAGGGATTTGATGCTCTCATCCGCCAATACAAGATGCCTACTAGAAGAATAGCTAGCAAAAGTAGAGGTAGTCTCTGATGTAGCCGCAATCTGTGGACCGCAGTCGGACTCATGGTTGCTAGGCTATCCGGCACATGTCGCAACTACTGCTAAGCTCCCCCTTTTCCTGAGTTGGCTTTGGCAACTTGCAAACCTTCCTTGGCACCTGCAAGGAAAGTTTATTGATTTTGAAGATAATTTTCTTAGAGGTTTTGGATAAAGAGATATCCCAACCTTCTTTGGTTTTGGAAGGATCACAGTCATCCCCAAGGATTACCCTAATGAAATTGGATGGTTGTTCCATAAGATATTCCTTCGAATAGCTATAGCACCTATCTTGAAGCTATGTTCAAGTCAGTCCTTAAATGTAAAGCAATCCTCCAAAACATGACCTAACATGGTGGTAGGGGCAAAAGTTAAGATCATTGCTTTTACCCACTTCCTCTAACCTTCTAGGTTCAGGTAATTGAAAGTCAATTTTTTTTGAGAGATTCTTAAAGATTTTTCTAACTACCTCCCTCTTAAATGAATATGGTTTATTTAGTTTATCCAAAAGAGTAGGTGGACCATATACATGGTGGCAGGTATGTGTACCACTATTGTTGCTGATATGACTGAGGAGAAGGTTGTGCAAGCCATGAAGGCTACTGTGGTGGCTAGTAGGACTACCTTAGTGGTGGTAAAGGAGGTGAAAGTGACACTATGGAGCTCGAGGTCTCTCATATTGCTCTCTGGCTGGTTATTTCCCCTTATCTACTATTATCACTACCCCGGGCTTCTTCTCATATATCTGATGTGGCTTTGGCTTTGTTGGTAGATCTGGATAAGGTAACTATTTGGCATCTCCTTGCAAGCTAGCCACCTTATTGATTAATTTCTCAAAAGTTTTTATGGTGAAACCTTTGAGCATGAAGGTGACCGAGCCATGGATATTCTTAAGCAGAATCTTAATGGCGTGTTGTTCAGACAGTTGTGGTTCACATTTCATACTCAAATTATGCCATCTTAGAATGTAATTAATGAGGGACTCACCGAGGTTGTTGAGCCATAATGAGATTGCCTACAGTCACCCTTTGCTGAGCTTCAACAAACCTCTTGATGAAGAGTTGCTCCAACTTAGCAAAAGTCTCCACTGAACTATTGGGAAGTTCATCATACCAATCAAAGGCTATGCTTGCTAAGCTGCTGATAAAGAGATGAAAGAGTAAAGATTCACTGTCACTAACATTGCAACAACAGGCCTTGAAGTGCATAATATCTGCCTCAGGTTCTCACTACCATCAAAGCTCTTGAAAGAAGGCACGAAACCCTTAGGATATTAGATGGCATTAAATTCTTTTAGGTAGGGTCTACCCTTTGGAATTGATGATCCTAATCAGCTTGAGCCAATGCTTCTCTTACCTGCTGCTCAACCATGCTTTGATATCCTCTTCTTGTATGGAGGTACTATCCACTACCTTCCTCTACATGCTAGTGGTACCTTTCTCTAATGGAGGTAAAGTCTTGGTTAGATCTAAGACATGCACCAACTCTGACTAGTCTCAGCTATAGTAGGATGGACTGTCGGTGCTTGATTTTGAAGTGCTAAGATAGCTTCTAGCAAATCTCGAGCTGCTTCCTCATCCTATCTATTTGTTCATCCTTTCACTTTAACTATTGAAGGAGGTGTTAAGTCGAGTAGGATGTGTCTTCCTGCTCGGCCGCAACACCTTCCAAAGTTTGTTGATCTCTAAGGAGGGATCCCCTAGTGTCTACCATGCAAACTCCTACTTAATCTCCCAATAAATCTTCCTTATTGGGATCAAATTTGATCTTCTCCTCATCAGACCAATCATATCATAGGATATCTTTCTTCTCCATGAAATAATGGGCTACTATATCATCTAGAGAATGATTTATCTGAACTAGCACAAATGACTTTGGCTGACCGATGGTGGGATCACATCATGAGGCACCGACTCCCTGCATCAAAGAGTTAACCCTATGAGGGCTATACTCACTGGAAGAAATATGCTCCTGACTGTCATTGAATCTACATAGGGTGACACTCATAGGAGGATCCATCATTGTAGGTACAATTGAGTTATCACCTTCTCCCTCGACAACTGCTACAACCATCTCTATGTCCTGCTGTGGTGGTGGTGGTGAAGGGATGACTACTATGCTCCAAGGTCGCCACTCCTTCTTCAACACTACTAGGGCAGAAGGTCGAGCAAGAGAACTCGACCTCACCATAATAGGCGGTGTAGATAGGACGGGATCTCTCGGTCATAGCCGGATCACCAATGGGATCCTCTTCTCCCCCGATGCGGCCTTCATGGCCTTGGCTGGAACTGGAGATGTTGGAATATGGATCAGAGAAGGTGGATGGGGGATAGAGCAGTGTGGTGGAGACACCACCAACTCTCTCTGAATAGGAGCTCTCTTATGATGTGTAGTCCCCATGAGCAGAATGATGTAAGTATGATTAACGCGAGTAGCACGCGAATAAGGAAAATCAACAAGTGCAAAGGCCACTGACTACCGACTGAACCTCCACCTATCTAGGCTAGTGATATGAACTGAGGTATGGGCCTCCCTAGCCCTATCTTGTCTAATATGCTTCCCCATGTTGCGGGGATAACAGATCTCAAATCAAACTGAGCCCCAGACTAAGATCATTTGTAGGCTCCACCTACTTGGCGTAGAATAGATTGGAGGCCAACATATGACCTCCTCCTCTCACTAACTGGTGGGCTAAAACTAAACCGCTAGTGGAGGTGAAGCAAAAATCCTTCTAACATCCTTTCTATCAGACCCAGCAAGAGGATAAAACTGGTTTATTGTAACTAGCAGAGAAACCAACGTGGCAACTCCTCAACTACAGACTGTGTGGCTGCTTCTAACTCTCTAGCAATGTGGGTGTGGTACCACTTTATCATGCAGTTCTTATTTCTTCAATGGGTCTGTAGGGCAAGCAGAGTAAGAGCTACACCTAACCTCAAAAGCAGGGGAATCAATCCCTGGGATCATGGGAGCTTCCCCCTTAGAGGGTACTAGTGAGTGGGTGCTAGCCCTAATTAGGTAGCATGGGGAATAAGAAATGGTGCTATCACCCACCACTAGAACCGCCACTACCTTCCTCTTCAGAGGGAATATCATCGCATGTCAACTGAATGATTGGTTCTCGCCTACCACTGTTCTACTAACAATCATGAGGAGGTCCCTCACATGTAACTGAGCCCTCAAACCTCATCCAAAGTGAATGAGGTGTAGTCAAAGTAGGAAGGCCAAGGCTGATCCACCCCATGGGGAAAAGTGAACACATACTAGGGCGCCATTGAATCAAGCTATACTGAACTGAGACTAAAAAAAAATGAATAAAGTTGATTGTAACTACAATGTCGAAAACAAACTTGAATGATATTCTTGCTTTGTTGATTTTGAATTTGAATTTAGAATTAGAACCTATACTCAACATCTTGAAAGTGTTAAGTCGATCTCAAATAGATTTAGAAGAGATTTTAGATTTGATGGGGAATAGGAATTTTTGAATTTAAAATCCATTTTCAACAAATTTGGGTATGTTGAAAATGGGTTCAAATATTTTTTTTTTGAAGAGATGCTTCCATAGTTCATATTTGAATTTTGAATTTTGATTTTGAGGACCCTTTCTTTTAACAAATTAGGGTATGTTAAAGTAAAGGGTCAAATTGATTTTGATTTGAGATTTTTGGAATCTACTCACTTAGAAATTTTAAGTATGCTAGGTGAGATGTTTGAAAATAATTTCTTCTTTTTCCTTATTTTCTTTGTTTTGTGGATCATTTGTCATTTTAAAAAATGGAATATTCATTTAGCAAATTTGGGTGTGCTAAAATGGAGAATCCAAGTGTGTTTTTCTTTTTGAAAAATTTTAAAAATAGGACTCTTAGCAAATTTAGGTATGTTAAGAAAATCCTAAAGTGTTTCTTTTATTTTGATTTTGTTTTGAAAATGGAGACTTCACTTTAGCAAATATGGTAAGCTAAATTGAATTTCTAAAAGTGTTTCTTTTATTTTGAATTTTTTTTGAATGGAGACTTCACTTTAGCAAATATGGTATGCTAAAATGAAGTTCCAAAAGTGTGTTTTAAGTTTTTGTTTTGAAAAATGGAGACTTCACTTTAACAAATGTGGTATGCCAAAATGAAGTTCCAATGTGTTTCAAATTTGTTTTGAAAATGAGACTTCTCTTAGCAAATGTGGTATGCCAAAATGAAGTTCCAATGTTTTTGAATTTTGAAATGGACACTTCACTTAGCAAATTTGAGTATGCTAAATGAAATTTCAAAATTGTGTTTCAAATTTTGTTTTGGGTTTTTTTTTTTTTTTGAAATGGAGACTTCACTTTAGCAAATGTGGTATGCTCAAATGAAGTTCCAATGTGTTTTAAAATTTTGTGAAAAGGAGATTTCACTTAGCAAATTTAAGTATGCTAAATGAAATTCCAAAATCTATTTTAAACTTTTGTGTTTTGAAATGGGAGACTTCACTTTAGCAAATGGGATATGCTAGAATGAAGTTCCAAATGTGTTTTGAAAAATTTTTATTTTTTGTTGATTTTGAAAAGAGAGATTTTCCTTTAACAAATTTAGGTATGTGAGATGGAAATCAATTTTTAAAAGAGGAAATCTCAACTTAATCATATATGGAATAAGTTAAGTGGGATTACAAAATAGAGTCATTTTATTTAGAAATGAAATCTTCATTCAATAAATTTGGGTATATTGAATGGAGATGTTCATATGTGCTTTTTGAAAGATGATTTTGATTTTATTTCTTTCAACAAATTTGGGTATGTTGAAAGAAGATGTGCTTTTTGAAATATGATTTTTATTTTAATTGAATGAAACCTTCATTCAACAAATTTGGATATGTTGAATGAAATGTGCTTTTGAAAGATGGTTTTTATTTTAATTGGAATGAAACCTTCTTTCAACAAATTTGGACATGTTGAATGAAGATGTGCTTTTTGAAAGATGATTTTTATTTTAATTGGAATGAAACCTTCATTCAACAAATTTGGGTATGTTGAATGAAGATTGTGTTTTGAAAGATGATTTTTATTTTATTGAATGAAACCTTCATTCAACAAATTTGGGTATGTTGAATGAAGATGAGTGTTTTAAAAGATGATTTTTATTTTAATTGGAAATGAAATCTTCATTCAATAAATTTGAGTATATTGGATGAGGATATTCATTGTGCTTCTTCTTTTTTTTTTGAAAGATGATTTTTAGCTTTGATTTTTTGAAAAGATCCTACATGTAACAATCTAGAAGATTGTTAGATGAGGTTTATGTATTTTATGCAATTATGTGTACTTTTTTGGAAAAGTGTTTTTTTGGAAAATAATGTTTTTATAAAGGATTTTTTTTTTTCATTTATTTTTGAAATGAACCTTTCCTTACCATAGAAATGGTAAGGAGTTTCAACAAGGTTTTCTTAATGATATCTTCTTCTTTTTATTAAATTTTATTTTCACTTATTGGGGTGACCCAATAGGGTTCTAAGACTTACATAGAGTGAGGTCCTAAAACCTAAAGAATGTTGGCTAGCTTAGCTTAAGAATGAAATGAGCTAAGTGCCAATGTAAGAGAAGGATAGTCTCAGACCCATATGAAATATGAAACCACTATCGATACTTATAGATAATGATATTTACCAAAGATGAAGAGAGGAACCTTCCCTAGCGGTGTAACCAAAAAAATATGTGGTGAAAATATTTCCTCCTTCATCTATCCTTTTGAAGAGGATAAATGAAAATAGAAAATACACCTTTAGTTAGGACACTACGTAGATCCGCTGATGTTCTTATTAGGGTGATCGGAATGACATTGAGGAGAGGTGTACTATCTTGAAAGATAGAAGTCACCACTTTACAATGGACCTAATCACTTGAATAAGGATTGCTAAGGACTACGGGTCTTTGTATATACTAGAGATTCTTCCCCTACTTTACATGGAAAAGTAAAGTAAGGTTTATTTTAAATCGGGTTCATTAAGTTCCCTATGGAGGCAAGCTCCCATAGTTAATTGCATCTTAAGGAATGTGATTCCTCAAGAATACTCTCGATTAAGGTAAATGATCATTATCTCCAAAGATTTTGAAGGTTAAACTATCAATAAATTGATTCATTTTAGAATATCAAATGGGATTGATCAAAGGGAGAGAGTTATTATCGAAGCCAAAGGAAGATAAGTAGGAGATGCTCACGATGCTAGGAAACCTAGCAAGCATCTCAAACTATCCTATGGTTGGGCTTTATATTTTTGAAATTTGAAAATAATATGTTTGTTTGAGTTGGATTTTTATTAGAAATTTAGGGCTTATAATTCCATGATGCAAGGTCATGAAAATGCCTAAGAGGTGAGGATTTATGCTCACTGTCCCAAAAGGAAATAGCAACCTCAGAACCTAAATCTTGGGAGCTTTGGTGAGGGCCAAGGCACGACCTAAATCTAAGGTGAAAATGGTCATATGATTTATCTCCACAAGAGAGGATAAATCACTCGACTGTTGGACTCACAACTGTCTGGGGGTGGCCGCCAACTAACTCATCCTACGATTTTAAATATATGTAGGCAAGTCTTATGCTTTATGCAAGATAACTAGGTTGTTATTTATTTAGAAAGAGACTAAGTCCTTAAACACACTCCCTAAGAGACTAAATTATGTAGGCATGATTAATAACTTAAATCTAATGCAAAATTTATATTTTTATTTTCATTTTTGCACAATTATTTGACATGCTTTAGGATTTTTTTTTATGCCTAATACATGAGAAATTAGATTATGGGCCAAAATCAGCAAGATGGGAGGTGTGTTTCCACCATGGATCTCAAAGGTCAAGACAAGTTCTTTGGCATGGGTGGAACCCTCCAAATCAAGAGTGAATCAATATGCTTTTTATGCATGATGTGAGAAAGAAAAGGCAACATTCAACTAAGGGGTTGCTCTTTCTTTTAACTTGATTTATATTCTAAGCTGTAGGTGAGGCTATGAGTTGTTTATTTTAAATTTTGAGTTATTTAATTTGGTAGAAATTTATTTTTTCCTAAGAGCCTAATTGTAATCCAAACCATACATCAAAGCAAGAAAGAAACTAAGAAAACATGTCATTCCTAATGCACAAGCTAAACAAACATCAAACATTTTATAAAGCTAGCGCTAAAGAATAGGAGGCCAAGTGTGGTCGGGCATCACCACATAAACCTAAAAAGAAATTGGGTAGCTGAGCTCTACCCTTATACAATCCAGATTACAAATGAATAAATTACAATTAAGTAAGGAATTCATGTTATGGGGATCTTCATTCTTCTTTTCTTTTTTCTTCTTTCTTCTTTTGGTTTCTTCTTTTAGATGGTTAGAATGTGGATACACCAAAGGTTTCACATGATACAAAAGATGTGATCTTATAACCAATGCTCATCCTAATGCCCCATAACAATCATTCCAAAATCCTAATTGTAAAAGTACATGAAAAGGGAAAAAATAAATCTAACTAAAACCTGCAAAATAGAGATTAGCTAAACAAACCACACTTTCCCAAGCATGTTTATAAACAAATTGGACTTAGCACCCCACACATGGGTAACCAAGTCTACCTGGCCTATTTTGGATTATGCTTAGGGGTATAAGCAACCTGCACAACAAAAGTAGTTATATTTTTATTACAGTGCCCCTTAAGCACAATCCCTTGTAAAAGATAATGATTAGACTAAATCATCCTACCATTCATTATACATAGATACACCCTAACATCTAGACTAAAATATCACATCACAAAATAAAAGTAAAAATCAAACCATGCACCGCCCTAACAAAGGACTAGAAGGATGACTTAGGTTAATGTGTGTGTTTTAAAAGGTTTGTGCGGTGTGCTTAGTTAGGCCTTAATGTTTAGATTTTCTAAGTATGAAAATGTTCAACTTAGAAGATGGTTTCAATTTAAATTGATTTAGTTGATTTGGGTTAATTTTATTTGATGATTTGATTTGGTTTGAATGAACCTACTTAATTAAGTTGTAAAGAGAGGAAAAGAAGAGAACTTCTCTTTCCCTTAAATGATTTCTAAGGTAGATTCATTAATGATTTTTTTATTTAGTGAATTTTCTTAAATCCTAAATTCAAAAGAAAGGCATTTTAAGATTAAGTAAAGTGAATTACTATCACAAAACACATAACATTTTATTTCTTTCCCACATGTGTATCATGCACACGAATGAATCCTAAGCATATCTATACATGTGATGCAAGTATTTCACACACCTTAATAATGAATGCTAAGAGAGGTTGCTTAAGGAAATTTGGAATGTTTCATGTATGCATGATTTTGTTAAGTAGAAGAGAGTAATTCTTTTATCCACTTTTATTATGCACATTTACAAGTATAAAATATATAAGTGAGTATGGTGCCATTGTTAGCACTAGGGGTGTAAGGTATAAGACATACTTAGGGCTACTTAAAGCCTCGCAACCCCGGGTTGTCCAGACAAATATACCACTTTTCTTAAATACATGTGCATGTACAAAAAGAAATGCATGGAAAGAGAATCATGCAAAAAGTTTTATTTTGTTTGTTTGATTTATTTATTTTATATGTGATGTGGAATTTCTTCTTGAGTCATGACATAGGATTTTATGGGAATGGATTTCAAACAAGTGTTATGTCCTTTAAAATAAAACTATACACTTTGCAAATCCTATGCAATCCTATGTTAAGAAAGAAAGAGAAAATCACATAACACATTTTATACTATTCACATGCAAGCTCATAAGAACTTATAGGTAGCATACTTTTCATTTGTAATGTTTGGTTTATGAGTTTTGAAAATATTTTTGGATTTAGTAGTGATAATAGCCATTCATATCTTACTTTAGCCAAAACATGCAATTTGACATAAAGGAAACCTTTCATTTTTTTAATTTCATTTTTCAAAAGACATGAATGCATGGTTTTTATATGACATACACATTTAGCATGCTAGGAAAGAAATAAAGTAATGCAAGCATATAATTTCATTCACTCTAATTAATTCATAAAGACAATCTTATGGAATAAGATTATTTAAAGTGAATCAAAATTGATTTAAAGAAAATTTGATTTTGTTTTGAGTTTGATTTGAATTTTAGGAAATATGAGAAGGTTTGTTGGTCCTAATCCCATTCCCCATGTGTAAGTTAATTTTGGTTTAATGAGAAGGTAATTAAGTTGATTTTATGGTTTAGTTAAGTTAAGGTATGAATTAAATGAATTAATTAAACCTTATCTATATCACCTTAAGTTAATTTATTAAAGAATTATGAGCTAACATGATATGCAACCACATGAAAAGTAAATTTTCAATGCTCCTAAGAAATGAAAGGGGCTTAATGCAATTATCTCATAAATGATTAATTAATTAAGCTTAAGGAGCTCAACTAATTACTCTTATGGTTTTCTCACACAAGTGAGCTAACCATAATTTCATTATCTCTTACTTTTGGTTATTGAACACCCAAAAAGCTACCCAAGATTAGATTGATTAAGTTTCTGGATTAATTTTGGTTTTGAGAATTTTATCAAGTTAATTAGGTAGGTCATTAATGGATTAGCCATTAATTAAATTTAAATTAAGGAAGGAAAGGGATTTAGGGAATGACTTAGGAAAAATACCCCAAAACTATTCCATAAACCTCCTCTTCACTTAAACAAAGTTTAATTAACTTAATCAAAAATTCACATGCTTAATTAAGCTTAATTATTAAAGAGAGTGATTAGGGGTTCATTAATTAATTTTTTGATTAACTCATTAATAAATTCCAAGAAAATTAGAGGCAGGTCATCTCATTAAACAATAAGAAGTTTGGAATTAATTAATGAAGTCATTAGAGTTAAGTTTTAAATAAACCCCAATAAATCACCATCAAATTCAATTAAAAATAATTTTATTAGTTTCTCCTCTGAATTATCTTTAAGATGAAGTTGAGTTTCAATTTTTGGATTTTTCTACAATTAGTTATGAATTTAAGAAGTTTTAGTTGATTTAAGTGATTTTTATGAAGTTTGTTAATTTATTTTATTAAAATAAATCATTTGAAAACTCAAAATTTAATATCTTTTAATCCAAAGGTCCTTTTAACTTGAATTTCTTATGATAGGTGTATTTTAACTTCAATTTTAATATCTAAAAATTTCAACTTAATGTGACTTGTATTTTTGGTTAAATTAATGAAATTTTATTTTTACTAAAACTTAAATTTAGTTCCAAATATTCAACAAAATTTGGGGATTTTGGGTTTTTTGGATTCCTCTAAAAAAGACGAATCCAATGAGCTCTTGTCAATTTCATTTAACAAATATTTTATGATTTAAAAATAAATAAAAAAAATCTGATTTTATCATCATAGAATTTTGTATTGAATATCATAAAAAAATTGATGACAAATTATAAATTAGATATCTAGACATGTATATTATGTGAAATCAATAAAGAGACAAATGAAAATAAAATTTAAACAAATAAAAAAAGCAAATGAAATTAACTTTGACTACTTTTGGGCTAATAAATGACATTCACTCAGGTAGTTGGGTGGGTTCCATTTCTTGTGCCATCAGATCACCCTGGTTTGTCCTGAAGATGTAAATTTGCGCTTTCTTCCTGCAGTGCCTAAAAGCCACCCAGATGTTACCTTGGCTCAGACTATCCTTTTGGATTTGTAAATCTGAGATAGGCCAAGGTTGACATAGCTCCTTCTGGATCCATCACACCAATAGGGTCCATCAAATCAAAATAAATCATATTAATTATCTGGACTACTTTTGAGTTAAGGTAAGATCCCTAGTGGCGCTCACTCAATAGTCGCCCTAGGTTGGGTTCGACTTATTATGCTATGAATGGGTCAACCCAGTGGTTGTTCCTCACTTTTGAAGATGTAAATCGACGCTTTCTACACCCCTCGTTGACACCAAAAGTAAACCCTTAGGTTGGATAGCCCACCTTATGGTAGACTACCTTTTGGATTTATAAATCTAGATAGGCCAAAGTTCTCCTTCTAGTGGGTCCACAATCACCAATCTATATATCAAATTAAAATCATATAAATTCAATCAAGCTCATATCCCTAGTGGATAGGCCCTCAAATGAATTAAATCCAATTTAAATCTCCTTAGTGGAGTCAAATCACACTCCTCCCTCAGTGGAGCCCAAGTTCAAGCAAAGCAAACCAAATCAATCTCCCCCAGTGGAGCCAAATCAAAATCTAAATCAAACAACTTCAACTAGGCTTATATCCCCATTGGATATGCCTCCAAACCAAACATCAAATTAACCAAATTAGCCTTTCTCAGTGGACCCAAGATAAAATGAACTCATAAGACAAATCAAATCAAAATAAATCCAGTCTTGATCCCTAGTGGAATCAAGCCCATATGCCTAGTGGATATGCCCCAAATTAAATCAACAAAATAAATTAAACAAACTCAAACTGGTATCCCCAGTGGATCCCCCTCTCACAAATTAAATTAAATAAAATCAAACAAAATTAAATCAAATCTTCATCCCTAGTGGATCTTACTCCCAATTAACTCAAATGTATCAGTCAAATCTCAATCCTCAGTGGATCCCTCTTACTTTTATGTTCTTGGCATAAATCCATCTCAAATCAAATCCAATTCATGTGTGATTCCCTAGTAGATCTCTCTTCATTTCCTTGACATGAAAACTTATTCATACCCAAATCTTCTTGACTCTCTTATACCCTTGGTATAAGATGAGTTGCATTGCACTAAGATCATGATTCTATCTACCTCTTAGTTTAGGTATAGATGGTCTTCGTTAGTGCTTGCATTCCTTTGGAAATTATTGATCATCTCAGTCAATGCCAATACATGCAATGTGCCTTGTCAATTACACCACACCTATTGGGGTTCCTTTTGTTGACCTCACTTTTAGAGTGAGGATTTAATCTTCCCATTATAAGTCTAGAAATCTTCTAGACACTAAGAACTCCTTAGCCATAGGACACTTCTAGTGGCTAAGTGAACACTTAACCTAAACCTAGAGACTTTAGAAGGGTTTTCCATAGGATTAGCTAAGCCTTAAGACTAAGGATACCTACCCTACCCTAAGGCCTAACCCATGACTTGCAATCACCTAAGTCCAAATAAAATCAAATTAAATATTAAACCAAATTGAATCAAACCAAAAGCACAAAATAATACATAAACATAATGAGCTCAAAAATAAATTCAAATAATGGTTCAAGGTAATAAATAGGTCATTTGACTTAGAGTTAACCCATGTGGGCCCCATTAAGTCAAAAGTCAACAAACCAAACATTTTCCAAATTAAATCACTCTGAAGGCTTAACATCATCAAATGAACATGTTAAAATATAAAACTAAATAAATCTAAACCAAATGAGATCTCAAATGGGTTAATTTGATCATTCAACCCATTAAGCTCAATTTGAATTAAAATAGATTCAAATCAAAATTAACATCAAATCAAATAAAGCCAATCACTCTAAATTACAATTATCACCTAATCAAATATGATTGGAGCTTAACCATATCTTGGTTGAGTCAAATAAAACATTTAACTCAATTGAACCTAATTTGAGCCATTTGAACTCAAAATGGGTCAAACCCAAATCCAAGTCTAATTGACCCAAATAATTGATCAAGTACATTCCAAATAATTCATAAAATCTAATTGAAACATCAAATAAATATAAAATGACAAACTTAATCACATAAATCAACTTAACCAATTTTGGTTAACATTGGTCAAACCTTGGTCAAACTTGGGTCAAAGTCAAAATTAATCCAAATTAAACAGAATTAATCAATCAAAACCATCATAAATGATCAATTAAATATAATTGAAGCAAACCCAAAGCCAATGAGTCGAATCGAGTTGCTTGAACCTAACCTGACTCATTTGGATCAACA
Organism: Cymbidium sinense; assembly: GCA_021442155.1. NCBI lineage: Eukaryota > Viridiplantae > Streptophyta > Magnoliopsida > Asparagales > Orchidaceae > Cymbidium > Cymbidium sinense. Next base: position 98,174,121 of record CM038220.1, on the reverse strand, counting down.
TTGGTCAAACTTGAGTCAAATTCAAAATTAATCCAAATTAAGCAAAATTAATTAATCAAAATCATTATAAATGATCAATTAAATATAGTTAAAGCAAATTCAAATCCAATGAGCCAAATCAGGTTGGTTGAACCCAACCCAACTCATTTGAGTCAACATGAGTTGATCCAATCCCAAATTGACCCCAAATAGGATAAAACACTCAAATCATCATGTAAAAAAGTTGAATTTAAACTTCTATGGTTGGGTGAAATCAAGAGAGAGAGAGAGAGAGATATGAAGAGAGAAAGAGAGAGAAAAGACAATCTTGCAAAATCCCTTCATTCAATCCTCCCCATCACTTACATTGATAGAGATTGACTTCACGCCACAAAAGAGGATTTTGGGGAGCTAAATCCAAAGTCCCTAATCAGCCATCACCATCCAACCATCTCGCCATTACCATTAATGGTGATTTTTGGCCACCATTAAGGGAGGGAGAAAAGAGGCATAAGACAGATCCAATTTCTGCATTAGAAGTTCCTAGGAACTCCAATAAGCAAGAGCAACCCTCTCCCCACTTCCCTTCGATGGAAAATCATCAAATTCGAGTGAATTCTGGGGAAATGCAAGGCTCATGATTACAACAATCTAAACCAAGGCAAAGTCTAAATTCGTTCAAAAGCTTCATCTCACATCTAGGAGTGTATTTGAATCTCTGCCACCGAAAATCATCCCCGGCAATATAATTTTCAAATCTCGTAGCTAGCCATAGAATTGCTTGTTTGTGAGAATGTTTGCTAGATTTTAGGAATTTCTCTTAGATATCCCTCGCATCTTTCATTTTGAACAATCCTACGCAAAAATAAAAGTTTTTCAGCAAGAATCGAATTAAAATTGAGCCTGATCGGACCCCATTTCATCGATTTCACAATTTTCCTCCGATTATCGCACGTTGTCATCCAGGGAAGTAGATGAAGCATCAATCATCGATCTTCGTTAGAAAATGCATAACCTAAGATTATCGCCGATCACGCGAATTTCATTCAAATCATGGTTCGATCTAGACCATCGAATGACCGACAATCTAACCCGCGCTCTTTCGTCGCCGCACGCTGCCGCCTAATCATGGCACACCACGCACAACTGCCACAAAAATTGCTCGATCCATGCATGCCATATGGCACCACGCGGCCTTCATGCCTGAGTAATTTAAGTGAGAAAATCAGCAATTATTTTATTTAAAAAATTAAGTAAATTACCTAAAATTCAAAATTCATAAAAACTAAACTACTCAACGAAAAATTGTAAATAAGCGCTATGTTGGATTCTTCTTTCTGAGAGGAATCCAATGAGACTAAAATCCCCAATTTTATTAGTATTTTGAGCTTAATTTGGGTTTTAGTGAAAATAAAATTTTATTAATTAAACCAAAACTACACATCATATTGATCTGAAATGTTTAGAGATTGAAATTACAGTTAAAATACACCCATTATAAAATTTGAAGTCAAAAGGACTTCTGGATTAAGAGATATTAAATTTTGAAGTTTAGATTATCTATTTTAATAAAATAAATCAAATAAAAATCATAAATCATAAAAATCTTCAAAATAGCTTAAATCACTTTAGTTAACATCTAAGATCCTTGAAAAAATAATATGATTTTTAAGAGCTTAATAAACCGAAAATAAACACTTAAGGTTAAGATAAAATCAATTAAAGAATTAATTAAAATGAAATTCATAATAATCTAAATATTAAATCAAAATCAAAAATAAAATAACACTTAAGCAATCATTAATGAAACTTCAAATCAAAAATATATTATATAATCTTTAAATAAAATTATGTTAAACATAACTAAACCTAATTAAGTTGATAAAACTCAATTAAATGATTAAATTTAAAATTAAACTCATAATCAAACAAATTATTGAAACTTTATTATAAATCAAATTAATATGATCAAACCCATAATAAGCATTAAATTTAATCACATAAAACCACTTAATAACTTAGTAAACTAAAAATGAAATTGATTATAAATCTTTTTCATCCTAATCATTTAATATTAATCAAATTAAATCAAATAAAACTAAGATACACGTCTAAATCAATCCATTTGGAATAAGATAACTAATTAACCATTAAATGCATGAACCTAATAACTAAATTAAAGATAAATTTATGACTAAAGTATTAAATGAAATTAAATAAACATAATAAATGAATGAAATAAAATAAAACTCTAATCATAAATAATCAAACTTAATTGAAATAAAAATAAACAATTAATTCTCTTAATCAATCGAACAACAACAATAATAATAATAATCCTTTAATCAAATAAAATTTAAGTAAAACACTAAATAAAGTTTATTAAATCAAAACATTAACATGTGGGAAATTAAATCATTATTTTATAATTAAATAAATCTTTAATTAATCTAAAAAAATTCAATTTTTAATTATCCTTAATCAAATCTAATCAATTAAATGTCTACTTAATGCAAACTTAATGAATTAATCCATCATCTTAATGAACCAAATTGATTTAAATAAATCACATTAAAACTAATTCTTAAATCAAACTCAAATCAAGCACTTAATTAATCTACTAATTAATTTGATCACACCTCTTAAATAAGCTATTTAAGGTAATTAAATTAATCATATTAAGCCTAAGTTTAATCAAACATGAATTTGAACTTAATTAAAATGCAATTAAATGTCAATTAAATCTTAAACTAAAGCTAAATTATTAAGTTATAAATTACATCATTAACCTAAATAACATGAAATCAAAATAAAAATTAAATAAATCTCTAATTAATCTAATGATTAATAAAATATTACTTCTTAATTAAACTAATTAATAAACCTAACCAAATCAAATTAAATCAAATTAAGAAAGACTCTCATCAATTTAAAACATAACCAAATTAAATCTAATTCAACCTACTTAAATAAGATAAACTAATCAACTATTAAATGTATGAATCTAATAATTAAATCCAAACATAAAGTCAAATACAAACTAAACTCTAATAAACATGATAAATGAATGAAATTAAAACAAAATTCTAATCATAAATAATCAAACTCAATTAAAATCAAAGCAAACTTTCAATTCATTTTATCCAATCGAACTATAAATAAATAAACCAAAATCAAATTAAATAAACTTGAAATTAAATCTAAACTCTAAAGTCATCAAACCAATCCAAATTCCAATCAATATCAAAATAAGTTAAATAAAAATAAAATACAAATGAACAAACCTATTGAACTAAGATAAGAGATTAATCATCAAACTAAAGGAATAATCAATATACATAAACTAAATGGCTAAATTTAATAAGTTAAACCCTTAATTGGAATTCAAATAAAAAATACATTAAACTTCAAATAAATCATAAGCAAATTAAAATACATTCACCAATATAAATAAAAATTAAATGGAATAATAAAATTAATGAATTTAAATAACATCAAAATGATATTAATCATATGAAATAAAGGAGTAAAGGGAAAGAAACTAGAGATTGAATTAAAGGATTGAATTATCGAAACATTAATTATATCAAAACATCTAATCTAAAATTAATCAATCAAAAATGCATAGATTTAAACAAACTTAAATTTCATTAAATATTGAGAATATTGATTTGTCAAAATTTAATTAAATCAAAACACCTAATCCAAAATTAATCAATAAAATACATGAAGATTAAACAAACTCGGATTTTAATATATAAATCAAATCAAATCGAACACATAAATTCAAATGGGCTAATTAAGATACTTAAAGACTTTAGTTAGACTCTTTAGGAGTTAGGATGTAGAATAGGGTGAGTTACATCCAAAAATGGAATTTATTCTACTCTTCATTCTTGAAAACCTAAACATGACTTTAACCAAATAAAAGTGAAATAAAAATGAAAAATAAATCATTAAATCATTTTAATTGAAATAACCCAAAGGTAAAATTTAAATAAATTCAAACTCGAAATTGAAACTTAAAATAAGCCTAGTAAAGTCTAGCCACACAAGAGCTCTTTTCACACACTAGAATACTAGGTCACCAACCCTAGAGCTAGATTAGGTCGATCTATTGATTGTATGATTGATGTATATTTTATTTTGTGATGTAATATTTTTAACTGGATGTTAGGGTGCATGTTGTAGACTGGATATTAGGTCGTTAATAGTCTAACATTATTTTCTATAGGGGAGTGAGGTAAAGACCATCTTTGAGCTACTTAAAGTTTTGCATCCCCGGAATATCCATACTAGATATACCCACTATTCTTGAATAGACATGAATGTACAAATGACTTGTTGACCTCACTTTTGGAGTAAGTTCTCAACTTTCTCATCATAGATCTAAGACTCTTATAGACATTAAGAGTTCCTTAGTCTTCAGACACTTCTAGTGATTAGGTGAATACTTAACCTAAGCTTAAAGACTTAGAAGGGTTAGCCATAGGAATAGGTTATGCCTTAGGGACTTAGGAAAACTTACTTACCTTATAGTCTAAACCCAATCCATGCTTTCCTTCTCAAACCAAACCTCAAATTCATACCAAACCAAATTTCCAAGACTTGTAATCAATCTCATGATCAAATTCAAATTCAAGATTTCTCCATAAAACCCCATGATTTCACAACCCTTCCTAAGCCCTTTGATTTCATCATATGGAGTTAGCCTTAACCAAATTCAAATCAATCTCGATTCAATTAATTTTCTCCAGTGATCAATTCAACCCTTCAATCATTTACCAAACCAAAATCCAAATCCCAACCAAACAAATCAATTCCAAATTTCCAAATTTCCCTCTTAAGCCTTATGACTCACTCTCATAAGCTTAATCAAATCTCAACCCAAATTATCTCAAACTTGACTTATTTCTTTATAAATCAATTATTTCTTTATTTATAGTCACAAATATAAATGAAACCCAAACTCAAATAGCCAAAGCCAAATCAAACTAAATCAAACCAAGCTAAAATACCTTCTTAAGCCATATGGACCTACCTCCATAGGCTTAGTCAAATCTTAAACCAAATCAACCTAAAATTAATTGGTTTATTTATAAATCAATTATTCATTCATTTATATTCACAAATATAAATGAAACACACCCTCCAATGACCAATAATAAATCAAACTAAATCAATTTCCTTAAGTCCTTTTGACCTACATCCTTAAGCTTGGTCAAATTTGCCTCCAAATCACTCCAAACTCAAGTGATTTTCTTATGATCATTTATATCTTCATTTATATTTTTGAATATAAATGAATTATAAATCTAAATAGCCAAAACCAAACCCAAATCAAATCAAATTTTTAATTTTATCTTTTTAAGCCATTTCCTAGAACTTGTTAAATGATACCCAAATCAATTCAAAACCCATTGATTTCTTCATGAATCAATCATTCCTTTAATCACTCATCCAAATATAAACATAAATTGCAATTATCAAATCAAACTCAAGTCAACTCAAGTCAACCCAAGTCAAACCCAAGTTAGCCTTTTTGACTTGAAAACTTCAAATGAGGCAAAATCCATTAGACTCCAAATTATTGTAGTTGGATTTATTTTTCAATCCTAAGCTCATGTGTGAGTTCAACTAAACTTGAATCACTCTAAAACCAAATCAATGGACCCATTAAGGTCCACTTGACCCAAAGTAACTAAAAGACCCTTTTGAGACCCAAGTTCTAATCCAACCCAAATTGGATTGAACCAATCCCATCCAAAACTTATATCATGATCAACAATCACCCTAGGATGATCAATCACCTCAATTGGGTCAAACCAAGCCAACTTGATCCTTTGACCAAGTCAACCTTTAGCCGAAATGAAACCTAAACTAGTCAAAACCCACAAAATACTAAATTGATTGAAACCATTGATTCAAACAAATTCATAATCAATGATTGAACATGATCAAACCCTCAATTGAACCAAACCAAGTCTAATTGGCCATTTGACCAAGTTGACCTAATTTGACCTAAAAAGCCAAAATGGGTCAAATCATGATCTAACCTAGATTGATTGCAACCAATGGCTCAAGTTCATCCAAATCAATTATTAAACTTGACCAAAGCCACAATCAAGCCCAATTTGACTAATTGGTCAACTTGACCGAACCTAGACTAAATTGGCCTAAAGGGTAAAAATTGGCCAAAATCCAAATTAAACCTAAATAAAATCAAACCAAAGCCTACAATTATTTTAATTAACCAATTAAACATGAACCAACACCTAACCCAACCTAATTTGGTCAAATTGGTCAAATTGGTCAACTTAGCCCATTTGGCCTATTTGAATCCAAATGAGCCAAAATAAAACCTAAGCCAAATGGATTGAAACCACTTGAACTAAAACTCTCCAAATCATCATTTGAACCTAACCCAAGCTTGGTTTGACCCAACTTAACCAATTGGTCAACCCAACCTAACATGAACCCCTATACCCATTTGATCATATGAAGCCAAAGCTCCCAAAACAAATTGATGGGACCTTTGTGACCTAACCCAACCCAAATTGTCCCTAGGTTAGCCTAAAATCTACCCAAAGGTAAAGTGGACCCCACCCAAGGGGATTAGCCATTAGACAAACTTCCTTACATAGGATTATTTTCCTATTTGGTAAAGTCTACTCTCCCATCACTTGGGCAGCCATCCAAATGCCAAATGGGTTGTGCCTAGCCTTCCTAGCCCAACCTAAGCAATCTATGATTAGCCATATACCAAAGGAAACCCAACTCTTCCTCTTCACTCAAAGTTGAACCACATGGAGAAATGGAAGAGGAAATCAGCCACCACATGCCCTTATCTTGCCTTGGACCTCCTGCCACAACTTCATCTACTCCAATCATGCCATGTGGAGTCGATTGAGACCCCTCCACAAGGCAACAATGGAAAACCAATCAAAAATCAAGGATGGATCATGTCTATCCATCAAGCTCAATTGAGGGGTATACTCCATCAATTCTCACAGAGAATTGTCACCATTCAAATTCACTAAGCTTTCTAAGTGTTTTCGAAATCCTAGAGAGCCTCCCCATGCCTTCTTGAGTTTCCCTTCACTAAAATTCTCCATTCCAGTACAGAAATAGGGCATCCCTCCTTTGATTTAAACTCATCCATCTCTCAACCAAACTTTAATTAAACTTGCACACACCATCCTCGTGTATCATCGAAGCCATTGAAGCCATCTCCTGAGCTCCTAATCCACTCTAAGCACAAGTTCGATCAAGATTGAATGCTCAAAGGGAGGCTCTTGGAGCAATCCACCTCAAACCAAAGCTCATGTCAATAGGCTTCTGCCGAAGGAAGCTTCCTCAATCGGAACCTTAGTCACAGCTGGGAGGTATGCCATTAAAATTGATCCTTGTATGAAATCAATTTAGTCCTTTGTGAAGGAAAGTTTCATGTCATGAGATTTTCACCATTGGATTTCTTTATTTTTTCTCCATGAAGGTGTGGGATTGATTTGATCTCCATTTGAGCTTTGGTGAGCTCAAATCGAATAAAAAATACGGATAGCATCCGTCTCCCGCCTCTTAGAGGAGATAGACCACGGGTCATCCATTTCGTGTGATTGGAATGGATGATCGATCTAATCATGCTTAGATCCACTCTATTTTCTCCTTAACCACAAGATTAAATCATGGCCATCTATTTTTAGATCGAACGGTCCACGAGAAACCGCATCCGCCATCGGCTGACTCAACCTCGTGATGTGATAACTTAAATAACCTATCCCATCATGCCAAGTGGAAAGTGCCACTTCGAAACCACGCGCCGATGGGATCAACAATTAGGCTTAATTAATTTTTAAGGTTGAATCTTTTAAAATTCATAATTAATTGTACAAAAATCCAAAAAATGCAAATGAGGGCTTATTTTGAGTTATTTCAGAGGAAAATCCAATAAAATTATTATTAGTTAATTTTGAATAGTAATTTTTACTTAATTAGGGTTTAATTAAAAAAATTAATTAGCCTATTTACACTTTGATTAATCATCTGATTTATTTCAAAATTTTTAGAGATGTTTAGGGGGATAACCTCTGCCTCCCCCATTTTTCTTGGAATTTATTAGCTGATTAATTGAGATAATTAATTGGTTAATCCCTAATTACTCTTATTGCTTAATTAATGATAATCAATCAAATGAATAGTGAATTGATCCATTAATTAAATTCATTATCCTCTATTAACAGTGGAGAAACTTAGGGAAATGGATAAGGACCCCTGTTCCAATCTTTTCCTTAAATCTTCTTCATTCCCTCTTTAAAATTAATTAATTAATTAATTAAATCAATCAAAACCAAAATCATATATGAAATTTAATCAACTAATTGAAAAGATTTAGGGATTGAGACTTAGGCTTCCTTCTTTGTCTATTTTGTTAAGTCCATTTAATATTGTTGATTAAGGATAATTAGGATTTAAATAGATAATTAATGAACTTAATTAACTTGATTAAACTTATTTTCCTAATTAACTCTTGGGTAGTTCTTTGGGTGTTTTATAACCTAAAGAGAGAACTAATGAAATTATGGTTAACTCACATGTGTGAGAAAACCATGAAAGTAATTAAGTTCCTTAAGCTTAAATATTTAATAATTATGAGCTAATTGCATTAGGCCCCTTTCATTTCATAGGAGCATTGCTATTTACTTTTCAATGTATTTGCACATCATATCATAGCTTATTTTAATTAATTACCTTAAGGTAACATAGGTAAGGGTTAATTAATTAATTTAATCTATGCATAACTTAATCAATCCATAAAAATCACCTAATTGCTTCTCATTAAGTCAAATTAACTCTCACATATGGGGAATGGGATTAGGATTATCAAACTTCTTTCACATCCCTCAAATCAAATCAAACATGAAATAAAAAATGGATTTAAGAAACTTTAGTTTATTTTAAATAAGCTTGTTTAATGCGATTGTCCTTAGGAATTAGTTGGATTGAATGAAGTTACATGTTTATATTTTTTTTATTTCTTTCTAATCATGTTAAAATGTTGTATGCCACTCGTAGTCATGCATTCATTTCTTTCAAAAATTATTTAAAAAAATGGTTTCCATTCTGTCAAATTTGCATGTGTTATCTTAATTAAGAATATGTATGGCTATTATCACTATTAAATCTCAAATGTATTTTTAAACGCTTATTAATGAATAGTAATACATGTTGTGACATTAGTTATATACATATATATGAAGTGCATGTGGATATAAGCTTAGTGTATGAAGTAAAGTTTCTTTCTTTCATTCATGTGTTGATTTGCATAAGTAAGAATGTTAATGGGTATATTAGTCAGACATTCTGGGAACACACACTTTAAGTAGCCCCAAGAAGGTTCCTACCTCACACCCCTGGTGCAGAATAATGGTGACATACCCATTTGTTTCATCCTTATGCATTTTGACATTAGAATTTAGATAGAACTTTAATTCATTCACACAAATAAATTAATTAAATCAAACTCTGCTTTTGCAAGGTTTTCTATTCTTATAGTTGCTTATACATCCATATGTATTTAAGAATAGTGGGTATATTAGTCTGGACATTTCAGGGATACCTTATATTATAGAGAAGATAAGGAAAGTCACACAATGAACACCTTATATTATACTCACATGCAAGCTTATAAATAATTATAAGTAGGATACCTTTCAGTTGCAATATTTGATTTATAAGTTTTCAAAATAATTTTGGATTTAGTAGTGATAATAGTCATTCATATTCTTACTTTAGCCAAAATATGCAATTTGACATAAAGAAAATATTTCATTTTAATTTGATTTTTTAAAAGGCATGAATGCATGATTTTCATATGACATACACATTTAGCATGCTAAGAAAGAAATAAAGTAATGTAAGCATGTAATTTCAATCCTATGGAATAAGATTACTTAAATTTAATCAAAATTAATTTAAGAAAAGTTTGATTTTATTTTGTGTTTGATTTGAATTTAGGATATGTGAGATGGTTAGCTGGTCCTAGAACATCTCCCACATGTGTATGTTATTTTAGTTTAATTTTAGAATCATTAGATTGATTTTATATTTTGTTTAGGTTCAAGTGTACATTATGTCCATTAACTACCCCTCACACCACTTTAACATATTTAACCAAAACAATTATGAGCCAATGACACATAAAACCACAAAGGATTTAAATCAACAATGCACCTAAGAAAGAAAGGGGCCTAATGCATTTGTCTCATAATTAATGATTGATTAAGAAAAAGGGTTTAATTTAAGTACTTTCATAACCCTTCTCTTACATATGGGTTAAGTATGATTTCCTTAAGTTGCTTAGGTTATTCAACACCTAAGTATCTACCCCTGAAGGAAAAGATTAAGTTTAGATTGATTTGATTTTAAAATTTTGATTAATTAAGCCATTTTATTAAGTGATTAAACTATTTAATTAATTTACACCTTAATTACATTTTTATCTAATTGAAATGAACTTAGGGGGAAAGGATTTGGGAAAGGACTCCTAATCTCAATCCCTAATCTCATTCCCTAAGTGATTTGGGAAATGAATTTATCACTATTTTATAGGTTAATTAATCATTTAATTAATTAAGAGAGTAATTAGGAGTGAATCAAGAAATTATCATAATTTAACCATTAATAAATCCCAAGAAAATTATGGGAGGCAGAAGTCATCCCACTAAATATACCTAAGATGTTTGGAATTAATCAATGAAATAATTAGGGAGTAATTAACATAATTACATCCCTAATAAAATCAAAATTATAGAAAATTTATTATTCAAAATTAATTAAACTTAATTTTATATTATTGCCCTTTGAAATATCTTCAATATGCATTTGAGTTTGTATTTTTTTGATTTTTCTATATTTAGTTATATATTTTTAAAGATTTTGTGATTAAAACTTAATTAAATAGTTTAATTATATAACTAATCTCATCGTCATCCTTTCCACATGATGGGATTCATTATTTAAGTTGTCACATCAGTTACACAATCAGTCGGTGATGCTATGTGCTTTACCTTGGACCATCCGATCAAAGATCAGACGGTCAAGATTAAGCCTGTGATATTAAAGGGATTAAAATGCAGATCTAATATGGATTAATTAGGACCGTCCATCCAAAACATGTATGATGGACAGTCCATGATTCATCCCTAAGCTCACCTAAGGGAGAGGACAATCGTCCAAACCTTAGGGCTTGATTCGAGCTCGATTGAGCTCGAATTGAGCTAAAAGTGAACCCACACCATCAACATACAAGGTGATGAAGATCTAATAGTCAAAATGCAAAGAGATTATAATTCCCTTCAAAAAGAACCAAGGAAAATGTTCCCACTACAGATCCATACCCGGTGCTCCCAACCATCGAGGTAGCTTTGTCTAGTGCAAACAAAGGCCTATTGAAGATTTGAGGGCTTGAGGTTGAGTCAATCTTCCTATTGACCAAAGTGGCTTCAATTAGGTGCGGCCTTGGTCTAGCTCCCCTCTCCCATGCCTTGGAAGCTTGGATGAAGACTTGGGTGAGTTCGATTAGGTCCCCTCAAGGTGTTTGAAGGAGGAATTGAGCTCTAGTGAAGAATTGGATGAGATGGAAAATCCCTTGAGCTCCTCTATTTTTTGCTTAGACAAAACCAAAAATGGAGAAATCAAAGTAGCTTAGGAGACCTTGACCTTGGGGGAGCTTGGAATTTCTTCCTCTGAGTTCATATGCTTCAATCGAACATGAGTCCTTGCAATTCAAGTGAAATTAGGGGGAGTATATCTCCCTCTAGAAGGATCAGATGGTCGAGCATGGCTTTGCCATTTTGGATGCCATGTGGTTGGTTTGGAGAAGGTAGTATGTGCAAAAATGAGGTGAAGGAGTGATTCTCATGTGCTCATTTTGAGGTGGTCAATTTTGGCCTTGACTGGCCCAAACCCATTCATGTGCATCACACCACTAGTCCACTTGGTCCACTAAGACCAAGTGGCCATGAAAAGGATATGACCAAATTCCAAGTGGAATTGGCCATAGGTTACCCCTTGACCTAGGGAGTAAAATGGACATTTAACTTTGATTTCACTTTGGGCTGATTTATAATAGTTTAAAATTAGATTGGGCCTAATTTCAAAGAATTTGGAGTTGATTTGATGTCATTTGGCTCATGTTGATCCATTTAGGTTAATATGGGTCAACTTGGGTCAAGTTAACCAATTGGTCAAATTGGGTTAAAATAAGGGTTGGGTCAAGTTCATATAACTATTTGAAATATTTTGGCATCATTGGTTTGGTTCAGTTTGATTTATATTTGATTTTGGTTCATTTGATTTCATTTAGGTCAAATGGGTCAACTTGACCAATTTGACTAAATTGGTCATTTGAAATATGTTGCAAGCTTTGGTTTCAATCAATTTTGGTTTGGTTTGATTTTAGCTCAATTTGACTTTTTAGGTCAAGTTAGGTTCATGGTCAATTGGGCTAGGTCTGGGCCAATAATTGAGGCTTTGAAGTTTAACAAGTGGTTTAGAATGAATTTGACCCTTGGTTGCAATCAATTTGGCTTAAATCAAGATTTGACACATTTTGACTTTTAGGTCAAGTTGGGTCAACTTGGGTCAAGTGGCTAGAAGTTGCTCAAATGATGACTTGGTTAAGTTCAAACATTGATCATGAATTGGTTTTCATCAATGGTTTCAATCAATTTGGCCTATGGTGGATTTTATCTAATTTAGGTTTCATTTTTGCTAAGTGTTGATTTGGTCAACCCTTAGGTTTGACTTGGTTTGAACCAATTTGAGTGATTGATCATCTCATGATGATTGTTCATAATGTGAGGCTGGGGCTTAGTTCAATCCAATTTGGGTAGGATTAGAATTTGGCTCAAAAATGGTACTTTATGTCACTTTGGGTCAAGTGAGCCTGAGTGGGTCAATTGGCTTGATCAAGGCTTGATTAAAGTTTGTTTGAACTCACATATGGACTTATGATTTAAATATAAATACATTTGCATGTGATTTGGAGTCAAATGGGTTTTGATTCATTTGACAATTTCAAGTTCAAAGGATAAACATGGGTTTGACTTGGGTTTGATTTTTGAATTTAGTTTTGATTTGATGATTGAAGTTTGTGTTTATATTTGGTTTCATGGTTGAAGGATTGATTGAATCATGAAGAAAAATCAAGGGTTTGGCTGATTTGAGTTGATTTAGCTAGGTTCATAAGATGAATCAAAGTGACTTAAAAAAAATTTTGAACTTGGAATTGAGTTTTGGATTTAGTTTTGGTTTGATGAAGTTTGTGTTTATATTTAGATTCATGATTGAAGGATTGATTAAATCATAAAGAAAAATCAAGGGTTTGGCTTGATTTGAGTTTGATTTCTAAGCTTTAGAATTTGACTTGAAAGGCTTAGATTGGATTTTGGTTGAATTTGGATTTGAGTTTTGAATTTAGTTTTGATATTTAAATTTATATTTCATTTATATTTGTGAACATAACTGAGAATATAAATGGGTTATGAGAAAATTTCTTGAATTTGAATTGATTTGGATTTGATTTAAGTTAAGTCCATAAGATGGAATCAAAGGGACTTAAGAAAGATTTTTGAACTTGGCATTGAGTTTTGGATTTATTTTAATCATTTGAATTTATATTTCATTTATATTTGTGAATATAAATGAGGAGATCTCTTGAGTTTGAAGTGATTTGAATTTGATTTGAGCTAAGTCCATAAGATGGAATCAAAGTGACTTAGGAAAGATTTTAGATTTGGAATTCAATCATGGGTTTCAATCAATTGGAATTGATTCATGATTTGAGAAAATCCATTGGAATTGATTTGAGTTTTGTTTTTGGAATTGAAGTTGATTTGAGTTTTGAGGTTGATTTGAATTTGGAAGGAAGTGAGGATTTGGTTTGCTTATAAATTTTTCTAACACCCCTAAGGCATATACTATTCATATGGCTAACTCTTCTAAATCTCTAAGGTTAGGTTAAGTGTTCACCTAATCTCTAGAAGTTTCTTAAGATTAAGGAACTCTTAATGTCTAAGAGGAGTCCTATGTTTAAGATGGAGGAGTTGAGAGCTCATTCTAAAAATGAGGTCAATAGTGTTATAGGGGATTATGATGAGAGGAGGCTAGAAGGCTCAGGGAGGCCCCCTTGATGCCTTTGAAGCAAGCAAATCCAAAGGAGGAATGAAGACAACATGAAGAAAGAAGATATGAAGACCCCCTATAACATTTATTCACTTGTAAAATTGTAATTATTCTTTATCATTGTATAAGGGTAGAGCTCTACCCATTTCTCTTTTGGTTGTACTGTACCACCACAACCATTATTCTTTTTTTGGGTTTTATAAATTTTTTGATGTTTGTTTATAATTGTGTAATATAAATGACATATATTTTCTAAGCCTCTTAATGTATGGTGATTTAATATATGGTCTGGATCCAGTTAGGCTCTAAGATAAAAATAAACTTTCTACCCCAACTACAACTCATAACTAATTTTCCAAACAATTCATAACCTCATTTAAAGCCTAGGTACTAAATCATGGTAATTAAAAGATTTAGCAACCCCTTAGCTGGATGTTGTATGCTTAAGATCATGCATGTCATCTTATTTCACTTTTACTAATAGTGGGTTTCCATCCTTGCACGATAAGGAAAGACTTGACCTTTGAGGGTCTCCTCTTTGGTGGAAAACACCTCTTTCTCTCTAATTTATCCAATAATCTCATTTCATCATGAATTTAGACATATAAAAATCCTATGGCCTTTATCAAAAATGAAGAGTCCAAAATCAAATAAAAATTGATAAAATTTGTATTAAACTAAGTCATTATTCATACCACTCATGCTGCAGTCTTTTAAGGAGTGGGTTTAAGGACTTTAGTTTTTTTCTAATAATAACAACCTAACTATTTTGCAAAATATATGACTTGACCATATGGTTTTAAAGAAGGAGGAGTTAGCTTGCTACCACTCCAAGCGATTATAAGTCCAACATTCAGGTGGTTTAACCTCTTTATGGAGGTAAACCATATACCCATTTTGCTTAGATTTAAGATGCTTTGGCTCTCGCAAAAGCTCCCTAGATTTAGATCTGAGGTTGTTATTTTCCCTCGGGTTGTAAGTATAAATCCTCATCTCTTAGGCAATTCCACAATCTTGTATTCTGGGATTATAAGTCTTAGCTTTCTAATAAAATTCCAACTCAAACATATAATTCTCTTCAATTCAAACATATAAATCCCAACCATATGATAGTTTGGAATGCTCATTAGGTTTCATAGTATCATGAGCATCCCCTACTCATCTCCTTTTGGCTTAGGTAATAAGTCTCTCCTTTTGATCTATCCCACTTGATTTTTCAAACATAGCCAATCTATTAATAGTCCTATCTTTGAAACCTTTGGAGACAATAATTTCCTACTTTAATCAAGAGTATTCCTAAAGAACTCATCTTTCTTAGGATGTAATTAACTATGGGGGCTTATCCCCATAGGGAACTTTAGAACTTGATTTAAATAAACCTACTTTTTCATTCATGTAAAGTAAGAGAAAAATCTCTGGTATATTCAAAGACACATCATGCCTTAAAAGTCTTTATTAGGTGATCAAGTCTATTATAAGGTAGTGATTTCTATCTTTCGAGATAATGCGTTATTCCTTGATGTCATACCCGATCACCTCAATAAGTACACCCTCAAATCTACGTGGTGTCCCCCATATCACAAAATAAAAATAAACACCATAGATTTTTCTGACAACTCCACTGGGGAAGGTTCCTCTCTCCATCCCTAGTAGATAATTATTATCTCTAAGGCTCGATAGTGGAGTTGTATTTCATATGAATCCAAGATTTTCTTTCTTATTCAGCTTATTTCCTTCCACTAGCCAATTATTTTAGAACCTCTTCTCTTGAAATATTGCCTGCTAGATTTAATTAATGAAAGGAGATTTTTAGAACCTCCTTACCATTAGTTTGCAAGGTTCATTAATATTTAAGAAAATAAACTCTTTTACAAAATGTCACTTTCCAAAAGTACTTTTTCAAAATTCTCATAACAAAAGATCTTGCAAAAAATTCATAAAAAAATTAATTAATGAAAGGAGATGACAAAAATTTAGAACCTCCTTACCATTAGCTTGGTGAAGCAAGGTTCATTTTAATATTTAAGAAAATAAACTCTTTTACAAAATGTCACTTTCCAAAAGTACTTTTTCAAAATTCTCATAACAAAAGATCTTGCACAAAATTCATAAAAAATTTTCAAAAGCACAAAACTCATATAACCAAACCTCATCTAACAATCTTGTGGAGAAATTTTTATATTTCTAAAGAATGTGTACTTCCATCTTCAATCTATGCAGAATAAAATGAAGATAGAAATATACTTCTTTTATGCATTTTTGGACATAACGTTGATCCGCATGTGTTCTTATTGAGGGTGATCAGGTACGATATTGAGAAGAGGTGTATTATTTCGAAAGATAGAAGTCACCTCAATAAGGACTCCTAAGGACAATGAGTTTGCATATGTACTAGAGATTCTTCCTCTACTTTACATGGAAAAATAAAGTAGGATTTATTTTAAACTAGGTTCATTAAGTTCCCTACAAGGGCAAGTCTCAATAGTTAATTATATCCTAAGGAAGGGGATTCCTTAGGAATACTCTCAATAAAGGTAAATGATCATTATCTCCAAAGATTTCAATAGGTAGGACTATCAATCGATTAGTTTGTTTTAGAAGATCAAATGGGATTGATCAAAGAGAGAGAGTTATTATCAAAGGAAGATAAGTAGGAGATGCTCACGATGCTGGAAACCCAGAGCATCTCAAACTATCTATGGTTGGGCTTTATTTTTGAAATTGAATTATTTATTTGAGTTAAATTTTTATTAGAAGTTTAGGGCTTATAATTCATAATACAAGGTTATGGAAATGCTAAGAGGTGAGAATTTATGCTTATGGCCCATAGAAGGGAGAAAGCAACCTAACCTAAATCTAGAGCTTTGGGCTAAAAGCATGACCTAAATCTAAGATAAAAATGGGTATTTGGTTTGCCTCCACAAGAGAGGATAAACCACATGATTGTTTGGACTTACAATCGCTTGGGGGTGGCTGCCAACTAACTTCTTCTATGATTTCAAATTCATGTAGGCAAGTCATATGCTTTATGCAAGATAGTTAGGTGGTTATTTATTTAGAAAGAGACTAAGTCCTTAAACTCACTCCTAAGAGACTAGATCATGAAAAATGACCTAGATTTAATGCAAAACATATTACATGTTATTTTTATTTTTGGACAATCATTTGACTTAGGCTTATAGAATTCATATGCCTAATGCATGAGAAGTATAATTATGGGCCAAAGTCAGTGAGAAGGGGGAGGTGTGTTTCCACCATGGCACTCAAATGTCAAGCCAAATTCTCTGGAAAAGGTGGAAGCCCTTTAATCAAGAGTGTAACAATATGCTTTTATTCATGATGTTATAAAAAAAAATACTCATCTAGCTAAGGGGTTGCTAATTCTTTTATCTTGATTTTAGCTTAGGCTTTAAATGAGGTTATGAGTTATTTATTTTAATTTTGAGTTGATTAATTTGGTAGAAGATTTATTTTTTCTTAGCCTAATCGTCATCCAGCCATACATCAAGCAAGAAAGAAACTAGGAAGAGATGCCATCGATAATGCAAAATATCAAATATTTCATAAAGCTAACGCAAAAGAATAAAAGTTTATTTATGATCGGGCCCCACCGCACAAACCTGAAAACAAATTGGGTAGCCGAGCTCTACCCTTATATAACCTGGATTACAAATGAATTAATTTATAATCAAGGAAATTCATGTTATGGGGGTCTTCATTTCTTCTTTTCTTCTTTCTTCTTTCTTCTTTCCTCTTTCTTTTTTTGGTTCTTTCTTTTGGTTCCTTCTTTTGGATGTTTGGAAGGTGGTTGCTCCAAAGGCTTCACATGGTACATAAGATGTAATCTTTTGACCAATGTCATCCTAATCTACCATAACAATCATTCTAAAATCCTAATTGTAAAAATACATAAAAAGGAAAAGTAAATCTAACTAACACCTGAAAAATATAGATTAGCTAAACAAACCATATCAATCCCAAGCATGTATATTGGACTTAGCACCTCACACATAGGTAAGCAAGTCCACCTAGCCTATTGGATTATGCTTAAGGGTATAAGCACATGCACAGCAAAAGCATTTATATTTTTATCACAATGCTTCTTAAGCATAATCCCCTGCATAAAATAATGATTAGACTAAATCATCCTACCATTCATTCTATGCACATACACCTTAACATCTAGACTAAAATAATACATCATAAAACAAAAGCAAATATCAAGCCATGCCACCCTAACCTAAAGCTAGAAGGGGTGACTTAACCTACTATGTGTGCTTTAAAAGGTTTGTATGGTATGCTTAACTATGGCTTTAAGGTTTAGATTTTCTAAGTGAGAAGATGTTCAACTTAGATGGGTGGTTTTGTTCAAGTTGTTTGGTTGATTTAGTCAATTTTATTTTGCATTTTGGTTTGGTTTAAGTGAATCCTACAATTAATTACTAAGTTTTAAAGAGAGGGAAAAGAGAAGAGAACTTCTCTTTCCTTCCCTACCTTAAGTAATTTCTAATGTGGATTCATATTTGATTTTGTTTAGTGAATGTTTTATAATGTGTTTTAATTAATGCTAAGTTTAGATTTTTCCTTAAACAAACCTATTCAAAAAGAAAGGTATTTTAAGATTAAGTAAAGTGAATTAATATCATAAAACACACATCACTTCATTTCTTTCTCAACATGTACAACATGCATATGAATGAATTCTAAGCATATATATACATACAAATGGAAATATTTGGCACACTTTATGATGAATGCTAAGAAATGTTACTTATGAAAATTGGAATACTTTATGATGCATGATTTTAGGGTTTCTTTTATCCATTATTCACTACACATGTATATGTATAAAGGTATAAGTGATGTCATTATTAGCACTGGGTGTAAGGTACAAGACTTACTTAGGGCTACTTAAAGCCTCACAATCTCAGGGTTGTCTAGACTAATATACCACTTTCCTTAAATACAAACACATATACAAAAGAATTGAATGGAAAAAGAAAGATGCAAAAACTTTGTATTTGTTTATTTATTTTGTTTATGCAATTTATATGTACAAGTATGGATGTCCTTCTTAGGTAATAGCATAGAAATGGATAGGAATAGGGTTAGGCAAGTGTTGTATTCTTTTCAAATGAACTATAACTTTGTCAAATCCTATTCAAAATTATGCCAAAAGAAAAGAGAAGGAAAGCCACACTATACACATCTTCATGTTTGTATTCACATGCAAACTTATAAATAATTATAAGTATCATAATTTTAGTTTTAGGTGTTTGATTTATAGATTTTGAAAATAGTTTTGGATTTAGTAGTGATAATAGCCATTCATTTTTTTACTTTAGCCAAAATATGCAATTTGACATAAAGAAAATATTTCATTTTAAATTAAATTCATATGACATACACAATTAGAATGTTAAGAAAGAACTAAAGTGATGAAAGCATGTAAACACATTCACCCTAATTAATTCCTAAAGATAATCTTATGAAATAAGAAAGCTTAAAGCAAATCAAGTTATTTTTAAGGAAGGTTTGATTTTATTTTGAGTTTGATTTAATTTGAGAAATATGAGGTGAGTTTGCTACTCCTAACCCATTCCCACATATGTTTGTTGATTTAGTTTGTTCTTAGGATTATTATATGATGTTTATATGTTACTTAGGGTAAGGTATGAATTAAGTGTGTACTAATTACCCCTTACCTACACCATCTTAGCATAGTTAATCAAATAATTATGAGCCAATAATATGACATACACAAATAATATAAATTAGCAATGCACCAAAGAAAGAAAGGTACCTAATGCAATTGGCTCCTGATTAAGGATTAATTGCGCTAAGGGGTTTATTTTAAGTAATTTCATAACACCTCTCACACATATGAGTTAAATTTTGATTTCCTTAATTGTACTTAGGATTTTAAACACCTAAGCATTTACCTAAGATAGATTAATTGAGTTCTAGAAAGTTTTAGAATTTTATGAAATTAGTTAAAGGGGTAATTAATGAATTAACCCATAATTAAGTTGATTAAGAAAGAAAGGGGATTTAAGGAATATCTTATGGAAAGTATCCCAACATTATTCCCTAAATCTCATATTCACTTAAGAAAAACTTAATTGACTCAATCATAGGGTTAAACCACTAATTATACCATAATTAAGCTTAATTATATTAAGGGAGTGATTAAGAAATGAATTAGCAATTCCTCAAATTAAACCACCAATAAATTCCAAGAAAATTAGGGGAGGTAGGAGTCATCCCACTAATTATGCACAAAAGTTTGGGATTAATCAGTAGACTAATTAGAGGGTAATTGGAAAATAACATTCCCAATAAAACCCAAATCCAAAGAAAAGCAATGTTCAAAATCCATTAAAATCATTTTTAGAATATTATATGTTCAATTATATATCTAATGCAATTTATTTCATATTTTTTTATTTTTCTAGGCTTATATATGAATTTAGGAAGTTTTCATGATTAATTAGGTGATTTAATAGCCTAATTTAATGTTTAATTTTGTCGGCGCTACGTGGATCACTGACGTGGCATGCGCTTTCCACATGGAGCGACGGGATTCAATATTTAAGTTATCACATCATAAAGTCGCATCAGCGGTGATGCTACACGCATTCTCCTCATCCGTCTGATCAAAGATCGAAAGACTGAGGTTAAAGCTGTGGTTCTAAAGGGATGAATCATGGGATCTATGTGTATTTGATCATGATCGTCCATCCAAAATGCAGATGGACCCCATGATCTGTCTCTATATTTTCCTATGAGAGAGGACATCCATCCATCTTCTAGGGTGTGATCCAAGCTTGATTGAGCTTAGATTGGATTAAAACTCAACCCACACCATCAACATGCAAAAGAGATCACATCTAATGACTAGAATCTCATGGGGTGATACTTTACTTCACAAAGACCATACCACATTGAAATTATGCTTGGTTTAATGGCATACCTCACTGGAGGTGATCACCAACACTTGATTCCCTTGGAGAAACTTCATTTAGTGGAGACGAAGCTTTGTTGAGAGTTTGAAGGCTTGAGATTGGATGGATCCTTCAAGAGGCAAAGCTTCCCTTCAAGTAGGCTTGATCTTGATCAAGAGTAGCCCTCCCTTACCTTTGGAGCTTATGTGAAGGCTTGGGTGAGTTCTCTCCATCTCCCTGATGAACCTTGCAAAGGAATTTGATTGGTATTGAGTGTGGAGTAGGTTTGAATTTCAATAGAGCTCCCTTATTCTTGGTTTGAGAAAATCCAAAAATGAAGAAGTTGAAATCACTCTAGGAATCTTGGGATCACTTGGTAATGGCTCCTCTGGCTTCCTTTAGCTCAATTGAGTATGAGACTATTTTGATTAAATGGAATTAAGGGGAGTATATCTCCCCCTTGAAGGATCAAATGACCATGAAGGAGCTTACCATTTTGATCCAATTGACCCTATTCAATGGGTTGTTTGAGTTGTTTAAAGTGGCATGGCATTCAGTTTTGGCCAGAGGAGGTGTGGGTGAGGTGGCCATGTGCTCAAACATGGTGGAGGGAGGATTCCATGTGCTTAATTTCAAGTGAGGTGGTCATTTTTGACCTTAGGCTAGGTTGGCTGACCCAAACCCATTGGGCTAGGTGCACCACACTCCTTAGTGTGTCCACTTGGTCCATTAAGAGAGTATCAAGTGATCATGAAGAAGATTTGATCAAATTCCAAGTGAATTTGGCCAAAATTTATCCTATGGCTTAGAGGTAAAATGGTCATTTATCTTGGGTTTCAATTTGAATATGTTTGATATGTTTGAAAAAAGGTTAGGCCAAGTTTCATTGAATTTGAAATTAGTTTTGATGTGATTTGGCTCATGTTGACCCATTTCAAATAAAAACTTGGGTCAAGTTGACCAATTGGTCAAATTGTGACAAACCAAGGGTAGTGTCAAGTTTATATGACCATTTCAAATGTTTAGGTGGCTTTAGTTTGAATCAATTTGGTTTATATTTGGTTTTGGATCAATTGAGTTCCTTTAGGTCAAATGGATCAAGTTGACCAAATTGACCCATTTAACCTATTTTGGTTAGGTTATGGGTTGGTTCATGTTTGGTTGGTCATATGAAATGGATTGATATCTTTATTTCCAATTTTTTATATTGACTTTAGCTCAATTTGACCTTTTAGATCAAGTTGGGTTCATGAATGTTAGGTTAGCTAGTTGGCCAATTGAGCCTTTGTCAAGTTCAACAATCATTTTGGAATGAACTTGACCCAATGGTTTCAATCAATTTAGCTTAGATCAAGTTTTGACACATTTTGACTTTAGGTTAAGTTGGGTCAAGGCCAATCATTAGGCTCAAATCTTGACTTGGTCAAGTTCAAATATTGATCTTGAATGAGCTTAGATCAATGATTTCAATCAATTTGGCCTATGGTGGATTTTGGCTAGTTTAGGTTTCAATTTGGCTAAGTGTTGACTTGGTCAACCCTTAGGTTTGACTTGGTTTGACCCAATTTGAGTGATTGATCATCTCATGATGATTGTTGATTATGATGAGAGGCTTAGGTGGGCTTAGTTCAATCCAATTTGGTTAGGATTAGAATTTGGCTCATAAGGGTACTTTAGGTTCAATGGGTAAGCCTAAGTGGTCAAATGGCTTAGTCAAATCTTGATTTGAGTTTGATTGAACTCACATATGGACTTATGATTGAAATATAAATCCATTTGCAAGTGGTTTGAAGTCAAATGGGTTTTGATTCATATGATAATTTCAAGTTTAAGGGGTGAACATGAGTTTGACTTGGGTTTGATTTTTTGGATTTAGTTTTGGTTTGGTGATTGAAGTGTATATTTATATTTGGATTCATGATTCAAAGATTGATTGAATCATGAAGAAAAATCAAGAGTTTGGCTTGATTTGAAACTGATTTGGCTAAGTTCAAGATTTTGACTTGAAAGGCTTAGGTTGGATTTTGATTGAATTTGACTTAGATTTTTGGAATTTGTTTTGGTTGTTTGAGTTTATATTTTATTTATATATGTGAATATAAATGAAAATATAAATGGGTTATGAGAAAATTTCATGAATTTGGATTGATTTGAACTAGATCTTGGTTAAGTCCTTAAGAGGGAATCAAAGGACTTAGGAAAGATTTTTTATTTTGGATTTGAATTTTGGATTTAGTTTGATTGATTTGAATTTATATTTCATTTATATATGTGAATATAAATGAGAATATAAATTGGTTGTGAGAAAATTTGATAAATTTAAGGTGGTTTGAAATTGATTTAGGCTAAGTCTATGAGAGAAAATCAAAGGACTTGGAAATATTTTGAACTTAGAATTGAATTTTAAGCTTCAATCATTTTAAATTTATCATTAGATTTCAATCGAGTGGGATTGATTTGAGTTTGGAGAAAATCAATTAAGCTGGAATTGATTTAGGTTTGATGTTGATTTGATTTGGAGTTTGACTTGAAGGAAGGAAGTAAGGAATGTGGTTCAAGCTATAGGGTAGGCAAATTTTCCTAACATTCCTAAGGCATGTCCTATTCTTATGGCTAACTCCTCTAGGTCTCTATGGCTAGGTTGAGTGTCCACATAATCACTAGATGTGTCTTAAGATTAAGGATCTCTTAAAGTCTAAGAGGAGTCCTATGTCTAAGATGGAGCGGTGGAGAGCTCATCCTAAAAATGAGGTCAACAAATCACATGATTGTTGCAAGGAGGTTCTTTTCATAATCAAAATCAAAATCATTTTTAAAAAGCATCTTTTGAAAATACTTATATCTATTCAACATATGCAAATTTGTTGGATGAAGGTTCTATTTTCAAATAAAATCATAACATAAAATTGAAAGTTCACTTAACATAGTTCACATATTAGGTTGAGTTTCTCTCTTTTTCAAAACCATGCTTTTGAAGATAACCACCTTCACTCAACATGCTCAAATTATTTGAAAGAAGATCCTACCTTCAAATAAAATCATAGCATTAAATCAAAACTTCACTTAACATATTTCACTTATGCTAGAGTTGAAGTTTCCATCTTTTCAAAAGCAAGAGATCATACACATGGAATCATGACATATTTTGGACTCCATTTGACATACCCAAATTTGTCGAATGAGAGTCCCATTTCAAGATTTACAAAAATAAATTGAACTCTATTTAACATACCCAAATTTATTAAATAGATTTTCCCTCTTTCAAACAAATCAAAATTACACTTAACTCCACTTAACATACCAAATTTGTTAAGTGAGAGTCTCATTTTCAAAGGCAAATCACATCACATTTTTTACTTCCACTTAACATACCAAATTTGTTAAGTGAGAGTCTCATTTTCAAAAGAAAATTATGTCTCACTTTTTACTTCCACTTAACATGTCAAATTTGTTAAGTGGGAGTCTCATTTTCAAAAGCAAATCATATCACATTTTAACTTCCACTTAACATACCAAATTTATTAAGTGAGAGTCTCATTTTCAAAATACAAATCATATCACATTTGGCTTCCACTTAACATACCAAATTTGTTTAGTGATAGTCTCATTTTCAAAAATAAATCATATCACATTTGACCCCCACTTAACATACCAAATTTGTTAATTTAGAGTCTCATTTTCAAAAGTAAATTAAATCACTTAGATTTCACTTAACATACCAAATTTGTTAAGTTAGAATCTCTTTTTCAAATTAAATCACACTTGGATTCCACTTAACATACCAAATTTGTTAAGTGAGAGTCTCATTTTCATAACACAAATCATAATCACACTTGATTCCTACTTAACATACCAAATTTTTTAAGTAAGAATCCCATTTTCAAATCATATCACATTTGACTCTGACTTAACATATCAAATTTATTAAGTGAGAAGTCTCATTTTCAAATCAATCACACTTGACTCCTACTAAACATACTAAATTTGCTAAGTAAGAGTTTCTTTTTCAAAAATCATATCACATTTGATTCCTACTTAACATACCAAATTTGTTAAATAAGAGTCTCATTTTCAAAAATCATATCACATTTGATTCCTACTTAACATACCAAATTTGTTAAGTAAGAATCTCATTTTCAAATCATATCACATTTGATTCCCACTTAACATACCAAATTTATTAAGTGAGAGTCATTTTCAAAATATAAATCAAATCGCACTTGACTCCCACCTAACATACCAAATTTGTTAAGTGAGTGTCTCATTTTCAAACACATATCAAACATTTTTGGCCTCTACTTAACATACCAAATTTGTTAAGTAGGAAGCCCCATTTTCAAATCAATATATATCACACATAACCAATCATCACGGGTAAAGATACTTTCACAAAATCTTTAAACATAGAATCAAAACCTCTTCTTAGCATACCTAAATTTGCTAAGTAAAAGTTTTTCCAAATCAAAATTTTCAAACAAGATACATAATACAAATATCTTTAAAAGTCTCTCCAAATATTTGAACCCTGCCCAACCTACATAATTAGTTGAGTATGGGTTCTAAATCAAAATCATTTGGCAAAGTCTCTCCTCCAAATATCAAAAATTTCTCCAAAACTCAATGAACCCCACTTAGCATACCTAAATTTGCTAAGTGTGGGTTCAAATTTCAAATTAAGTATAGAAGTCAATGATTGAAGGCAAACATTAAGGAAAGGGTCTGATTCAATTATATTTCAACAAATGCAGATTTTAGTACAATCACCCGTCCTTCGGCCAAGGTAATGGCTCCTGGCAAGTTCATCTTCTCTTTCCCTTCTAGTGTAGACTTGGCCTTAGATCAGGCCAATCTCACCATGACTAATGCCACCAACCTGATCTACTTTGGTCATGGCTTTGAGGGGGTATGCATTACTTGTGAGGGGGCAACCCTCACAACCATTAGTAGGGAAGAGGTGGCAGGACAGATGCCACTCATCCATGGATATCCCATCTGACTTTGAGTTTCCCTCATTGAAGATGAATGTCATAGTGGTTCCCATGCCCCCATTTAGTGTCAATTTTAATACATGCCCATTCAGTTGCCCCAGCCATAGCTCTAGTGAGAGCTACTACCTCCTTGTTGGTCACCCCAAAGGGGAAGGCTGTCTTAGCCTCTGAGATAGTCTCCTCCACTTTTGAGGAAGGTGCTAGTTCTTGTTCTGCCTTGCTCACTCGCACCCAACACCATAACAAAATCAAAATATTAAGTGAGGTCATGAGCGAGCAGCCAAAGAGCTTGACATTACTTCCCATGTAGCTGAGAAGGGTTATCCCCGTGAGACCTCACCACTTCTGAGTGGTAGTTCCACCCCTCTCAGATGGAGAGGAGGATTATCAGAGGATAGTTGCTTCTTTTCCACCATCAGCATATCATGAGACACTAGAGAGCATAGGAGGCCCTATGTTGGACTTAGGACTATTCTACGCTGGGTCGAAAAAGCTTATGGATGCTCAAAGTTTGATAACTTATTTTACTTATGATCCATCATCCCTAAGAGTGTTAGGGGTCAGATCCATAGAGAGAGAGCTTCAGAGGCTAGAATATCTACCCAGGAGAGAGCGATGGAGGTATGCCCGCCAGTCGGTATCCTCTACTTTAATGGATTTTCTTGATCGTCGCCCTGTCAAGGCTGATCATTCAGATAGGATTGTTCTTACCGATGTAGTACATCATAGATAGATATCCCCAATTGAGGGGCAGTTAGTGTTGCCATCACACTGCTCCCCTCACCATCCACCATCATCAAATCAGCTTGCAACATATACCACTCCCTCCAAGGTTAGAAACCCTCATCCGGGGAGAGACCTTCCCCTATGTTGATCCAGCTATGGCCCAAGGATCTCGCTCCATTCATTCCAACTGTAGATTTGAGATTGAGCTCCCCTGCTTGATCCCCTACTCAGCTATGGTCAGGAAGCAGTGGTGACCCAAGAGCATCATCACACCACCTCCACTGTAGCATACAGAGATAGAGAGGGGAGTGGACATAGACATGGTCCCCATGATAGTTGATACTCTCGCTAAGGAGGTCTTGATAATAGGCAATGTCCATTATAAAGAGGCATAGGAGCATAGTCTCACAGCTAGCAATCAACGGGTATTCATCTCATTCCAACAAAGTATAGTAAATCAATCAATAGATGACATATTAGTGGACTACTTTGTCAAAAAGAGGTGAATTTTTGAGAGTGACCACTCAATCAGAATGAGGATAGGGTCAATTTAAATCTTGATGAGGATGACATGCTAGATGATACAGCAGAGGTCTACATGGTTGACACTCGGGAATCCTTATAGTGGGATCAGACTAGCCATGAAGGTGTTGTGCTCGAGAAAGGTGACACTTCTCACTCGACTCAACACCTCCTCCACCAGCTCAGATAGAGGGATGCTCACATTGACAAGATGGGGAAGAAGATTGAGGAGTTGATGGCACAAAGATTGCACGGCCCCCACTGACTCTCCCATGATAGACCATCAGAGTTGGTACATACCTTAGTGTCCTCACTCCCAGGAGGATGATGCTGGTAGTTTGCATAAAAAAGGTTATAAATGGAACCTCCATGCATGAGAAGGATATCAAGCATATGGTAGAGCACTAGGTGAAGGAAGCGATGGCTCAAGCCCGGGAGGGGGAACTTATCTATTCCAAAGGGTAGACCATACCCGAGGGAATTTGATGTAGTTCAATACCCTAAGGGTTTTGTGTCACCTTCCTTCAAAATCTTTGATGGCAGTGGGAACCTGCATTAGCATATTGCACATTTTAGAGCTGATTATTGCACTATTGTTTAGACATTTTGTTAGGAGCCTAGTAGGGGTTGCATTTGATTGGTATGTCAAACTGCCTAATGATTTGGTAGGGACTTTTGTTGAGTTGGAGCACCTCTTCATTAAGAGGTTTGCTGGAGCTCATCAAGGAGTGACTGTAGGCAATCTTGGTGTAGCAACATAAGTTCCCAATGAGCCCCTTGTTGATTATATTCTCAAGTGGTGCAACCAGAGCCTGCAACTATTTGAACAGCATGCCATTGAAATTCTCCTCAAGAATATTCATGGTCTGGTTGCCTTCATGCTTAAGGGCTTTACAATCTGGTCATTTAAGAAACTAATTAACAAGGTGGATATCCTGCAAGAGGAAGCCAAATAGTTACTCTTTCCCGACCAATCATCTCTGCCCAAGTTGTAGAAGGTGTTCGAGAAGAAGCTAGGGATAGTTATGTCAGTGGATATAGGGAAGCAGCCAACCAGAGTCCAGGATGAGAGACCCTAAGCTCAACAGACTCCTTTGCCACCTCCTCTGCCACCACATTGGTTATTATATCAACCACCACAATGACCATTCCTGCCACATCAGTAGCCTACCCGGTAGCAATATTCCTATCCCCTGCCAGGTAGCTATTACACACTTACTCTTATTCATAGATTGAATATTCATTCAAGAGGGAGGTAGTTAAAAAATCTTAAAGAATCTCTTAAAGAAACTATACTTTTAGTTACGAGAGCCCAAGAGGCCGGAGGATGTGAGCAAGAGTAATGATCCTAACTATTGCCCCTACCACATGATTAGTCATGTCTTAGAAGATTGTATTACATTTAAGGATTGGCTTGAGCGTAGCTACAAGTCAGGCATCATAGCTATCCCCAAGCAATACTTAATAGAACAACCTTCCAGTTCTATTAGGGTAATTCTTGGAAAACCTGTGATCCTCTCAAGACAAAAGAAGGTTAGGATATTGCCTTATCCCGAACCTCTAAAAAAGTAGTTTCTAAATTAAGAAACTTTTTCTATAGGTGCCTAAGGTAGCTTAAACCTCAACACCAAAGAAGGTTTGCAAGTTTCCAAAGACAACATGAAGAAGGTGTGACAAAAAGCAGTAGCTCCACCTTACTTGTTCGATAGTTCGATGCGCAACCACTGCGAGTCCGACTCCATCCACAGTTGCAGCTACTACTTCTTCCTCCACTAGCTCCTTCTCTACCAGCGGGAGCATTGTATCAGTGGACAAGGGTATTAAATCCCTTACATCGCTTACTTTGTTAGATTTATATCATGTACCTCCACCTAAAAAGAAATCAATAAAGAAAGCTTTCACTTACATCTTGACCACTTTTGATGCTTTAGATTTTATTCCACTTGAAAACTCTCTAAGATTAGAAAATAATAATGGTAGCTCTAGTCATTTTGATCCACTCTCTTCTAATTCAGAATCGGACTTTCCTTTTCTGAATCAATAGGGTTCACCTCTTGAGATTGACTTGGAGTCAACTGACTCGAGGATCCCATAGGAGAAGTTGTAGGTATGCCTGATGAGAAGGTAGAACTTTTCACAAGTTCATCATTCCAAGAAGCCACTGAAGTCAACCTATGTAGTGGTAAAGTTCTACCTCCAATGGTAGCACCTCTTGATAAGGGTAAACAACTCATTGGTTTCAGTAAGCAGATATCCCCTCCACAAGATGCTTCACCCATGGATATGCTTGTGGAGGACTAAGTCAGAGTTGATTACAATGTCCTAGCACATCTTAGAAAGTTGCTAGCTAAGTTAAGTATATATACACCTTATCTTGTCCAAAGAGATGAGGGAATCTCTAGTTAAGGCTCTCCTTGATCTAGAGATATGCTTAGCTCAACTGGCCACTCTTGAAGAGGAGGCACACAACTCAAAAAATATCTTAAGAGTTACATTCAGTGATGAAGACTTGCTTCTAGGAATGACCAAGCATAACCGCCCTCTTTACATTATAGTGGATGTTGGCAGATACAGGATATCAAGAGTTCTGGTTGACCAAGATTTATCAATCAACATTATGAGTTTAAGAACCCTTTCCTACTTGAGGATTGACATCTGTAAACTTCAAAAGGAGAGGATGATGTTGAGGGGATTCAATGAACAAGGTGAGAGGGCCTTAGGCTCCATAGTGTTATCGTTAAGATAGATAATTGGAAGTTTGAAGCAAGTTTCATATCTTAGACTTGGATACATCTTTTAATGCTTTTCTTAGAAGACCATGGATACATGAGAACAACACAATTCCATAATGCATGAAGTTCATGACAGGTGGAATTGACTACAGTGTCAAAGGAGATCTCAAGCCCATCATAGTTCATGAGGTTGAGATATATGAGGATGCAGCCTATTTTCTTCCCCAAAACCAACAAGTCCATTCTTGTGAATCTAGTCAAGATCCCCAAGAGGGATAAAAGGAAAGAAAAATAAATAAATAGAAAATGAAAATAGAAAATAAAAAAGAAAAAGAAAATAAATGAGAGTGAGACATGGACTCAGGGAAAGATATAAAGCATGACATTAGATTCTACCCACAATTCATTACTTCATTCAAACATATGGTTAGGATGACTTGACCTCCACTAGACAGAGGTAGAGGATAGTTTAGAGGCAGCCCCCAAGGTGGAAATCCTCCCTATTGACCACCTAATAGAAGGCATGTCCAAGCCACTAGAAGTACACCTACTATCCATATAGACTTAGAATCTAGTTCAAAGGATGAGTCTTATGGGGTTAGCACACTGAGGTGAAATTTTTATATTTTCTTAAAGAATGTATACTTCCATCATCAATCTATGTGGAATAAAATGAAGTTAGAAATACACCTCTTTTTATGCATTTTTGGACACCACGAAGATCCGCAGATATTTTTATTGAGGGTGATCGGGTATGACATTGAGGAGAGGTGTACTATCTCAAAATATAGAAGCCACCTGCCTACAATGGACCTAATCACCTCAATAAGGACTCCTATAGATAATGGGTATGCATATGTATTAGAGATTCTTCCTCTACTTTACATGAAAAAATAAAGTAGGGTTTATTTTAAATCGGGTTCGTTAAGTTTCCTACAAGGGCAAGCCCCCATAGTTAATTACATCCTAAGAAAGGGGATCCTTAAGAATACACTCGATTAAGGTCAATAATTATTGTCTCCAAAGATTTTAATAGGTAAGACTATCAATCAATTAGTTTATTTTGGAAGATCAAATGGGATTAATCAAAGATAGAAAGTTACTATCGAAGCCAAAGGAAGATAAGTAAGAGATGCTCATGATGCTAGAAACTAGCGAGCATCTCAAACTATCCTTTGGTTGGGTTTTATGTTTTTGAAATTGAAGTATTTATTTGAGTTAAATTTTTATTAGAAGTTTAGGGCTTATAATTCCACAATACAAGGTTATGGAAAGGCCTAAGAGGTTAGGATTTATACTTATGGCCAATAGAAGGGAGAAGCAACCTTATAACCTAAATCTAGGAACTTTGATGAGAGCCAAAAGCATGACCTAAATCTAAGGCAAAAAAATGGGTATTTTTGTTTACCTTCATAAGAGAGGACAAACCACCCAACTGCTTGGACTTACAACCGCTTAGGGGTAGCCACCAATTAACTCTTCCTACTATTTTAAATTCATGTAGGTAAGTCATATGCTTTATGCAAGATAGCTAGGTTGTTATTTATTTTAGAAAGAGACTAAGTTTTTAAACTCACTTCCTAAGAGACTAAATCATGTAAGGGCATGAGAAATGACCTAGATCTAATGCAAAATATATTACATTTTACTTTCATCTTTGGACAATCATTTGACTCAGGCTTATAGGATTCATATGTCTAATGCATGAGAAGTAAGATTATGAGCCAAAATCAATGATAAGGGAGAGGTGTGTTTCCATCATGACTCCCAAAGGTCAAGCTAAGTTCTCTAGCAAGGTGGAAGCCCTCTAATTAAGAGTTTAATAATATGCTTTTATGCATGATGTTATAAAAGAAATACTCCTCCACCTACAGGGTTGCTAATTCTTTTATCTTGATTTTTAACTTAGGCTTTAAATGAGATTATGAGTTGTTTATTTTTAAATTTTGAGTTGATTAATTTGGTAGAAGATTTATTTTTCCTAAGCACCTAATCATCATCAGGCCATACATCAAGCAAGGAAGAAGCTAGAAAAACATGTCATCTTAATGCACAAGCTAAATAAAACATCAAATATTTTATAAAGCTAATCCAAAAAGAATAAAAGGTCATTTAAGGTTGGTTTTGTGTTTGGATTAGGTTTGGCAGATCCAAACCCATTGGGTCATGCACTAGGTTCATTAGTGACCATTTGGTCCACTAAGAGGATGCCAAGTGTCCATGAAAAGAAATTGACCAAATTCCAAGTGATTTTGGCCAAACTTTACCCTAGGTTCTAGGGGTAAAATGATCATTTGGCTTGAGTTTCAATTTTAATATGTTTAATATGTTTGAAAATAGGTTAGGCCAAGTTTCATTGGATTTGAAATTGGTTTGTTGTGATTTGGCTCATGTTGGCCCATTTAGGTCAAAATGGGTCAACTTGGGTCAAGTTGACAAATTGGTCAAATTGGGTCAAACTAAGGGTTGGGTCAAGTTCATATGACCATTTGAAATATTTTGGTGGCTTTGGTTTGATTTTTTTTGGTTTATATTTGGTTTTGGTTCAACTGAGTTCATTTAGGTCAAATGGGTCAAGTTGACCAAATTGACCTATTTGACCTATTTGGGTTAATTCATGGATTGGTTCATGTTTAGTTTGTCATATGAAATGAATTGGTATCTTTGTTTCCAATCAATTTGGTTTATATTTGATTTTGGCTCAATTTGACCTTTTAGGTCAAGTTGGGTTCATGGTCAATTGGACTAGGTTAGGTTCAAATGTTGACTTGATCAAGTTTAGACATTGATCATGAATGAGTTTTGATCAATGGTTTTAATCAATTTGGCCTATGGTGGATTTTGGCTAGTTTATAATTCATTTTGGCAATGTGTTGACTTTATCAACCTTATGTTTGACATGGTTTGACCCAATTTGAGTGATTAATCATCTCATGATGATTATTGATCATGATGAGAAGCATAGGTGGGATTAGTTCAATCCAATTTGATTAAGATTATAATTTAGCTCATAAGGGTACTTTACGTCACATTGGGTCAAGTGAGCCTAAGTGGGTCAAATGGCTTGGTCAAAGCTTGATTTGAGTTTGATTGAACCCACATATGGACTTATGTTTGAAATATAAATCCATTTGCAAGTGGTTTGAAGTCAAATGGGTTTTGATTCATTTGACAATTTCAAGTTCAAAGGGTGAACATGAGTTTGACTTAAGTTTGATTTTTATATTAAGTTTTGCTTTGATAATTGAAGTTTATGTATGTATTTGGATTCATGATTGAAGGATTAATTGAATCATGAAGAAAAATCAAGGGTTTTTCTTGATTTGAAATTGATTTAGCTAAGTTCAAGATTTTGACTTGAAAGGCTTAGGTTTGATTTTGATTGAATTTGAGTTTAATTTTTGGAATTGGTTTTGGTTGTTTGAATTTATATTTCATTTATATATGTGAATGTAAATGAGAACATAAATGGGTTATGAGAAAATTTCTTGAATTTGGATTGATTTGAACTTGATATAGGTTAAGTCCTCAAGAGGGAATCAAAGTGACTTAGGAAAGATTTTGAACTTGGAATTTCAATTTTGGATTTCAATCATAAGTTTCAATCATGGGTTGATCATTGATTTAAATCATGTGGGGTTGATTTGAGTTTGGAGAAAATCAATTAAGCTGGAATGATTTAGTTTTGATGTTGATTTGATTTGGAGTTTGACTTGTAGGAAGGAAGTAAGGAATGTAGTTCAAGTTATAAGGTAGGCAAATTTTCCTAACACCCCTAAGGCATGACCTATTCCTATGGCGAACTCTTCTAGGTCTCTAGAGCTAGATTGAGTGTCCATCACTAGATGTGCCTTAAGACTAAGGATCTTTAAAAGTCTAATAGGAGTCCTATGTCTAAGATGGAGGGGTTGAGAGCTCATCCTAAAATGAGGTCAACACACACCAGCCAGTTCTTCTCAGTAGCAGATCCCTTTTGAGGTGATGTTGGAGCATGACAGCGATGAAGACCGAGCTCCAAAGCAAAGCATAAATGTATCCAAGTTTGCATAGAAGAATTCAGGAGTTATTGGGAATTTTAGCTCTAACCACACTCTCTTCCCTGAAAGTTGAGGGTTAGGTAGTTAAAGAAGCCCCTAAGTCATCCGCAGACGGGAGAACTCAGAGGTTCTTTTTAGGAGCAACATCTCAAATCAGGAAGCTGATGTAGAACTTGAGGATAATTCATATAAATATTTAATACAATTACCTATTTATTAGTACTCACCTTGTGTTATTAATTTAGCAAAGAAGAGATTAATCTAACACACTTGGTCTAAACACAGGTCAAACTACTTTGAAAGGTTGTGGGACAACCAAAGCAGGCATCCTTAATCAAGACCAGGGCTAGGATTCAATATAGTAGGTCCAATCGATGATGACAATCACTGCCTAATTATCACCAATCATTTGGAATCTGATAGGTTCTTTTCAAATTATGCTAACTCATATAAGGAGGTGTGTTTAGAAACTTCAGATGATCAAAATGATCTTGAAGTCAGAAATGCACCACCAGAGTTCGAAGAGGGTCAGATCAACTATCGAGCTCAAAGAAATAAATTTGGGAACTAAAGACTATCCACATCTGATATATATCAGTTCTTTATTGAATGATACTGAAACTGATGACTTAGTTAGGCTATTGACTGAGTTTAAGGATTGCTTCGCATGGAGTTACAAAGAGATGCCCGATTTATCTCCGACATAGCAGTCCATAAACTAGCAATAGAGCTTAGTGATAACCCTATCAAGCAAGCTCCTAGATGTATGTGATTAGACATTGAACTGTAGGTTATTTCTAAAGTCAAGAAATGGATCGATGCTAGCTTCATCATGGATAAAAAATATCCTACCTGGATGGCCAGTGTAGTCCCAATTAAGAAAAAGATTTGCCAAATTGCATATGAGTCTATTTAGGGATCTTAATAAGGTATTTCCAAAAGATGAATTTTCACTACCAATACCTGATGGTGGACATTGCCTCATCTCATGCAGTCTTCTCTTTCATGGATGGCTCATCTAATTATAACCAAATAAAGATGGCCCCTAAAGATGAAAGAAACATTATGTTTCGAACCCTGTTGACCTTTTTTTAGGATGAGCTCTCAACCCCTCCATCTTAGACATAGGACTTCTCTTAAACTTTAAGAGTTCCTTAGTCTTAAGACACATCTAGTGATTATGTGGACACTCAACCTAGCCTCAGAGACTTAGAAGAGTTAGCTATAGGAATAGGTCATGCCTTAAGAGTGTTAGGAAAATTTGTCTGCCCTTAACTTGAACCACTTCTCACCTTCCTTCCATCAAGTCAAACTCCAAATCAATCTTATTTGATTTTCTCTAAACTCAAATCAATAACACATGATTGAAATCCATGATTGAATTCCAAGTTGAAATTCCAAAATTCCAAAACTTGTTTGAGTTCTTGATTTCCTCTTAAGGACTTAGCCTATATCATGTTCAAATCAATTCAAATTCATAAAATTTTTTCACAACTCATTTATATTCTCATTTATATTCACATATATAAATGAAATATAAATTCAAATCAATCAAACCAAACTCAAAAATCAAATCCAAAACTCCAAAATTTCTTAAGTTCCTTAAATTTCCTCTTAAAGATTTAGCCTAGATCATGATCAAATCACTTCAAATTCATGAAATTTTCTCATAACTCATTTATATTCTCATTTATATTCACATATATAAATGAAATATAAATTCAAACAAACAAAACCAATTCCAAAAATCAAACTCAAATCCATTCAAAATTCAACCTAAGCCTTTCAAGTCAAAATCTTGAACTTAGCCAAATCAACTTCAAATCAAGCCAAACTCTTGATTTTTTTTCATGATTCAATCAATCCTAAAATTATGAATCCAAATATAAATACAAACTTCAACCACTTAATCAAAATTTAATTCAAAAATTAAGCCAAAATCCATTTCATGTTCACCCTTTCAACTTGAAATTGTCAAATGAATCAAAACTCATTCGCCTTTAAAACACTTGCAAATGGATTTATATTTCAATCATAAGTCCATATACAAGTTTAATCAAACTCAAATCAAGCTTTGACCAAGCCATTTGACCACTTAGGCTCACTTGACCCAAAGTGACCTAAAGTACCCTTATGAGCTAAATTTTAATCCTAACCAAATTGGATTGAATCAAGCTCACATAAGCCTCTCATCATGATCAACAATCATCATGAGATGATTAATCACTCAAATTGGGTCAAACCAAGTCAACACTTAGCTAAAATTAAACCCAACATAGCCAAAATCCACCATAGGCCAAATTGATTAAAATTATTGATCTAAGTTCATTCATGACCAATATTTGAACTTGACCAAGTCAACATTTGAGCCTAACTAATTATTAACCCAAGTTGACCCAATTTGACCTAAAAGTCAAAATATGTCAAAATTTGATCTAAGCCAAATTGATTGAAACCAATGGTTCAAGTTCATTCCAAATCACTTGTTGAACTTGACCAAAGCCTCAATTGGCTAACTAGACCTAACCTAGCCCAATTGACCTTGAACCCAACTTGACCTAAAGGGTCATGTTGAGCCAAATTTAAACTTAACCAAATTTGATTGGAAACAAATATACCAATCCACTTCATATGGCTAACCAAGCCTAAACCTACCCATAACCTAGCTCAAATAGGTCAAATGGGTCAAAATGGTCAATTTACCCTTTTGACCTAAATGAAGTCATATGAACCAAATTCAAACCTAAACAAATTGAATCAAACCAAAGCCACCAAAATATTTCAAATGGTCATACATGACTCCAACCTTGGTTTGACCCCAATTTTACCAATTGGTCAACTTGACCCAAGTTGACCCATTTTGACCTAAATGGGTCAACATGAGCCAAACCATACAAAATGAACTCCAAATCTAATGAAACTTGGACAAACCTATTTTCTCAACATACCCAACATATCCAAATTCAAAAATCATCCAAATAATCATTTTACCCTATGTCATAGAATAAATTTTGGTCAATTCCACTTAGAATTTGACCATACCCTTTTCATACCTACTTGATACTCTCCTAATAGGTCAAGTGAACCCTATGGAGGGTGGTGCACCCAACCCAATGGGTTTGGGTCAGCCCAACTTGACCCAAGGGCTAAATCAAGAATATGGCTTGAAATGTACACATAGCCATCCTCCTACACTCGATTTGTATATGGGGAGTTCATATTCCCACCCTCTGACCAAATCGACCATATGCAAGCCTCTAATAGATCAAACAGCCCATTACATGAGGGAAATTGGATCAAAATGGCAAACCTATGTTCGATCGTCCGATTGCCAAAGGGGGAGATATACTCCCCCTAATTCATTTCAATTCATGGGAAAACTCTGTCGATTGAAGCATAGGAAACTAGAGGAGCCATTTTGAGCCTTCCCAAGCTTCTTAAAGAGATTTAAAATCCCCATTCTCAATTTTTACATAGGGAAAATAGGGGAGCTCCATAGGATTTCCAATTGAGCCAACACTTGAAATCAATCAAATTCCTTCCTCAATCTCCATCAGTGGACTAACTTGAGTGCACCCATACTCTTTCCCAAGCTCTAAAGGCAAGAGGAGTCCTAATTTGATCAAAGCCGCAAGGAATCCAAGAAGGAGTTGGTCCATAGAGAGATCTACTCAACCCCAAGAGTGAAAACTTTCACCAAAGCTTCATCTCAACTAGAAGAAGCTTCTCCAAGGGAATCGAGTGTTGATGATCACCTCCGATGAGGTATGCCATTTTCTAAGCTTAATTCCCATGTGTGTTGGTCCTTTGTGAAAGGAAATTTAATTTTATAGGATTTTAGCTATTGGATGTGATCTACATTGCTTGATGATGGTGTGGACTAAATTTTAGCCCAATTTGAGCTCAATCAAGCTGATCTTGCCCTAGAACATGGATAACCTCCATGGTTCACAGAGCTTAGTAGAGGTAAATCTCTAGCCATCCATCCATGCATTTTGGATGGATAACCAGAAGATGCATAGGACCGTTCTTTATCCTTTTAAAACTATGGATTAAATCCTATTTGTTCAATCCTTTATTGAATGGTAGAGGCAAAAGCACATAGCACTGCCGCTACAAAATGCTACAACGTGACATTTATGTTGTCACTCAAGTGATGTGTAAAGTACATCGCATGCTTGTGTCACATAGGATTAGGGAATTAATTAAGGTTTAAATAATTCCTAATTAATTACTTAACCTTCTAAAATTCATATCTCTCTCAAGAATAATCAGAAATATATGAGATAAATTGCCACTGAAAGATAATTTAACCTAGAATATTCTAAAATTGGTTTTAATGGATTTTGATTAGTGTCTTTCTCTGATTTTGGGTTTTATTTGAAATCTTAATTTGCTAATTACTCTAATTAATCCACTGATTAATCTCAAACTTCTTGAGTGTATTTTGGAGTATGACTTCTGCCTCTCCTAATCTTCTTGGATTTATTGGTTGCTTAATTAGGGAAATTTCTACCCCCTTAATGTAATTAAGGTTAATTAATAGTTTTATTAGTGGTTTAACCCTTTATTGAAGTTAGTTAAGGTCTATTTCAGTGAATTGGAGATTTAGAGAATAATTTTTAGGGCATTTCCCCTAAGTAATTCCTTAAACCCCCTTTTCTTTCTAAATCCTCTCTTAATTAATGGATAATTCACTAATTACCCTCTTAATTAATTTCTTAAAATTCTAAAACTTTCTAGAACTTAATTAATCTACTTGGGGTAGATGCTTAGGTGTTCAAGAGCCTAAGTTCAATTAAGAAAATCAAAATTCAACTCATATGTGTGAGGGGTTTTGAAATTACTTAAGTTAAACCCCTTAGCTTAATTAATCATTGATCATGAGCCAAATTGCATTAGGCCTCTTCCTTCCTAGGTGCATTGCACATTTAAATTCTTGTGAGATTTTATGTCATCTCATTGGCTCATAATTATTTGATTAATTATGTTAAGGTGATATAGGTAAGGGATAATTAACATGTTTAATTCATACCTTAACCCAATCAAAATATAAAATGAATCTAATCATCTACAAATTGAACAAAAATATTAAACACATGTGGGATGAGTTAGGAACAGCAAACTTAATTTATATTTTTAAAATTAAATCAAATTCAAAATCAAACAAAAATCATATTAAATAAACTTTGATTTACTTTAAGCTTTTTTATTTCATAAGATTTTCTTTAGGATTTAATTAAAGTGAATGTGTTTACATGCTTTCATTACTTTAGTTTTTCTACAACATGTTAAATATGTGTGTCATATGGTTTCATGCATCCATGCTTTTCAAAAATCAAATTTAAAATGAAAATATTTCCTTTATGTCAAATTGCATGTGTTGGATAAAGTAAGAATATGAGTGGCTATATCACTATTAAATTCAAATTATTTTCAAAATATATGAATCAATTATCTAAACTAAAAGTGTGTTACTTATATCTTACTTATAAGTTTGCATGTGAGTAAAATATAAGGATGTGCTTAGTGTAGGTCTTCCTTCTCTCCTTTAGTATAGTTTTGAATAGGATTTGGCAAAGTGTATGGTTCATTTGAAAAGAACCAAACACTTGCCTAATTCCATATCCTCTTCATTCCTATACTATCACTTAAGAGGGATGCTTATGCTTGCACATATAAATTGCATAAACAAAAATAAATCAACTAACACAAAGTTTTGCATTCTTTCTTTTTTCATTCATTTCTTTTGTACACATGTTTGTATTTAAGGAAAGTTGTATATTAGTCTGAACAACCTCATGGTTGTGAGGCTTTAATTAGACCTAAGTAGGTCTTATACCTTGCACCCCTGGTTAACAATGGCGTCGTACTCACTTATGCCTTTCATACATTCATATGTGCATGTGAAAGTTGGATAAGAAATCCCTTTGCTACTTAATGAAAATCATGCATCATAAACTTTCAAATTTTTTAAATGAATTACTTAGCATGCATCATAAAGTGTGTTAAAAATTCTCATTTGTATGTATAGATATGTTTAGGACTCATTCATATACATGTTATACATGTTGGGAAAGAAGTCAAGTGATGTATGTTTTGTGAATTTAGTTCATTTTACTTAATCTTAAAATGCATTTCTTTTTGAATAGGTTTGTTTAGAGTTCATCTAAACTTAGGATTAATTAAAACACTTAATTAAAATATTCACTAAAAAACTAAAACATGAATCCACTTTAGAAATTACTTAGGTTGGGGAAGGAAAGAGGAGTTATCTTCTCTTTCTCTCTCTTTATAACTTAGTAATTAATTGTATGATTCATTTGAACCCAATCAAAACATAAAATAAAATCAATCTAAAATAATTAAATCACTTAAATGAAACTCTCCTCTAAGTTGAACATTCTTCATACTTAGAAAATTCTAACTTAAAACCATAGCTAAGCATACCACATAAACCTCTAAAGCACACACATTAGGCTAAGTCACCACTTCTAGCTTTAGGTTAAGGCGGAGCATGCTTTGATGTTTGCTTTTGTTTTGTGATATATGCTTTAGTATGGATGTTAGGATGTATGTACGTAGAATGAATGGTAGGGTGATCTTAGTCTAACCATTATCTTTTGTAGAGGATTGTGCTTAAGGGGCATTATAATAAATAAAAATATAAATGCTTTTGATGTGGAGGTGCTTATACCCCTAAGCATAATCCAATAGGTTAGTGGACTTAGTCATCCATGTGTGGGGTGATATGGGATTTTTGTGATTTATTTAGCTAATCTCTATTTTGCGTGTTAGCTATATTTACTCTTTCTTTTGATGTAATTTTAGTAATTAGGATTTTAGGAATGATTGTTATGGAGATTATGATGAGCATTGGTCATAAGATCTCATCTTATACATCATGTGAAGCCTTTGGAGCATCCACCTTCCAACCATCCAAAAGAAGGAACCAAAGAAGAAAGAAGAAAAGAATAATGAAGAAATGAAGCTTGAAGACCCCCATAACAATGAGTTCCTTGCTTAATTGTATATAATTCATTGGTAATCCAGGTTTTATAAGGGTAGAGCTCGACTACCCAATTTATTTTCAAGTTTGTATGCTAGTACCTGACCACAATGGCCTCATATTCTTTTGTAATTAGCTTTATAAATTGATTGATGATCTATTTTAGCTTGTACAATAAGTGGCATCCTTTTCCTTGTTTCTTCCTTGCTTTATGTATGGCCTCGATGTGGATAGGCTCTTAGAAAAAAATAAATCTTTTACCAAATTTAATAATTCAGAACTAAAAATAAAGAACTCATAACCTCACCTAAAGCTTAGGCTAAAATCAAAATAAAAGAATTAGTAACGACTTAGCTGGATGTGTACTTCTTTTATAACATCATGCATAAATGCATATTATTTTCACTCTTGAATGGAGAGCTTCCACCTTTGTCAGAGAAACTTGGCTTGACCTTTGAGAGCCATGTTAGAAATGCACATCCTCCCTTCTCGCTGATTTTTGCCAATAATCTCATTTCTCATGCATTAGGCATATGAATTCTATTAGTCTGGTCAAAATAATTGTCCAAAATTAAGATAAAATGAAATCTGAATTACATTAGATTTAAGTCATTTGAAGCATACCCTTACATGATCTAGTCTCTTTAGGGAGTGAGTTTAAGGACTTAGTCTCTTTCTAAATAAATAATTTCCTAGCTATCTTGCATAAAGCATATGACTTGCCTACATGAATTTAAAATCATAGAAGGAGTTAGTTGGCAGCCACCCCCAGGAGGTTGTAAGTCCAAACAGTCAGGTGGTTTGTCCTCTCTGTGGAGTCAAACCAAATACTCATTTTTATTTTAGATTTAGGTTATGCTTTCAGCCCTCGCCAAAGCTCCCTAGATTTAGATTCTGAGGTTGCTTCTCCCCTTTGTGGGCCTTAAGCTTAAATCCTCACCTCTTAGGTATTTCCATAATCTTGTGTTGTGGAATCATAAGCCCTAAATTTCTAATGAAAAATTTAACTCAAATAATTTAAATCAATTTCAAAATGTAAAGTCTAACCATAGGATAGTTTGAGATGCTCACTAAGTTTCCTAGCATCATAGGCATCTCCTACATATCTTCCTTTTGGCTTCAATAATAACTCCCTCTCTTTGATCAATCCCATTTGATCTTCCAAAATAAGCTAATCGATTGATTGTCCTACTTTTTGAAATCTTTGGAGATAATAATCATTTATCTTAATCGAGAGTATTCCTAAGGGATCCTGTCCCTTAGGATGTAATTAATTATGAGAGCTTGCCCCGTAGGAACTTAACAAGTTTAAAATAAACCTACTTTACTTTTCATGTAAAGTAGGGGAAGAATCTCGTACACATGAAGACCCATTATCCTAGGAGTCCTTATTGAGGTGATTAGGTCCATGTAAGGTGACTTCTATCTCGAGATAGTACACCTCTCCTCAATGTCATACCCGATCACCCTCAATAAGAATATCTGCGGATCTACGTGGTGTCAAAATGCATAAAAAAAAGAGAAGTAGGTGTATATTTCCATCCCCATTTTATCCTCCATAGGGTGAAGATGGAAGTATATATCTTATTTTTTTAAAAGAAAATTCATTGAAAATTTTCACCACAAACCCTGATCAAAATCTTTTACAATAGAGTCATGCCTTTCAGCCTTAAAAATGCTGGTGCTACATACTAGCGAGCCATGACTCAAATCTTTAACGAGCTTATTCATCATCAGGTTGAATGTTACGTTGATGATCTTGTAGTCAAAAATAAAGAAAAGGAAGATTATCTCTTTATCTTGAGAGAGTTTTTGAATGGTTAAGATAATTTAACCTTAAAATGAATCCCCTGAAGTGTACATTCAGAGTAGCTTCAAGGAAATTCCTTGGGTTTGTTGTCCGGCACCATGGAATAGAATCAATCCAGAGAAGATCAAGGCGATATTAGAAATGCCACCACCTAAAAGTATAACTTAACTCTGATCATTTTAAGGGCGGTTGGTGTATATAAGACGCTTCATTTCCAACCTATCAGAAAGTAGCCAACCATTTTCAACACTTATCAAAAAGGATGCCAAGTTCAAGTGGGATGATAAGTGTCAACATGCCTTCGAAGACATCAAGCTACACTCCGATGCCGCCTAGTAATTCATAATAAGCCATTGATACTATATACTGTTGTATTAGATGACTCCCTTGGAACTTTGTTGGCTCAAACCAATGACGAATGTAAAGAGAATGTACTCTACTATCTTAGTCATCAGCTAATCTCTATTGAGGTAAATTATCCACCAATTGAAAAGCACTGCCTAGCTTTAATCTTTGCATCCCAAAAGCTACGATTACAAGCTTTCCCATAAGGTGAACCTAATCTCTAGGATCAATATAATGTAATATCTCATGACATGGCCGATGCTATCCGGATGGTGTGTTGGTCCATGATTTTATCATAGTTGACATCACTTTCATACTTTATGGTAAAAGCGTAGTGGATTTCTTAGCAAAGATACCCACTTACTAATCCGCTAGTGATAACCTCCCAATGAACAAATCATGAACTTAAAGGACACTAGCATTCATCATTGGGATGTATTTTGATGATGCTTTTTCAAAGGAGAAGAACCAATCTACTCTTC
The DNA here is from genome assembly GCA_021442155.1 of Cymbidium sinense. Lineage (NCBI taxonomy): Eukaryota > Viridiplantae > Streptophyta > Magnoliopsida > Asparagales > Orchidaceae > Cymbidium > Cymbidium sinense. The sequence goes on along the minus strand of CM038220.1, from coordinate 98,130,363 downwards.
GTGGAAAGGTAATAGTTCTTCTAACTAAGCGATGTGATGAGATTCTCATATCATTTGTTGAATCCATGCACCAACAATGAAGCTGAATATGAGGCACTGATTTCTAGTCTGGAGTTAGCCATTACACTATGCATCTAAAGTATCAACATCTTCAGGGATAACTAAATTGTTGGGTCTTACAAAGTTCTAAAGACTAAGCTTCATCACAACCATAAGTACACCATGGAGTTGTTGGCTCAAATCTCAAAGGTTACCATTTATAAGATTTCTCAAGGAGAAAATACAGTAGCAGATGCATTAGCTAAGCTTGCCAAAGAGTTTACATGTCTGGAAGATGAGTCCATACCAATAAGGGTCCAAACTAGATAAGTCTTATCCCTTGTTGATGTTGAAATCATCGAGTGACTCTCTCTTGAAGGGGAAGTTATTGTTGCCAAAAAAGATGAGGAGTTGGATTTAAGGCAACCATTCATGGATTATCTAAATATAGGTAAACTACCTCAAGAGAAGTCACTAGCACATTAGGTGAAGCAGAGAGCCCTTTCTTACACTCTCGTGGATGACACCTTGTATCGACGATCCTTAGATCATATGTTGTTACACTATTTGGACAAACAAGAAGCTCATAGGATCATGATCGAGGTACACTCAGGTTTATATGGAGCACATCAATCTATTTCAAAGATGAAAGCCAAGATCAAGAGACTAGGATACTACTAACCTTTGATGATCACAGACTGCATGGACTTAGCTAAGAGATGCCATGAATGTCAGGTGCACGATGTGGTCTTACACCAACCACCAAACATTCTACATTATACATTGTCCTTATGACCATTTGAATGTTGGAGTACCGACATAGTGGGTCCAATTAGTCCTCCTTCCTCCAAGGGTCATCGGTTCATTCTAGCTTCCACCAACTACTTCTCCAAGTGGGCAGAGGAGATCCCACTCGGAGAGGTCATAGCTCAGTATGTGCTATAGTTTTTTAGGAATCATATCATATATAGGTTCAAGGTGCCTTAATGAATTATATCCGATAATGGTAATGCATTCAAGAGTATCAAAATTAATAGCTTTGCCCGAAGATAGCATAGATTGGAGATATTCTACCATCTATTACCTGAGGGCAAATGGCTTAGCAGAAGCCTTCAACAAAACTCTCATCTGGATATTAAAGAAGACACTCAATGACAACAAGCGGTAGTGGCATGAGCAATCAGTTGAAGCCTTGTGGACTTATCGCACCACATATAGAACTCCAACTCAATCTACCACACTACCATGTTCTCCTTAGTGTATGGGTCTGAAGCAGTTCTACCATTAGAAGTCTAACTTCCATCATTAAGGATAGATGTGGGTAGAAAAATTATAACGGAGCAAAATGCTAAGTTACGGTTAGAAGAGCTTGAAGTTTTGGAGAAGAGATGCCTCCGGGCATGCCAGAACTTTGAGTTGTGCAAAGCCAAGATAATTCGAGCTCATAACAAGTTGGTCCATCCTAGAGCTTTTCAAGTAGAATAGCTTGTTTTAGTTCTAAGGAAACCAATTATTTCCCATCGAAAGATGGGAGGCAAGTTTGAACCCACTTAGAAGGCCCTTTTGCTATAGAGAAGGCCTACCAAGGTGGATCTTATCAGGTTATAAATTATAAGGGAGAGCACCTAATGCTTCCAATCAACGGGCTCTACCTAAAGAAATATTATTCATAAATCTTATTTCAAATCAATTATCAATAAAATTTCTATCATCTCAAACTCCATCTCTTCATATTGGTTAGAAATATCTTTGCTTGTGAATCCATCATGATGTGTTTAAGGTAGGTGTAAGGAACCCAAGTGGCATCCTATCCTTTAGCAACATAGCACCAACACAAACTACACACAACCACATAAAACAAACATATATCTTTTTTCTCGGACTATTTTAATGTGGGATAAAGCCCGTGACACTCTCATTATTACTTAGGTGGGAATGCTACCGAAGTATGTCACCCTAGTGGTTATTTGTCTGGAGGATGTAAGTCTACAAGCTTTCTTCATAACTTGACTATTATAAATTGATGAGCGCCTTGTTATTTGGAAGGCTTACTGCACAGTCGATAAACTGCCCCATGTTCACTTTATTTAAGAGTAAGCCTACAAACTTTTTTCTTGAACTAGCCATCATGCATTGACTAAGTTGAGCATATTTGAGCTTAGGATAAGTCCCTTAGTGGCTCCTCGCCCTCCGCTACTTCATCCCCTTATACTGACTCCCACTTGGTAAAGCCTAGGTGGATAGATCCTGCCACGAGACTATCCCGATGATCATTTTCTTCTGTGAAGATGTAAGTCTACAAGCCTTCTCCACAAATTGATCATCGCAAATTGATGGGCACCTTAGGTTGGTTGGTTATCGCCATGCTAACGGTGACTACCCATGGATACAACACTCATGACAGATACAAATCTACAAGCTTTCTCTCAGAGTTGGCCACCGTATACATATAGAGGTCTAATAAAGCCCCTAGTGGCACCTCTCCTGTGGGCACTCTATTTGGATCACGTCCTTAGCGACCCTATTTATATACTACCTCGGTTACTCTTGGATTGGACAATTTCTCTTTCCTAGTAGCCACCCTTGAGGTTAGAGAATTTGTTTTGCGGATATGCAGATTCTCCCTTGGTCTAGTAAGCTTGAGATAAGACTAGCCGAAGCCCCCTTCTCAGGTCCTCACACACCAACAAGGTCCATGTAAACATATAAATAAAATAAATATTTACTTTCACTTGCGGATTAGGAAAACCCCGCAGGCCTTTTCCCAAGCATCCTATCTTGGGCGTTTTAAAAAACTCCCCATAGAACGCACTACTTTGAGTTGAGATAAGTCTAAGTACACTTCTCAGTCACCCCAGGTCAAGTTTAACTTTTTGTACCACCAACAGGTCACCCCGGCAGTCATCCTTGCTTTGTATGATATAAGTCTATCACGCATTCTCCAACACAATATGCACACCATGGGCAGCCTTAGGTTCAATAGTATCAATCACCCAAGTGGTTTCTTGTTTAGGAGGATGTAAGTCTACAAGATTTCTTCTTAACTTGACCATTACACATCGAAAGGCACCCCATAGGTTGGCTATCTCTACCTCGCGGCTAGTAGACTATCCCTTTGGATTTGTAAATCTAAGATAGGACTAGGTTGATATTAGCCCCTTTTTAGTGGATTCATTGCACATTGACAGGGTCTATATTAAATTAAAATGAAATTAATTTTGACTATTTTTGAGTCGATATGAGTCCACAGTGGCATTCGCTCAATAGTCGCCTTAAGTGGGTTTGATTTGTTGTGCTATCAATCGATCACTCCAGTGATTCCTTGTTTAGGAGGATGTAAGTCTACAAGCTTTCTTCCTAACTTGACCATTGCACACTGAATGGAAATCCCTAGGTTGGTTAGTCCCACTTGATGGTGATAGACTATCCCTTTGAATTTTTAAATTTGAGATAAGCCTAGGCTGATATAGCCCCTTCTTAGTAGATCCATCACACACCGATAGGGTCCATTTTATTAAATCAACCATCCTTCCCCAGTGTAATCTAAATTAAATCCATCCACTCTTATCCCTATTGGATGTTCCCCTAACATAAACCAAAGAAATCCATATATTAAACCCATCTTATCCCTAATGGATTCGAACTCATATCTCAAGCAGATGTGCCCTCAAAAATCAAAATCACATCCTTTCCCTAGTAGAGTCTCAAATCATAAACAAGTCAAATTCCAATCCCTAGTGGATAATTTAAACCTGCTTCCCTAGTGGAAGGTTCATGCACTCATCCTCGGTGGGTTATGAATCTTAATCCCCAATGGATCTTTTTCTCTAAATCAAATTAAACTCAAACCCTTATCCTCTCTATGGATAATCTGAACTTGCTTCCCTAGTGGAAGGCTCACATACTTGATCCCTTAGTGGATCATTCCTTCTTCTCTTATGCCCTTGGCATAAGTTGAGTTGCATTGCACTAAGATCTTGATTCCATCTACATCTCAAGTTTAGGAGTAAATCATTTTCGTTAGCGCTTACAATCCTTTGGACGTTATTGATCGTCTCAGTCAACACCAATGTGTGTAGTATACCTCGTTAATTACACCACAACTATTGGGCACCCTTTTGTTGACCTCACTTTTGGAGTGAGTTTTCAACTTTCTCATCATAGATCTAGGACTCTTATAGACACTAAGAGTTCCTTAGTCTTAAGACACTTCTAGTGATTAGGTGAACACTTAACCTGCCTTAGACTTAGAAGGTTAGCCAAGAACAGTTATGCCTTAGGGACTTAGGAAAACTTGCCTACCCTATAGTCTATGCCCAATCCATGCTTTCCTTCTCAAACCAAACCTCAAATTCATACTAAACCAAATTTCCAAGACTTATAATCAATCCCATGATCAAATTCAAGTTCAAGATTTCTCCATAAAACCCCATGATTAAATTCCAAAACCCTTCTTAAGGCCTTTGATTTCATCATATGGACTTAGCCTTAACCAAATTCAAATTAATCCCAATTCAATTGATTTTCTCAAGATATCAATTCAATCCTTCAATCATTTGCCAAATCCAAATCCAAATCCTAAAAAACAAATCAATCTCAAATCAATTCTAAAATTCCAAATTTCCCTCTTAAGCCTTATGACTCACTCTCATAAGCTTAATAAAATATTAACACAAATTATCCCAAACTTGATTGATTTATTTATAAATCAATTATTCCATCATTTATAATCACAAATATAAATGAATACAAACTCAAATAGCCAATGCCAAATCAAACTAAATCAAATCTTAAACCAAATAAATCCCAAAATAAATTGGTTTCTTTATAAATAAATTATTCATTCATTTATATTCACAAATAAAAATGAAGCCCACCCTCCAATGATAAAAAATAAATCAAACTAAATCAATTCCCTACTTAAGCCCTTTTGACCTACATCCTTAAGCTTGGTCAAATTTGCTTCCAAAATACTCCAAACTCAAGTGATTTTCTCATAGATCATTTATATCTTCATTTATATTCTTGAATATAAATGAAATATAAATTCAAATAGCCAAAACTAAACCTAATTCAAATTAAATTTCTAATTTTAGCCTTTTAAGTCATTTCCTTGAACTTGGCTAAATGAAGCCCAAATCAATTCAAAACCCATGGATTTCTTCATGAATCAATCATTCCTTTAATCACTCATCCACATATAAACATAAACTACAATTACCAAATCAAACCCAAGTTAGCCTTTTTGACTTAAAAATTTCAAATGAGCCAAAATCCATTAAACTCCAAATTGATTATAGTTGGATTTATTTTTCAATCCTAGGCTCATGTGTGAGTTAAACTAAACTTTAATCAAGCCAAAACCAAACCAATTAACCCATTTAGGTCCACATGACCCAAAGTGACCTACAAGACCTTTTGAGCCAAGTTCTAATCCAACCCAAATTAGATTGAACTAAGCTCATCCAAACCTCATATCATGATCAACAATCACCCTGGGATGATCAATCACCTCAATTGTATCAAACCAAGCCAACTTGGTCCTTTGACCAAGTCAACCTTTAGCCCAAATGAAATCTAAACTAGCCAAAACCTACCATATATCAAACTAATTGAAACCATTTATTCAAACCAATTCATAGTCAATGATTGAACATGATCAAACCCTCAATTGAGCCAAACCAAGTCCAATTGGCCATTTGACCTAAGTTGATCCAAATTGACTTAAAAAGCCAAAATGGGTCAAACCAAGATCTAACCTAATTGATTGAAACCAAAGGCTCAAGTTCATTATAAATCATTTTGAACTTGACCAAAACCACAATCAAGCCCAATTTGACCAATTGGTCAACTTGACCCAACCTAACCCAAATTGGCCTAAAGGGTCAAAATTGGCCAAAATCCAAATTAAACTCAAATCAAATCAAACCAAAGCCTACCATCATTTTTAATTAACCAATTGAACATGAATCAACACCTAACCTAATCCAACTTGGTCAAATTGGTCAAATTGGTCAACTTATTCCATTTGACCTATTTGAATGAGCCAAAAGTAAACCTAAGCCAAATTGATTGAAACAACTTGAACTAAAACTCTCCAAATAATCATTTGAACATAACCCAAGCCTTGGTTTGACCCAATTTTACCAATTGGTCAACCCAACCCAACACCCATTTGACCATACGAAGCCAAAGCACCCAAAACCAACCCATGGGACCTTTGTGGCTAACCAAACCTAACCCAAATTGACCTTAGGTCAGGCCAAAAGAAAAGTAGACCCCACCCAAGGGGATTAGCAATTGGACAAACTTTTTTACATAAGATTCTTTCCCCATTTGGCAAAGTCTACTCTTCCATCACTTGGGAAGCCATTCAAATGCCAAATAAGGCATGCCTAGCCTTCCTAGCTCACCCAAGCTAAGAAAGCCCAGGATCAGCCATGGACCTAAAAAACCCAACTCTTCCTCTTCACTCAAAGTTGAACCCCATGGACAAAGGGAAGAGGAAATCAGCCACCACATGCCCATATCTTGCCTTGGACCTCCTACAATAGCTTCCTCCATTGCAATCAGTGCCATGAGATTATGACCCTCGCAAGCTAAACTGATCAAAAATTAGGGACTGATCCAACCGTCCATCAAGCTCAATTGAGGGGTATACTCTCTCAATTCTCACAGGGATTGTCACCATTTGAATTCACTAAGCTTCTAAGTATTTTTGAAACCCCAAAGAGTCTCCCCAAGCCTTCTCGAGTTTTCCTTCATTGGAATTCTTCGTTCCCGTGCGCAGCTGAAACAAGGCATCCCTCTTTTGATTCAAACTCATCCATCTCTCAAACAAACTTCAATTAAACTTGCACACACCATCCTCATGTGTCATCGAGGCCATTGAATCCATTTCCGAGCTCCAAATCCACTCTAAGCACAAGTTCGATCAAGATTGAATGCTCAAAGGGAGGATCTTGGCCTCTAAAGCAATCCACCTCAAATCAAAGCTCATGTAGCTCAACAGGGCTTTGTCTCTACCAGATGAAGCTTCCTCAATCATTGGAATCACTGGTCACAAGCTCCGGTGAGGTTTAACATTAAAACTTATCCTTGTATGAAATCGGGTCCTTTGTGAAGGAAAGTTTCATGTCATGAGATTTTCACTATTGGATTTCCTTATTTTTCCTCCCCAAAGGTGAGGATTGATTTAATCTCCATTCGAGCTTTGGTGAGCTTGGATCGAACGGAGAAAGATGGACAACATCTGTCTCTCACTGCTCAGGAAGAGATAGATCACAGGTCATCCATTCCACGTGATTGGAACGGATGGTCCTGATCTAATCACGCTTAGATCCTTTTAATTTTCTCCTTAGCCATGGGATTTAATCATGGTCGTCTGATCTTAGATCGGATGATCCACGAGAAAGTGCGTCCACCACCTGCTGACTCAGTCGCATGATGTGATAACTTAAATAACATATCCCATCATACCACATGGAAAGCGTGTCAGCACACCATGTTAGCAGCCATGTGGCGCCGGTGGGATTAGGGCTTAATTAGGGTTGTTTAATTAATTTTTAAGGCTCTTTCAAACTTTATAACTAATTGTAGAAAAATTCAAAAAATGCAAATGAGGGCTTATTTTCAAGGAATTTTAGAGGAGAATCTAATAAAATTATTATTAATTAATTTTAAGTAGTAATTTTTACTTAATTATGGTTTAATTAAAATATTAATTAGCTAAATTACTCTTTAATTAATCATCTAATTAATTTCAAATTTTTCAGAGATGTTTAATGGGATGACCTCTACCTCCTCCATTTTTTTTGGAATTTATTAGCTAATAAATTGGGGTAATTAATTGGTTAAACTTTAATTACTCTCTTAGCTTAATTAATGATAATTAATCAAATGAATAGTGAATTGATCCATTAATTAAGTTCATTAGCCTCTGTTAATAATGGAGAAACTTAGGGAAAAGATTAAGACCCTCTTCCAATCTCTTACTTAAGTCTTCTTCATTCTCACTTTAAAATTAATTAATTAAGATTCATTAAATATCTAATTAATTAAATCAATCAAAACCCAAATCATATCTAAAATTTAATCAACTAATGAAAAGATTTAGGAATTGAGGCTTAGGCTTCCTTCTTCGTCTCTTTTCCTAAGTCCATTTCATATTGTTGATTAAGGATAATTAGGATTTAATTAGATAATTAATGAACTTAATTAACTTGATTAAACTTATTTTTCCCAATTAACTCTTGGGTAGCTTTTTAGGTGTTTTATAACCTAAAGAGAGAGCTAATGAAATTCTAGTTAGCTCACATGTGAGAAAACCATGAAAGTAATTAAGTGAGTTCCTTAAGCTTAATTAATTAATAATTATGAGTCGATTGCATTGGCCCCTTTCATTTCATAGGAGCATTGTTATTTACTTTCAATTTATTTGCACATCATATTAGCTCATAATTGTTTAATTAATTACCTTAAGGTAACATAGATAAGGGTTAATTAATTGATTTAATCCATGCTTAACTTAATCAATCCATAAAAATCACTTAATTGCTTCTCATTAAATAAAATTAACTCACACATATGGAGAATGGGATTAGGATTAAAATCAAATCAAACATGAAATCAAAATGATTTTAAGAAACTTTGGTTTATTTCAAATAAGCTTATTTAATGTGATTATCCTGAAGAATTAGTTAGATTGAATGAAATTACATGCTTGTGTTTCTTTATTTCTTTTCAATTATATTAAAATAATGTATGCCACTTGTAATCATGCATTCATTTCTTTTAAAAATTAATTAAATAAAATAGTTTCCTTTTTGTAAAATTTGCATGTGTTGACTTAATTAAGAATATGTGTGGCTATTATCACTATTAAATCTCAAATATATTTTCAAAATCTTATTAATAAATAGTAATACATGTTGTGACGTTAGTTATATACATACATAGGAAGTGCATGTGGATATAAGCTTAGTGTATGAAGTAAAGTTTCTTTCTTTCATTCATGTGTTGATTTGCATAAGTAAAAATATTAATAGGTATATTAGTCTGGACATTCTGGGACACACGGCTTTAAGTAGCCCCAAGAAGTTCCTACCTCACACCCCCTGGTGTAGAATAATGGTGACGTATCCGTTTGATTTCATCCTTATGCATTTTGGCATTAGAATTTAGATAGAGCTTTAATTCATTCACCAAATAAACCAATTAATTCAAACTCTACTTCATGGTTTTTTATTCTTATAGTTATTTATACATCCATATGTATTTAAGAATAGTGAGTATATTAGTCTAGACATTCCGAAGATGCACAACTTTAACTAGCCCCAAGGAGGTTCCTACCTCACTCCCTTGGTGCAAAATAATGGCAACACACTTGCTTAAAATTTTCATACATTTGAATGTGTATTTAGCTAATGAATGAAAATCTCTTTTTTCTATTATTCTTTTACATTGGGTTTATAAATTGTTTGGTGCTTTATTTATAATTATGTAATAGAAATGGCATGTATTTTTCTAGCTTCTTCATGTATGGTGATTTAATATGTGACTGGACCCGGTTAGTCTCTCAGGAAAAAATTAACTTTCTACCCTAACTACAACTCATAACTAATTTTCTAAAGAACTCATAACCTCATTTAAAGCCTAGGTATTAAATCAAGATAATTAAAAGATTTAGCAACCCTTTACTTGGATGTTGTATGCTTAAGATCATGCATGTCATCTTATTTCATTTTTTCTAAGAGAGGATTTCCATCTTTTGCGATAGGAAGACTTGACATTTGAGGGTCTCCTCTATGATGGAAAATACCTCTTTCTCTCTGATTTAGCTAATAATCTCATTTTATCATACATTTAGACATGTACAAATCCTATGGCCTTTGTCAAAATGAAGATTCCAAAATTAAATAAAAATTGATAAATTTTGCATTATACTAAGTCATTATTCATACCACTCATGCTCTCGTCTTTTAGGGAGTGGACTTAAAGATTTTAGTTTCTTTCTAATAATAAAAACTTAACCATCTTGCAAAACATATGACTTGACCTTATGGTTTTAAAGCGTAGGAGGAGTTAGCTGGCTGCCACTCCACATAGTTATAAATCCAGCTGTCGAATGGTTTATCCTCTCTTGTTGAGGTAAACCATATACCATTTTCTCCTTAAATTTAAGACAAGCTTTGGCCCTAGATAAAGATCCATAGATTTAGAATCTGTGGTTATTGTTTCCCCTCAGGCTACAAGCATAAATTCTCACTTCTTAGGCATTTTCATAATCTTGTATTGTGGAATTATAAGTCCTAGCTTTCTAATAAAATTTCAACTCAAACATATAATTCTTTTTAATTTCAAACATATAAAGCCAAACCATCAGATAGTTTAGAATGCTCACTAGGTTTCCTAGTATCATTACCATCCCCTACTCATCTCTATTTGTCTTCAATAATAAGTCTCTTCTTTTGATCTATCCTACTTGATTTTCTAAACATAGCCAATTTATTGATAGTCCTATTTTTGAAATTTTTGGAGACAATAATTGCCTACTTTAATTGAGACTATACCTAAGGAACTCATCTTCTTTAGGATGTAATTAACTATGGGGCTTGCCCCCATAAGAAACTTTATAACTCAGTTTAAATAAACCCTACTTTATTCATCCATGTAAAGTAGGAAAAAAATCTCTAGTATATTCGAAGACCCATCATGCCTTAGGAGTCTTTATTAAGTGATTAGGTCTATTATAGGGTAGTGATTTCTATCTTTTGAGATAATGCAGTATTCTTTGATATCATACCCAATCACCTCAATAAGTACACCCTGAGATCTGCGTGGTGTCCCCCATATACACAAATCAAAAAAAAACACCACTTGACTACAAGAATGGAAAATCAAGCAAAATTTATATTTCTTTCAATTGAATTATTTATACATGTGAACTAAAGTTCTATCTAAATTTTAACATAGAAATACATAAGAATGAATTCAAACAAATATTGTGTCCTTTTCAAATGGGATATGCACTTGTTAACATTCAAACCTTATGCAAATCCATATAGACTAAAGAAAGAGAACTCCATATCACATGTTCTAAGCCATTGACACATACAGGCTTATAGACATCTATAACTATTATCACTCCAAATATTACAGTTGACTTAGAAACTTTTGAAAATAACTTTGATTTAATAATGATAATAGCCACACATATATTAGATTAAATCAACACAAGCAAGCTTAACATAAGAAAATTCATTTAAATTTAAACATTTTGAAAACATGAATGCATGAATCAAATGACATACAACATTTAATATGATTGGAGAGGAATAAATAAACTCAAGCATGTGATTTCAATTAACCAAACTAATTTCTAAGGACAATCATATCAAATAGAATTATTTAAAACAAACCAAAACTTTTTCTTTAATATCATTTTTAATTTGATGTTTAACTTGATTTAAGGAAAGAGAGAAAGAGGTTTGTTAATCCTAATCCCATCCCATGTTTGTAAGTTAATTTGATTTAATGAAAAGGGTTAATTTTATGAATTAATTAAATTTAGATATGAATTAACTAAATTAATTAACCCTTACATATGTTACCTTAAAGTAATTAACTAAATAATTATGAGCCAATGTAATATGCAAATGAATGAAAAGTAAATTGGCAATGGTCCTATGAAATGAAAGGGCCCAATGCAATTGGCTCATAATTAATAATTAATTAAGCTTAAGAAACTAACTTAATTACTTTTATGATTTTCTCACACAAATGGACAAATAAAATTTCATTAAATCTCTTTAAGCTATTGAACACCTAAAGATCTACCAATGAATTAATTAGGTTCATATGTGTTTTAAACTTCTAATTAAGCTAATTAAGTATTTAATTAATTTATTAATCCTTGATTAATTCCTCTTGAAAAAGTGAAGGAAACTTAGGAAAAAGATTGAGAGAAGCCCCAATCAAACTCCCTAAGCCTCCTCACTATTAAACAGTGATAGATGAACCAATTAATTAAGCAAGTTATTGTTCATATGGCTAATTACCATTTAATTATGTTGAGAAGGTAATCAGGGATTAATCAATCAATTTTCCTAATTAATTAACCAATAAATCCCAAGAAAAATAGGAGAGGCAGAGGTCATCCCCCTAAATAATTTCACAAACTTTGATGTTAATTAGTTAATTAATTATAGAGTAATTAGGGTAATTAAATTTTTAATTAAACCTTAATTAAGCCAAAATTACTATTTAAAATCAATTAAGGATAATTTTAATGGATTCCTTTGAAATATCTTTAAAATGAGCCATTATCTAAATTTTTTTGAATTTTTCTATAATTTGTTATGAATTATGGGAGTTTCAGCCTTAAAAACTAATTAAATAACCTTAATTAAGCCTTAATCTCATTATCGCCATGTGGCGCACTGATGCGACATATTTTCCATGTGGAACCATAGGATTGGCTATTTAAGTAGTCACATCTATGGCTGACTCGGATGGCGGCGGGACGTGGTACTGATCTCCACCATCCAATCTTAAATCGGATGGCACAAATCAAACCTGCAGTTAATAATAGCTCGAATCAATTGATCTAGTGTAATCTCATCAGAGTAGTATGTTCCAATCACATGGAACAGATGGCCCGTGTTCTCTCTTCCTACGAGTGACGAATGACGAAGCCTGTCCGCCATTGATCGCTCGATCCAAACTCACCTGAGCTCATATTTATTCCAAAATAACCCCACACCTTCGCACGAGAGACCAATGAAGATCAAACAACTAGGATCGGCTCACATGAAACTTTTCTTTAAAAATCTTCAACCCATTTTAAGCTAAAGCTCAGTTTCATGGACAATACATCACTGGAGCTAAGACTAGCAGTTTGCATGCTTGAGGAAGCTTCATCTAGTTGAGATGAAGTCATGTTGAGAAGCAATTGGATTGGTTCCATTCGGATTGCTCGAAAGGCCAAGAATCGAGCTTTGGACGTTTGACTTTGATCGAAGTATGTCCTCTGGTTACTTTGGATCTCGGGAAATGACTTAGGTGGCTTCAACGACGTGTGTGGAAGGTGTGTGTAAGAGCAATTGAGCTTTAGTTGCGAAATGAGAAAGTTAGAATCAAGGATGAGTTCCTCTATTTTTGTTTTGCAGAAGAAGAGAAATCTGAAGTGGGAAAGGCTTGGAATTTTTTAAGAGCTTGCTAGGGAGTTTCATTTCTCTCTTGGGAGCTCAGAAGAAGCGAATGGTCCCAATTATCGTGAGAATTGAAGGGGTATACCCCTCAATTGGCCGAGGTGGACTGACGAGATTACTTCCTCAATTTTGATCGGCCAGCTGTTGTCAGAGCGCTGGAGTTGTCCCCATCAAGTCCACGTCTCTCGGTTTGAGTGGAGGAGTGCTTAAGAGGTGGCTTAAGGCTTAACATGGCTGGTTGCAACACCCTTGATCATTTGGTTTCTTGGCTTGGGAGGGAGGTGAGTTAACTCACCTCCCTCTGGTCCATAGCAAGCATAATCCACTTAGGGTGGGCTAGGTGGCTTAGGTGGTGCCTCATTTGGGTGCTTGATGGCTGCCAAGGGTGAGAGGAGAGTGGACATTACCAATTTTAAAAAAATCTCACATGGGGAGGCATATCCAAGCGAGATTTGCCTTTGGATTGGCTCTAATTAGGTTTTTAGTTTAACCGACATGGGTGGGTGTCAGTATTGGTTTCATGGGTTTTGGATCAATTTGATCAAATGGGGTTTTGGGTTAGGTTGATCAATTGGTCAAATTGGGTCAAACCAAGGCTTAGGTTAAGTTCAAATGATAATTTGAAGTATTTTGGTTCAAGTGGTTTTAATCAATTTGGCCTAGGTTTGATTTTAGCTCATTTGGATTCATATAGGTCAAATGGACCAAGTTGACCAATTTGACCAAATTGGCCAAATTGATTTGGGTTCAGTGTTGGTTCAAGTTCAATTGGTCAATTGAAAATGATTGTAGGCTTTGATTTGAATCAATTTGAATTTAATTTAGATTTTGGCTAATCATATCCTTTAGGTCAATTTGGGCTAGGTTATTGGGTTGATCAAATTGATCAAATTGGGCAATGAATTTGAATTTGAATGAGCCATTGGTTGCAATCAATTTGAGTTGGATCATGATTTGACCCATTTTGTCCTTTTAGGTCAATTTGGGTCAACTTGGGTCAAATGGCTAATTGGCTTTGGTTTGGCTCAATTGATGATCAAATCATGTTCAATCATTGGTTATGAGTTGGTGTGAATCAATGGTTTCAATCAATTTGGTGTATAGTGAGTTTTGGCTAATTTGGGTTTCATATGAGCAAATGGTTGACTTGGTCAAATAACTAAGTTGACTTAGTTTGACTCAATTCAAGGTAATTGATCACTGTAGGGTGATTGTTGGTTATGATATGAGGCTTCATGGCAGCTCAATCCAATTTGGGTTGGATTAGAACTTGGCTCAAATGGATTCTTTTGGTCACTTTGGGTCAAGTGGACCTAAATTTATTAATTTACTTTATTTTGGTTTGATTAAGGTTTAATTAGATTTATATATGAGTTTAGAATTGAAATATAAATATAATTGCAATCAACTTGGATTTCAATATGTTTTGGTTTATTTGGAATTTTCAAGTCAAAAGGGCTAAGTTGGGCTTGACTTGGGTTGATTTCAATTTGGCTAAATGATTGTAGATTTTATTTATATTTGGATAGGTGACTGAAGTAATGATTGATTCAAGAGAAAATTCATTGATTTTGTCTTGATTTAAGTGGGTTTTGGCCAAGTTCAAGGAATTGGTTTAAAGGGCTTGAATTGAGTTTTGATTTGATTTTGGAGTTCATTTTGGCTATTTGAATTTATACTTTATTTATATTTGTGAATATAAATGAAGATATAAATGACTGATAAGAAAATCACTTGAGTTTGGAGTGATTTGAAAGCAAATTTGACTAAGCTCATGGAGGTAGGTCAAAAGGGCTTAGAAGGAAATTGATTTAGTTTGATTTAATTTTGATCATGGAAATGTGGGTTTCATTTATATTTGTGAATATAAATGAAGGAATAATTGATTTAGAAAGAAATCAATTGATTTTGGATTAATTTGGGTTAAGATTTGTTAAAGCTCATAGAGGTGGGTTCATATGGCTTAAGAGGGGTCCTAACTTGATTTGATTTAGTTTGATTTGATTTTGATCATGGGGTTTTATATTTTATTTATATTTATGAATATAAATGAAGGAATAATTCATTTATAAAGAAATCGATTGATTTATAAAGAAACCAATTGATGATTAAATTGGATGGAGATTTAGCTAAGTCCATGGAATTCAATTATAAGGCTTAAAGAGGATTTAGGAGTTTAAATTTGATTTTGGGTTTCAATCATTTTGAATTGGAATTTAGATTTGGATTTTATTTTGGGTTCCAATCATTTGATTTGGGATTTGAATTGTTCTTGGAGAAAATCAATTGAATTTGGCTAAGGTTAGCCATGGACTTCAATTATAAGGTTTAAGAAGGGTTTTGAGCTTAGATTTGATCATGGGATTGATTGTGAATTTTGAAAATTTTATTTTGAATTTGGAATTTGGAATTTAGGATTTTATTTGATAGGAAAGCATGGATTGAGTTTAGGCTATAGGGTAGGCAAGTCTCTAAGTCCCAAGGCATCCTGACTAAACCTTCTAAGGTTTGGTTCTTGCATTTAGAATCGTGTAAGTGAAAATCTGATTAAAAGTGAATTACAATATTTTACAATTGTTTGGTTATGTAAAGTAAATTCATGTAAACTATATTTTTTTGTTTGGTTGAGCATATGTAAAGTAAAGTAAATACATTATAAATACTACATATATTTTTAGAAATTAGTGAAATTTTTTTCATTAATTAAAATATTAAATAAATAAATTAATTACATATTAAAATATAAATATTTTATAAATAAAATTTATTATTTAGTTAAAAAAAGATTATAATATATTTATTTTAAAAGTAGAAAAGGAACAATATGATAGACCTTTATATAACTGATAAATAAATTTATTTTAATAATATCTATCATTTATTTTAAAATATTTTTTTATTTTGCTTTCATAGGAAGCCATATATATATATATATATATATATATATTAAAATTACATAATCTTTTAAGTCAAATATTTATTTTTAAAATATTCAAAACAATTAAGTTTTTATAAATATTTTAAAATAATATAATTTATTATAAAATTAAAAATAACAATAATAAAAATAAATTAAATAAATATTCTTAAAATAAATTAAATAATGTATTTTTAACAAATAAAAATAAAAACATAAAATTAAATTTCTCAAACAATTCTTATGTTATTATCTGGATATTTCACACTTAAAATTTTCAATTTAGACAAAATAATATTACATTAGAAAAAATTGTCCAATATTCCACTTATATTTGATGTTCTTCGTCTTCTTTGCGATATCGGCCATAGCAAAATAAAATAAATATAATCGTAAAGAGAAATAAAATAAATATATAAATAAAACTTTCAGCATACCAGAAATTACGTCTCACGGCCATAGCGGAAAAGGAAAAGAAGATGAAGGTCAACAGATACATTACGCAACCAAGGATTCACAAATTCAACAGTACAGAGAAAAAAAAAGTTCCTTTCAGCATACCAGAAATTACGTCTCACGACCATAACGGAAAAGGAAACTATGATGAAGGTCAAGAGATACAGAAGAGAATAGATAGAACATCTCATCTCTCTGAGCTCTACAATTTTTTGGAAGATTTACAAACACAGTAGACAAAAAAAAAAAAAAAATTTGTCCAAATCTTAGATTGGACCCGGCGAGATCATACTCGAGATCATCATACATTTGCGAGGCACCCGCTTCCTCGTCGATGTGCTCGGCTCTAATTCCTCCACCTCCTCCCTCACGACTTGCTTCCTCAAAGGAAGAAGACGGGCGTGCCATCGAACGGCCGTTATGCCGTTATCGGAAAAAAAAACTCTTTTCGGCCCTCGCTCATACTCAGGTGCATTTAATCTTCGTTTTGGTGTATTCATGAAAATAAAACAGAAAGAATCGTGAAATTTTACGGAATTACATTACCGCTACAAAAACACGAAAAAAAGAAGAAATGTATTTATTACTTTACCGTAATTATGAACCAATGACAAGTCTAGGCTAAAGTTAAGTATTCACCTAATTCCTATAAGTGTCTTAAAATTAAGGAACTCTTAATGTCTATAAGAGTCCTAAATCTATGATGATGAGGTTGAGAACTCACTCCAAAGGTAAGATCAACAATATATATAGGCCCTTTTTTTCTTATTTAAGTGATTAAATCAACCTTAATTGAACTTTTCATTACAACATCATCATATGCTTAGTATATATGTTAATTTTAGGTTATTCTGATGTTTCGGATGCAATGGCACAGTTTATTTTGCGATCGGAAGTCGTTTGGTTCAAGTCGGCACTAAATCAGATCAATTGCAGTTCAAATTGCGTGTTGCCTCTTGACTCCTATATGCACATAGGCTCGTCAACGAATTTTCTTCTTAATCGGTTGACCGTCAAATTATGCAATATATATATATATTCTGATCAATTTCGATGTTTTGAATGCAATGGTAAAGTCCGTTCATAGATCGGAGATCATGTCGACTAGTTTTGGCAATGTCGAGTATATTTCAGCTTCAATTTGTGCGTCGTTGCATCCTAAGCCGATCGACTTTGTCTTGTGAACTCAACTCGATTGATGTGACATACATGGAGGCCAATAATGGGGAAGTAACAAAGAGGGGAACGGAGGATATGGAAGTCTATTTTTGAGGCATTTAAGAGGTTTTAGGTGTGATATATGTAAATAGTAAGTTTGAGGTGCTAGATTTGTAAATAGTTAAGTTTAAAGTGCTATGTATGTAAATCCCCCTAATATTAATAATTAGTATTGTTAGAATATTCATGACAATAAAGTAAGAGAGTTTAACATCTTAATGTTACATAAAGATCTAGCACATATGCACATATAAAAGTGAAGAATGAAGAAGAAACTATTTTTAATTGAAAAATCCTATGAAAACATGGGGCTTAGCATGCTAAAGTAATTTATTATGTATTTGAAATAATAGAAATCTCCTCTTTCCCACAATTGAAGTAGGCATATATAGAAAGTTGGGAACACTTATCTAGCCTTTGTAAATATAATAAAATTTACAAGAGTGATCAAGGGATTGTGATCTCAGTTAAACAAAGTTAGTTGGATGATAATGGTTAATTGTTTACAGGAGTAATGGATAAAAAAATTTGATGATGGCAGTCAAGCTATAAAGGTCAAATAATGGTCTAGTGATAATCAGATGATTGTAATTAGATGATGATGATGAATGAATGGTGATTTCCGGCCATGGTTATCAGGTGGCATCAGTAGAATAATGATGATTAGACAATTCCAGTCGAAAGATGGTGGTTGTTGGTGATGATGATCAATATCAAACACTAGATAGAGCAATATAATTCTATAGATATCAAAGTTCTCTTTAAACTCAAGTTCATGTCCCCTACATGTGGAGAATAAGGGTCTACTTATAGTTCTAATAGTAGTATTCTGGTTATTTTTGGCCAAAATTTTTAAAGCACTCCATTGGATAACCCGTATTTATTCTTTTAGCCATATTCTATCTATGTATCATTTAAGTGTCTTAATGAACTTAAAGTTAAGTAATCTTAAGCTTATTAAATTTCTCTCATTGAGTTGCTTAATTAGATTATAAGCATGCACTATTTGAAACTTATTTAACTCTTTAGCTAATATCCTAAATTTTTTAACTATACTTGAAGTGCTTGACTTTAATTTATCTAGACTCAATTTTGATCACCTTTGTTGTCATTAGGTTTGTCTAGTTAAGATATTTAGTTTGATTATGATTTTTTAAATCATAGAACATATGATCATGAATTTATTTTAAAAATATTCAATTGAAATTTTATATCAAGATTCATGCTTGATTTGATGGATATTATTGATGTTGCATTAATACTAATGAGAATTACAAAGCTCATAAAATTTAAAGGGTCATTTGATTTGCTAAAGTTATAATTCAGATTAAAAAGAATATAGTGTATTTGAAATATTATAGGATTATTTGGTTGAGCAAAAAATAAATATAAGAGATTATCTACCTATATTTGGTATGAAGTAGAATAAATTCGATGTAAAAGTTGATGGTGGCCGATGACAAAGGACGATGGCAATTAGTCGACATGTGATGATTAGGTGATGGCCGTAGTAGGCAGCGTTGGGTGTGCCAACCGATACGAATGACACATCGATGCGGCGATAGGTTGGTAGCAACCTGTAGATGGATGCAATTGATACAACATTGAGTGATTACAATGAAAGCTTACAATGTATTTGAAAGTTAGCTACATTGAATAATTTTAGAATATACCATAAATGACCTAATGCATAAATTTAAAATTCTTAAAAATTTTACCTTATATATTTTTTTCATCAAACCAAACATCAATATTTTCAACACATCAGCATTAGGAATATTTTACATCAATAATTCTTCAGATCAATAGCCCCACAATCTATAACAAATCATTAGCTTCATATTGCTTATCATTAAAGAACACTACTGGATTGAAACCTTATATATTATGGAAAGAAGAAATGTCTAATTAAGGGTGTAGTTGGCCTATGAATCTCAATATGTTTAAGCGGCTCTTTCACTATTTAGTTGTAACTATGATTTAATACAAGAAGAATTTAGTAAATTTTAAGAGGATTGAAATAAAAAAATTATTTGAAATGAGAATTATTAAATATTATTGTAATGGTGCCATTCAGAATCATGAAATAAGTTTTGAGTTCAATTTACTGAGCCTATGTTACAAATAAGTCAAAAATTTCAACCCATATTCGATTT
This sequence comes from Cymbidium sinense, assembly GCA_021442155.1. Lineage (NCBI taxonomy): Eukaryota > Viridiplantae > Streptophyta > Magnoliopsida > Asparagales > Orchidaceae > Cymbidium > Cymbidium sinense. The sequence goes on along the minus strand of CM038220.1, from coordinate 98,110,366 downwards.
GACACAACATAAAAAATGATCGAATCATGATGGGTAATGTCAACCCAACCTAAAATAAACATGATTATTTGATTTGAACAAAAATTTAAAAATATATATATTTTGATATGAGCTTTCATTAAAAATATCTAATAATATAATCATATTGTTTAAATTAATTTAAACTTAACTTAATTTGTTTGGAGTGACTTGAAATATATGAATCATACTAGAATGTTTCATATTTTAATATTTAATTTTTTTTTACATTAAAATTTTTTTATATTAGGATATGCTTGTGACAATTGCAGCTATCTGATAAAACATTATTCTAGTGTGCTAAAAAAGCTCGTATTTGAAGAAACTATAATGGGTTTATAAATTTTTTTATTTCACAAAAGTAAAATTGTATGACATGATACATGTCAGTTAAAAAATACAACTTTTTCATCATAAATTGTTCAAAATATAAAAATACTACCAAATAAGACTACAGAAAGACATCGCAGCATCTTTGTCGCCCCAAACGACCTCTAAATCATTTTGTTCAAATTTTTATATAGTGTTGAATATTAACACCTCTATCTTATTGGATCTTTGATAAAAAAAGTTTGGCTATTCATTTTGAGATTTCAGATTATAAGACTTATTTTTAATATATCAAATTACATGAATAATGTGATTTAGAGAATTTTATATTAAACCATGAATTGTGATTTATCAAATTATTAAAATTTAAGCCCAAAAAGCTATATTACTTAATACTTAAGAAGCATTCCAAACATTCCCAAGTCATCTTGCTTCAAAGCCCGACGACATTTCCAGAACCCTACTTTCCCCTCCTGCGAGGAACCAAGCGACCGCGACTCTCTACCCTCTCTTCTCCTCTTTTCCGCCATTGAAGAATCCATGAAGCGCTCCCTCGATGACCGCGACCGCAAGGCGCCTCCCACTGCCACCGACTCAAAACCTGTCTTCATCTCCAAGGCAGAGCGCGAGCGTCTCGCCCTACAGCGGCGCGAAGAGGAGGCTGCAGAGCAAAAACGCCGTGCCCTCGAGCTCTCCGAGCAATTCCGCCCTAAAACCTCTTCCGAAGCACCCCTATCTTCTTCCGCTGCCACATCCACCGCTGATTTCAACCACCGCTCACATCGCGACCGAGATCGAGAACGCGACCGCGAACGGGACCGCGATCATGATCGCGACCGCGACCGCGACCGAGACCGAGATCGGGATCGAGACCGCGACCGCCGCCGCGATCGTGAGCGTGAGCGTGAGGAGGATACCCGGAGCCGCGAGCGTGCTCGTGTAGGGAAGCAGGCTGAGCGAGAGAAAGAGAAGGAGTTGGAATCCATCAAGGAGCAATACCTCGGGTCGAAGAAACCTAAGAAGCGCGTCATCAAGCCAGCGAGAAGTTCCGCTTCTCCTTTGACTGGGAGAACACGGAGGACACCTCCCGCGACATGAACTCCCTCTACCAGAACCCCCATGAAGCGCGCCTCCTTTTTGGCCGTGGCTTTCTTGCAGGGATTGATCGCCGTGAGCAGAAGAAACAAGCCGCAAGGCACGAGAAAGAGACCCGCGAGGAGATTCGGCGGAAGGAGGGAGTGGAGGAGAAGCCTGAGGAGGCTGCTGCCCAGCGCAAGAAAGAGGCTGCTGCAGAGCTCTACGATGCCTTCGACATGCGTGTGGATCGACATTGGACTGAGAAGATTCTTGAGGAAATGACTGAGAGAGATTGGCGGATCTTCCGTGAAGACTACAACATTTCTTATAAGGGATCTCGTATCCCTCGACCCATGCGCAAATGGAGCGAGAGCAAGCTCAGCACTGAGCTTCTTAAGGCCGTTGAGAAGGCTGGATATAAGAAGCCATCTCCCATCCAGATGGCTGCCATTCCTCTAGGTTTGCAGCAGCGTGACGTAATTGGCATAGCTGAGACTGGTTCGGGAAAGACTGCTGCCTTTGTCCTGCCTATGCTTATGTACATCACGCGGTTACCCCCCATGACAGAGGAAAATGAGGCTGAGGGCCCTTACGCAGTTGTCATGGCTCCTACAAGGGAGCTTGCCCAGCAGATTGAGGATGAAACTGTGAAATTTGCTCATTTTTTGGGAATCAAGGTTGTTTCAATTGTGGGCGGCCAATCCATAGAGGAGCAGGGGTTCAGGCTCAGGCAGGGTTGTGAGGTTGTTATTGCCACTCCAGGCCGGTTGCTAGATTGTTTGGAGCGCAGATATGCTGTCCTTAACCAATGTAATTATGTTGTGCTCGATGAAGCTGATAGAATGATAGACATGGGGTTTGAACCACAGGTTGTTGGTGTTTTGGATGCAATGCCTTCAAGCAATTTGAAGCCCGAGAATGAGGATGAGGAGCTTGATGAGAAGAAAATATACCGAACAACCTACATGTTCAGTGCGACCATGCCTCCGGCAGTGGAGAGATTAGCTAGGAAGTATTTGAGGAATCCTGTGGTTGTGACTATTGGTACAGCTGGAAAGGCTACTGATCTAATTACTCAGCATGTAATCATGCTGAAGGAGTCGGAGAAGATGCATAGGCTTTTGAAGCTGCTAGATGATCTTGGGGATAAGACAGCTATTGTATTTTGCAATACAAAGAAGAATGCTGATGCGCGGGCCAAGGACCTAGACAAGCTGGGTTATAAGGTCACAACATTGCATGGTGGGAAATCGCAAGAGCAGAGAGAGATCAGCCTCGAGGGGTTTAGGAATAAGCGTTTCAATATTCTGGTGGCCACAGATGTTGCAGGACGTGGTATCGATATTCCAGATGTAGCTCATGTCATAAACTATGAGATGCCCAATACCACTGACATGTACACTCATCGCATAGGCGAACAGGGCGTGCGGGGAAGACTGGTGTGGCGACTACTTTCTTGACCTTGGGTGACACTGAGGTGTTCTATGATCTTAAACAGATGCTTATTCAGAGCAATAGTCCAGTGCCACCTGAGCTTGCCAGACATGACGCTTCAAAGTTTAAACCTGGAACTATTCCTGATAGACCTCCCCGGAGAAATGATACCGTGTTCACTCATTGATTGAGCTGGGGTTGTAGAACAGTGATAGTTTAGGATTTGACTGAGCATATGCAAGCTACTGGAAAATTATATGTTGCCATCTCTGGCAATCTTATGCTTGCATGTGTGCTGCCACCTCTGATAGGGATGTTTCATAATTTGCTTCGCTAAGGTACTAATGGTCTGTATTTTTTTGAAGCATTTAAATTCTTACTTCTTCAATATGTGGTCTCAGACTCTCAGCACGCCATGATTTATCAGTCTTACAGCTGTAGTCAATCCAAACAGACTCTTAATCTTCTTAAATTAATCACTTTATTTTACCTGCATATAATCTTTTCTACTTGTGTTGAATTTTTTTTAATAATAGATCAGAAAATAACTTCTTCAAGGGCTCCATTATGTCTGTTGAATTGTGGATCGTCGAGACTAGTTATGTTTCCCTCTTGTGATATAGGTGTTGCACTCTCTTTTTATGTCCACATATAAACCCTTCAGCTTACATGATCTTAGCATGGATGAAATACTCCAAGCTGCTTGCTTATTTTTGCACTTGTATAACTCTTAATAGTTCCTATAAAATTCCTAGTGTTCTGCTGTTCTTATTGATGTTTTTGTCACATGTGTTATGACTCAACGAAGTGTATCGAGTGAGAGAATTTGCAATTAAGTGGGATGCATTTGTCACCTTTTTTGAGGTCACATATATTTGTATGCCATGTGGTTAAAAGGGTACTGTCAAGCTGGTGCATGATTTCCTTTCCCTTAATAGTTAAGACAAAGAAATTTATTTTTGTAAATAGTTATGCAACGAAGTGTATGATTATTCAAATATCTATGAACTATGAAAAGTTATGCAAATAGTTTGAGACATATACTCATTGAAACCCATATTATATCCAAAAATGAACAGAGTCTTTTACACAGTCAATTCACTGATTAAATTTAAAGAAATGTATACATTTTAGAAAGAAAGGAGTCACCAAACTAGTAGATTCAAGTCCCATGCGTAGGAAATAACTTATTGCAGGCATCTTAGGGTCTAGGGTTCCTACTGCAACTCAATGATATGTATGAAATACACACCAATTAAAGCTGGACTTTGTACTTGCACTGTATTGGAAGAACTCCACCAAGCACACTCAGGATTTAATTAGAAATTTAGATTTATCTATCAGCTTTCACTAAAATCATTCAAACAGGCGAACCAATAACAAATTATATGACGAAAGAGAACACGATAAGGAACTCAAATTAGTACAAAAAATTGATGTCACACTTGCACCACATTTGAAGAACTTTTACTTAACACATCCAGTTAGCACGCACTTGATTGAACGATAATAGAAATTTTATTTAGCTACAAGTTCATCTATTCCATACTTCACATTGTATTATATTATTAATAAGCATTCATTTTCACTAGAGGTTGATTATTTCTAGATTTTTTAGGGCTACATCTTACTGAAATCATGCCAAAATATATGTTTAATAGATATACGTACAGCAGGATTACAATTTTTAGGGGGACATGGTGACAGTTGTAGCACAATTTAATATAAAAGGAAAGAGCTTGTTTATTACAAACTGGGAGACATGGAGCTTTAAAATGCTATAAATTTCAAACTATAGCTCCAAGCCTCCAAAGATAAAAAAAAAAAGAATTATTGTAAGTTAATATAGAACACACAAATATCATAACCAATAAAAATGCTATCCAAATTCACTTTTATAAAACACGTTAGATTGCACTAAGAGCAAATTACAATATTTCACTGAGAGCAAATTGCAATCTTTGAAACATATAAAGATAAAATGCATATTATAGCATACTATGTTCTTTATATTTACGTTATGTGTGCAATACCTTTTATTTTAAACTAACTGTTGGATCAATTTAATTTTATATTTATATTTCTATACTTTATTATTTTAATATATATATATATATATATATATATATATATATATATATATATATATATATATATATATATATATATATATATATATATGAAATTTTATCTTATATATGTAAGATATTTTTACATTTATCGAAATAAATTTATTTTAAGTAAAATATAAATAAAATAAAGTAAAAATATAGAATTTAAAAAATAAAATAAAAGAGATCTCAAACTGCCCCAAAGCATTTTTAATAAGTGAACCCAATAATTATTTGTCTGTTTATGTTGTAAATATGAATGAGAGTAATTCTACTAGAATTCAAGTGGTTAAAATAGAGAGAAAATCTTTTAAAAAAATGGATTATTGTTAATTTTTATGTGGCATATGTGGCTGAAATTTTTGTATTTTGAATTGAGATAAAATGAAAACAAACTAGTTGGCAAATGAGTCAAGATTAGATTAAAATAAATTAAATCTATAGATCATATTAATAATATTTGAATATAATATAAATGCAAATTTTAGTGTTCTTTAAAAAAAAAAAAAAAGAAGAAGAATTTTAACCATACTGGTGTGTGCTTTACTCTAGCTTAAAATAAAATTCAATTCACACTTTCATTGATTATTTTCTCTTATAATTGCTTATTATGCTTTTTTATATTTGGTATTGAAAACTTTATTTTAAAATAAAAATCTACTCTAGCTTAAAATAAAATTCAATTCACACTTTCATTGATTATTTTCTCTTATAATTGCTTATTATGCTTTTTTATATTTGGTATTGAAAACTTTATTTTAAAATAAAAATCTATTTTTATTTTTCACATTATTGAAGCGTATACATATTTATAGTTGATTGATGATTTGTTTCTGCGATAAGAAAATATCTAAAATATTGAAAAATAAAACAATTAAACATATACAATATAATAATAACTGCTCTTGTTGAGAGTCGAACTCAAGACCTCCCGCTTACTAAACGGGTGCTCTTAACCAACTGAGCTACAAGAGCTTTTTCCCCGCAACTGTTTTTTAATTTATTAATAATAAAGCTAAGTTAATCCTTAATAATAATTAGGAAAATTTACATACATGAATTTTTTTATATTTATACATTGAAACTCAATATTTATAAAACTAATTTTCTATTTATAAAAATGCATTTCACTAAAAAAAGAAAACTAGAATTCAAGTGGTTAATAAAAGAGAAAATAAAGAAAAATTAAAAAAATGAAATATGTTAATATGCATATGTAAAATCTATTAACCTAATATAAATGAAACTATAAATTTTAATCATGTTAAAAAAAAAATTTATATGTTTGTCCTTGAGTTAATGATTCAATTTTTAAGGAGCCTATTAGATCACTTTCATTTTTTTATATATTTATTTTATTTTATTTAAAATAAAATTATTTAGTGGTAATAGTTCTTAAAAAAATTCAAAAAATATATAAATTATTTTGAATTTTTTTAAGAATAAAAAATATTTAAAATATAATGAATAAATATATTTTTAAAATAAATCAAACAAAATTGATCCTAAGTTAAAAAAATTAAGTTTAAATTTAAGTTCAAAGTGAAATCTAAGCAAATGATTTAATTTGAATTAAATAGTTGATGCAGATCGTACCTCACAAGTCTTTGATATCTTCTGTAAAATTTAGTAAAATTTAAAAGTAATTCTCACAATGATTTCATTAATTAAATACGCTCGTAAGAAAAATAATGATAGCATTCAACTCAAAGCACTAAAATATTAAACTTAATCCAACAAAATCCAAGTATTAATGAGCATCTCTTGTTACTTTGTAAATTATTTAGGGGTCATTTAACTTGATGTATTTGGAGTGTAAATTTAACTAAATACAGGAATATTTTGAGTGTTTATTATGATGCAAAGTAAAAAATTCAAAATATTTATGGTATATTTAAAATATATTGAAAGGATGATTTATGGAATATTTGAAATTCACCAAATTGGCTAAATTTTAAATACATCAATTGATGTAGTGAGCGGCGACCTTGATCGTACACCATCACCCCGCAAATCACCATCATCACCAGCCACCCAGTCTGTCATACCGCCATTGATTGGCCAACCATTAAATGACAACTCCTGCCAACTATCACCACCTTCATATCTAATCCCAAAAAATATTTTACATTACATTCATTCTATCTAACAAAATCCATTTATTTGCGTTTTAGAAATGAGAATTATATGAGAATTTTAATGCTTTTTTTTTTCCGATAGATTATTGATCTACCGATGACAATGAAAAGATTATTTATTTATTTTTTTGGAGTAGAAATATTCACCATTAATTCCAAATGGGCTTTAAATTATGCTATCGAGAATAATATCATAGTAGTTCCAAGCTAACTTTTGATTTCTTTATCTACCTCATTGAATTTAATATTTTTGGCATTCCTGTAAGTGGGAGAAAATTTATTTGGTTCAGGGAGAAAATTATGTATCTAATATCTAAATTTTAATTTTTATATATATATATATATACCCCAATCTTAAATATCACATCAAAAATATCACTTTTTTAAAAAAGTATATATCTAATTTTAAGTATTAGATATATAAATACATAAGAATTTTGTGATATATATATATGTAAATCTTTCTAAAAAAATGGATAGAAGCGCACTATAAAAATCTACCTTAAGAGATAATTTACTTTATTTATTTTCAGATATGTAAATACATAAGTTTTGATTGATCCATGAAGACGATGGTTCAATATATTTATCATGAAAAAAGTAATGAAAACTTATGTTGATTGGTAACAGGAAAGACATGGAAGTGTAAATCTACGGCGCATTGTTTTACATACACCATTAGTTTCCTTGAAAGCAGAGCTATCCATATCGTTGATCTCAGATCTGTGAACCGTCTCCTTCAAGGAAAGGGTAGTTGCCAGTCTTCAATCACAGAACAGAAAAATATGAAGACAAACAGGATGCTCAGTTTTGATGATGATATTTGAATCAGGAAACGTAGAGAGGTTCTGGACCTGTTTTCCTTCGGATCCTGACACCAAAGGAATTGCATGAGATCGATGAATAGAATTCACTACTGTTTACCATAAAAACTGAATCAATTCTTTAAAGAACATGCATTATAAAATCTAATACATAACGGAAGCCAAGCTATTCAAATTACATGAATAAGGCATCAAACTAAAGCAACAGAAACAAAATTATAAGCATGGCATTTTCCAACAACAACAAGCTTTTATCCACTACATTGGGTTGGTTACATAAATCCTCTTTCTCCATTGTGTTCTATTAAGTGTCAAATTCTCATTTAATTCTAATAAAAAAAGATCATTTGGAGACTTCCTAAAAGTCTTTTTTAGATCTACTTCTACCTTTCTTAACATAATTTCAATTCATGATTTGCCTTTATTATACATTTTCATGACATTTTATGCAATCAAATCATCTAAGACAACTATCTCTAATCTTATCTGTCACTGGAGCTACTCCAACTTTTTATATATACATCACATTTGACATGCATGGCAATTTCCACTCAACAAAATTTTCATCTTCAATGGTGCAAGTGTGATGCAACAGCATATCTGCACAATATGAGAACCATTGAGTATCAATTTCTCCCAGCATGACACAAGAAGCTTCCTTGAGGAGCTTCAAATTTAAAATCATCACTTTTCCAAAAAATAAATAATAAATCCACAACAAAACTGTCAGCATAAGTTATATTGATTGATGAAATATATTTATATATAGATATTTAACAACTTATGTATCAAGTATTATATCATATATAGTGCATGTATCAGAAATGAAATTATAGAATGTAGAAATTTTTAGCTAAGCATGGCTTGAAGAGTGTTTGTGCAAGAGTTCTTGCGATTACCAATTGTCTTTAGCCCATTCATATCCATCAGTATCCACCACATGCAAGCTCAAGGCATGCCTTGAAGTTGGAGATTTATTCTCAAAGCTGCCAAACAAGAAGGTTGAATGTTATGCTGATATTGATTAAATACTGATGATAGAAAGGATTAGAGAAGCTTTACCTTTGATGTATAAGGTCACCATGTATGACAACTAAAGTGCCTGCTTTCACTTCAAGTGGCACAAACTCCTTTTGATCATAGGATGGTGAACCTCGATCAAAGTGAACACCATTGTCATCTCTAATAAATCTCCGTACAAGACCGTCTAAATTGGAAACGAAAGCGAAGATGGAGAGTTATTTTGATTTAACATAATTACATCAATTAAGAATGAAGAAGAAAAGGTTAATATATGAAGAATGTTTACTCTTATGTGATCCTGGGATAGCCCAAAGGCAACCATTAATTATGGTTGCATCTTCTAATGCCAACCACAGCCCTGTGCATGAGGGAGGCTCGGTATAGAGAAATGAATTATCCTGATGTGGAACCACTTCTCCACCAATGCCAGGTTGCTACATTTAAAGTATGCATATCAGATAAAACGGGTTGTGAGCCGGGGAAACTTTAAAAAATAATTCTTATGGATTTCTTAAAAACCAAAGAAAAAAATACGTCAATCTCCAGACGCTAAAGCTGTCACTGCTCGTATAAGTGAAATGAGCTTAGAACCATGAAATGATAGCATATTAAGTCTATACGGAATGATGAAATCCTTCAACATTAATGCACCAGTAAAATAAAGATTGAGAAAAAGTGAATCCATGGGAGTCTGTTAAAATAATCTCATCGAAGCAAAATGGTTTCTTCATATTGAAAACGAAACAAAAATTAGAGTTATCAAAATGGATGCTTAAAGAGTACCTTAAATATATACATAGACTGAATAACCACAGGCCTCTTGTATCCTAATGAACAAAATATGCTGGACATCTTCTCTGACCTTGAAATTTTTTTGAATATAGGGTCAATTTCATGTAAAGCTGCAAAACAAACCAACCAATAAGCTTCAAAGAGAGAGAGAGGATTGCATGCACATATATAAATATTTAAGGTATGGTATTGATCTCAGTTATGTATCGGAAAGTTAGATTCCTATATCCCAATGATTTTCGAATGAGAATTGAGCTAGACCGAAAATGAAAATTCTCTGTGCATCAATCAGCCCAACATATGTAAGAAATAGTTATTTTTTCATCATCCACGAAAAAGATAGGAACCTTTAGAAATTGAGGTCACATTTTAACAATTAATTTATGAAAGCATATCGAACATTGCACTGGCACATGAATCACTTAATGCATCCTGTCTGTCTATTCTTACTGATGCCAGTAACATCATGAAGGCATATTGTGCACGTCTGAAAGAATAGTTGTGGTTGCTAGCACTGTCATGGAAATATAAATCTAGAAGGAACTGCAAAAATTGTATATACATATGAGTGATTATGTATACTTATGTAAAAATATTCATAAATAAACGCTTCATACCAAGCTTTAACATATTGGTAGCAAACTTAAAGAAAACTAGCTACAACTTTTAAAATTTGTACTTATCTTAATGAGTAAATTTTAGGTTCCATAAATTCAGAATTTGTACATATCCAAGCATAGACAGCATGATCATAATGATATTTTTTTGTTTGTGGCAATACATTCAAATATAAGATCAAGGCCAGTATCTAAAAATGTTTTACTGTCTAATTGGATCATCTCCATAATCTATGACTTAGAATCAAGTAGCCGAAGATGCAAAATATGTCAAATGCACTTCAGAAACAACAAATTTTCATTCTAAATAAATAAAAAAACTATAACATTGTCAAGGATATCATAAAATACATGCTCATAATTTTACATTTAATTTGAACACTCCTACACCATGCAACTCATTGTCCAGATAATCCATCATGCTGATTTTTTTTCTGCCTTTTTTAGTCCACTACAACGCTACCTTAATGCTTCAAGGCATGCTTAAATCATTGTAAGAGTTATTAAAATCAACCCACTTCCCTCATAGTTGAGTTTAAGATAGAAGTCTTAATTTATTTGAAAATCTATCATTTTATGCGGATAGTGATCATAGTTCACACGCATTGAATAATTTAGTGTATGACAACATTTACCTAAAATATCACTTAAAGTTTCTTTTTCTTTTTAAAAATTCAATTAGATGAATCAACCGCCATATGCTTTTAAATGGATGCTTAAAAAATTTATTTCTTGCCTACAAAAAAAATTATGAAACATTATCTCATTACCACAATCACCTAACTTTACATGCTTAATATGTGCTCTCTTATCAAGTAAAATTATGCCTGTTTTAATACTTTCATGTGTGGGTAGATCAAATGTTTTTTCTTGTTTCTTTATTTGGATGCTTCACCAAAAATTGCCCAAAAATAAACTTTCACAATAGCATACTCCCAAACATAAATGCATACATAGGGTATGGATGCACGAACATGCATCAATACAGGCATGACCAAGCGAAGAAAAAACAACTACATACCATGTCCAACTTTATTAATGGAGAACTCCTTTGGTTGCTTCAATCTTCCATCATCCCCAAATGCTTTCTCTGCATAAGTATGAAGTTGCTGAAATAGGTTTTTACACTCAACGTAGGCTAATATATTAAGCACTAACCGCCAATCAAAATTGGCTGAAGGTTATAAGACAAGTTTCAAAGACTGAAATCAAATATAGTATACCGAGATGTGAATAGGAAAAAGAATGACAAAAAGGAAGCACCAGAACAACAGTGTATGTTTTGCCAAATGTCTTCACAACAATGAGAATATTTGTACTCAAGAATATCAAAAATAGAATGGAAAATAGACATATAAAATATTTAATTTTGAAAATAACTGAATAGCAATTTACTAGGATTTTACCATATTTAACATCTATCATGCCAAATAAAATTCAAGAATCAATGCCTCTGAGATTTATTAAATATGGATTTACACGATTTACTCAATTCTACTTGTAGTCAAACTTTTTTTAACTTAGTCTCATCTAAAATATGTTTAGGTAAGAAGATGCACGGTGAAGTGATGTAAACCTCGTAAATCTTAATTCCCCGAAGATTTTCTAAATTTCGGATTTAGCCTAAAATGGAGGGAAAATAAGATTGACAGTAAATTCATGTGGCTCAAAAAAACTGTTTGGCGAAATTTAAGCTAATTCACAGCTAAATAAAGCAACCATGCAACCCGTAACAGGTTCATGAACGACAGACTCGTAGATCACCATACTTTCATGTGCATAATTAGCTTGTCATATACATAATGAGCTCACCCAAAATAGAAAAACTCAATTCTTTGAACTAAAAAATCGGATGTGTTTCCGATCATCAGGAAAAAGCAATACCAATGGTTAACATGTTAATCTAAAGTAGAAGTTAATGATATAAAATGAAAACGATTATGATTGATAAATATCCGCCAAGCTTCGAAATTTCCAGAACAAAAGAAGATATCCATGAAGTTATGAGTGCTAGAGAAATGGAGAAACCTTCAAAAAAGAACGAAACGTTCTCTGCACTCTCGAAGAAGTAATCATCCGTAAGCTCCTGCTGTTGTTATCGTAGACCAGTTAAAAGTTAGTATAATCAAGTCATCTTCTCCTCCCGACCCATCCCCAATCCAACAAATACCTAAACAAAGCACAAACCTGGTTCTTCGTGGAAAAGATGGAAGCGTAGAGGAGGAATCGAAACCGTCAAGCAACTCTACCATCCGATTCCTCATCTCAAGTACCTCATCACAGCTACAGAATGATTCGATAACCAGAAACCCTAAGCCCACAGAAGGTCCTCACAACCATTAGTTATCCGGAAAATGAAGGAGAATCGTTACCTGCAGACTCACGGAGAAAGTTTAATACCATTGGAGTTAAAAGAGGTGAGCTGATCTTTGCTTAGATTTCCGATGATCCCCATCGCTTTCGCTGCGAACAATTAAACTGGAGCCGGAGGTGTTCGTCGGAAGAATTATCTTGGCGATTCGACGGTAGCGTTGAAAATGAGATTTATGGTGGGACGAAGGACCGAGGACGGATCCAGAGTTAAGTTCTAAAGATAGTCATCTGATTGTCCACACATTAGAAGGAAAGTATATAAATAAAATATTAGTAGGCATAACCCTATTTATACTTGAGCTAGATTTACTTTATTTTAGTTTATCATTAAAATAAAATAAAATGTATGATCTCTACACATGATAATTATATACAAAATTAATAAAAATATCTCAAAAGCTTAAAATTAATTAATCTTTATTTGATCACAAAATTAATAGGCTTAAAAATAAGATAAAATATAATATATAATTAAATTTATATGTAAATTCACATTCAAAAATTCCCAACAACTTATTCTATATTATTGTACCAACTTTTTTATAATTTATGCATTTTAAAATTATGCATATCATTAGATCTATATGTGTGTTGAAAATATCAAATAAATCTCTAGTTAAGTAAATTTAAATCTCATTGATATTAATATTAAACTTCATCAAATAATTTAAATAGCACCTGCTAAATTATATCAATTTTATTAAACTTCATAACTCAATTAGATTATATGCTTAATTTTAATATCAAGCATATAACTAGTTAGGCTTAATTAAAGCTCAAATTTAGTAAATTAGAAAATTAATAAATAAGCTTGAGCAAGATTTCAAGAATTATATTATTCAAGTTTAGCTTAAACTCAATAAGAAAATAAATGAACAAAATTAGACAATATAATACCCACAATTTTAGCTAATTATATTCAGTTAATTTATCCAGATATATTTTATGTCCAATTCATAAATTATCTTTACCACATTATAAGACACAATTTTATTTTTAAACATTTTTTACCTGATTTTACAGAACAAACAACTATAGTTTATAAATGGTTTCAGAAAAGTAGAAACCATAAATTACATTAAACAAAGATCAACAGAAAAAAAATACAGTTGCAGCAATTTAATGATAACACAACTTTCTGAGTATTTTACAATCCTTCCCTAAAAAAAATATTTTTTTTCTCGAAAAATACCTCTCTTTGAAGTTCAATTGGTGTGGATTCCAATATGACTCTTCGTCCCCGAGTATGCTATGACAGATAAAAAATGAAACAATTGAATCACTGGAGCTGATTCCTTTGTGAACCAACAAGAGATGGAAAACTGCACTTGTGTCTTTTCATGGTCAGTCGAATGGAATCTTTGGTGGTAGATGTTAGCTTTATGTTAAGAGCTTAAAAGCAGTTAAAAAAATCTTGCTCGCAGATGAGGACAGTAACCCAACCCATATGTGACTAATACGATCACAATGACCATCTGAGTCCTGTCACTTTGGTGCGGAGTTGATATATGCACCATTACAATCTAAAAGACATCTGGCAAAACACAGTTTCTTGATTTGTCCCCCGCCCCCCTTCTTTAGCTTCATGGAGTTAAAAAAGACTGTACTAGAGAGAACCAATAAAACTCTTTCCTGTCGAGTGTTTTAGCAGAAAAGCAAGAACATTTTGGCTTTGTACACAACAAGAATCAATCGATCACCAATAATCCCCACAAGAACAAGATCCATCTTTGAAACGATGGAACCTAATCCTGTCCCTGACGATTATTTCCCGCTCATACACCTCGGAGATGAACGTCATGGCATGATGGCAGTCCACGCAGACACGCAAGTTCTTCACGATTCGAATAGGCGTTCCAGGTCCTGTATTGAGCAATCCAAACGCAACGGCTAATTTCTCACTGTGTCTTGATAAAGCAGTTTCCTTATCTTCAGCATCAACATCGAGCAAAACTTCTCCGACTTCTGGAACATAACCAGCTACCTTCAATTTGATTGTCATCTCATCCAAAAAGGAGTATATGCATCGGGTCTGTGGATGTGACCTATCTCCCACAAGAAATTGGTGGAATATCCCATCCACTTCAATGGAGCTGCAGCCTGGAATCTTCCTCTCACCTGCAATCTCAATTTTCTTCCTCACATCTTTTGCATCATTCCATCTACCATATCCAGAGTAAATGTTAGCTAATAAAACATGGCAACCGACATGTTTAGGCTCCAACTCTTGACGAGTTTTCCAATCCTTTCTCCCCTCTCCATGTCCTTGTGGATGCGGCAGGCACTGAGCAATGAACCCCATGTTGCAGCATCCGGAAGCATGGGCATACTTGATATGATGCACTCCGCCTCTTGCAAAAGCCCAGCTCGGCCAAGAAGATCCACCATGCAACCATAATGCTCAAGCTCAGGTTCAATATTGTATGTTCTCTGCATCATATCAAAATAGAATTTACCCTTTTCCAAAAATCTTCCATGACTGCAAGCAGTTAGCAGAGATACAAACGTTACTTTGTCAGGGACAACATCAAATTGATTCATTCTTTCAAAGAGTTGTGTTGCTTCAGCAGAGTAGCCATGAATAGCAAGGCCAGTGAGTATGGCATTCCATGGGCGTACAGTCTGCTTTGGGCTATCTGCCCAGTTAAACAGATCGAATGCAAAGTCTATCTCTCCACATTTTGCATACATGTCTATTAGACTAGCCAGCAACCTGTCATTCACCTTGACCCTAGCCTTGTTTATGAAAGCATGAATCCATCTTCCTTGATCCAAAGCCACTAGATTAGCACAGGCTGCAAGAACAGTCGACAAGGTGAATTCATTTGGTCCCACACCAGTAAGCTGCATCTTCTGGAAAAGTTGAATGGCTTCCAAGAACCAGCCTGTCTACAAATAACTAATGAATTTTATCTGTGAATTTCAAACCAAAAATAAAATGTAAAGATGATGACAACATTTCAAAAACAGTGGAATGCAAGGCTTGATATTTGTTGGTGCTTGTCAGGTTGCTTAGTAGTCATCTCTCGTATATTAGAGGATAATTGTAATAGAAATAACAAAGAATTATACAAATCATCAAGTGAGGACAACAAAAATTATAGAAACACCAAAAAAGCTACCAAGAGAGAACAACAATGGCTATGAAATGGCAGAGACTCAGCAAAAAAATAACTATAATAAATACACCGCGACAATATTTTATGATTCAAACATTGACTAGCACCAATTTAGCATAAGCATGTGGTTGTTGACCTCCATGCATGCGCTATAAGTTGAGTCGAGCTCACAAGACAAAGTCGATTGACGGATCTGACATTTCGCAAATCGGTAAATATGCGGACATCACCAAAATCAATCGAAACGATCTCCAATCGACGAACGGACTTCACCATCATGTTCAGAACGTCGAAAATTGATCAGAATATACATCCTGCACAATCCAACAATCGATCGATCAAGAAAGGAGGGTCGTCGAAGCGTCAACGCGCATTCCGGAGTTAGAAGGCTGCGACGATGCGACGCAAACGTTCGAAATGAATCGCGTTGTTACCCGAAATCTATCAAATAAGATCAGCGTGCTCTTGAGCGAGCTGCATGAATATCGAGCGATCGGATATAATATCACGCAATCGAAGAAATCATGCATCGCCAAAATCGTCAAAATGATCTCCGATAAACGAACCGCCATCGCTCGCGTTAACGTCGAAATTGATAAAAATATACATATTGGACAATCGACCGTTGGCCGTCGAAATCCGTCGATACGCGTATTGGGAAGCGCGATGCCCCGCTCGCGAAATTGATCGCGTCGTTAGCATCGAAATGTCGAAACCTATCAAATGAGACAGACTGGGTTTAATTCGGATGAGTTTGCGCGAATATCGAGTGATCAGATATGGCAACGCGCAATTTTGAGCTGAAATTGACCCGATTCTGCGCCGACTTGAACCGAACGGCCTCCGATCGCGAAGCGGACTGCGACATTACGTCTGGAACATCAAAATAACCTAAGATCGACAAATATATTGCCTATATAACAATGTCGGCGCAAAAATCTCAATTAGGGTTAATTTTCACTTAAATAAATAAAACTCTTATAAATACCTCCCTTACTTAACCCTAAATACAGTCCCCACAACCCTAAAAATCTCACAGCCGACCCTAATTTCCTTCATCCAGTTTGGTTCTCCTGCAGAAGGAAAGCAGCTCCTCATGGCGTCACTGAGTGCTCATCCGTCGCCTCCCCGCGCGAGTGAGCCGACCCTTTGTCAGATCCCTGACCATGACGCGGCCCTCCCACCGCAAACCAAACACAACGTCTACAGCGCAACTGACTCCACTTGCGCGACACTGGCACCAAGAACCCAGCCGACAGGCGCCTCCCATCGCTACTCAGACAACCGTCTTCTTTTCCTGTATAAAATTACTTGTGAGTGAATAAGTGCATACCACCTTTCTTGGCGTGGGGAAAATCTAATTTTCAGCCATGCAGAGCATGCGTCTTTTTTAGATGGGTGGGTTGGGAGACTCTGCGTGGTGTTGCAAAACACCACCCATGCATCTTTTAGGCGGGTGCAAGCCTAATTTAGAAATCCTCGTAGGAAGATCTTTCAAATTCAATAAATTGAGTAACAAAGAACAACAAAAAAGGGGACATTTAGAATTTAGCCTGCTTGGAAGAATATAAATCGTCTTTGGCGTGAGAAAAATCTATATTTTATCGCAGTCTTGAGCCACATACATCCTCTTGGCGTGATGAGATGATGTATTGTCGTGGTGTTTACACCACATACATCTTTTCTTGGCATGGTGGGCGAACATACCGGTGACTCCACACATGGGGACGATCGCGGATCTTTCAATCTTCAAATTTTCACACAAGGCGTAGAGTGAAGTCTAGATAGCTCAAAGTGAAGCCAACCTCCAAGCTAAAATTGATGTTTAAACTGACATTGCAGGTATATAAGTACCCGTACAAGCCTTTCTTGGCGTAGCGGGGAAATCTATGTTGCATGCAGGTACTTCAGAAACTCATACATGTCTTTCTTGGCATGGTAGGATGGCGATTTGGTGGTGTTTATCACATACATACTTTCGTAATAGGCGACGGCCCGTTCAAAATATCGGGGCGCTCGGAGAAAAATCATGTCAAAATTTTATCTTTAAATACTGTCAATACAAATATAGAATCAGATAAATTATTAAGTGTTAAATGCTTAAATGAAATTCAATCTTTAAATACTTAAAGATAAAATCAAATTCAATCCATCAATCCACAATTGTTTGTCGGAGGTGACAAATTAAAAAAAATTTAGCTTATAAAAGAGTCAAAGTTAAATCAAATGTTCAACTACGTTCACTCTCAATCAATCTCATGTCAGTAAGGATGTGGTGATGTCCTCACGTATAAAGAAAAGCGCATATGATGCGATTACGAGAGTCCTTCCTTGGCGGCATGAAATGACATTATTATAAGATGCGATCGCGATTGTAGCTATGCTTTGTCTCGCGCTGAGGTGTGAATCATAGGGGTGACAGATTCTCACGGCTGGACTTAAAACTTATCTCCTGCAAACACCACCTGAGTTCAAAGCTTTTGGGCGATGCAACTCATGGCATTTGAGGATCATTCTATGTTGAATTATCTCATCTAATTATCTTAGAAACGATAACGAGAGATGGAGAACCATGGATCTTGATCAGGCGTCATTCCAACCATCTTTAAGTTAAATAATAATGAATTTCATAAATCTAAATTTCAAAACTCAAGATGATGCTACTATACGCTAAGCATTTAGCGATTCATCGACTAGCCTTAATCGAAAGTACTCTCTCAATATTGAAAGGGATAATTAACTATAGATGCTTACGCCTATAGAAAATCTGAAACCAGATCTAAAGTTTTCATAAAATTAGGACAAAATCTCTAGGTAGTGTCTTATCTACTATTTCATCTGTCTTCTGAAAATTTAACTGTCATTTAATCATACTCTCTTCATCGAGAAGTCGGTGATGAATTTTCGAAGCCCACAGTGGAGAGTTCAATTCACCTAATAAAAAATATGCCACGATTGATTACTATTAGGAATAGCCTTAGAAACATGATCTTCTTGACACCATCCTAACATGCTTAGGCTAATCGCCTGCACCCTGACAGTTACCGGAGATTCCGCCAGTCAATTTATAGAATATGGAAAACCATTAAAAGTAGATTGTATGCTGCAATGCCAGAGAAGTGCATAATAAAAGAGTAGCTCTATAGAAAAGTAAGTAGCCCTTCTTTCTTCACGACAATCCACAGTGAGAGCATTTTTATCTCTTCTCTACCGCCAAGTGCTGAGAGTGCAGTATCCATTCAAGCAAAAAAAAAAGCACATCATGATGCATTGAACCCATGTAATACCCAAAATGGATTCTTTCTTAGTGTAATTCACATTTATTGGTCATGTGAAGGAGATCACTGGTTTATTATTAATTTATCAAAATATGTTTTTCAATTAATATAATGAAGTACTTTAACCATTAATGCCATTACATCTACGACTAATGGCATGATGATGCTCAAGCACATAGAGATTCGCATATTTAAAACCTAAGTTATATAACAGGATTTTCACAAAAAAAAAAAAACAATAAAAGCTAATTACCGAGATCTAACACTATCCTTTACCTGCACATATCCCGCAATCACCGTGCTCCACGAAACGACATCAGTGTCAGGCATTTCATCAAAGACCTTCCTTGCACTCCCCACATCCCCGCTCCCAACGTAAACTCCGACCATCAAATTCCACGAGAATAAATCTCTGTGAGAACATTCATCGAACACCTTCTCCGCATCACCAGGCATTCCCCAACTTCCATACATTTTAATCAAAACATTCGAAACAAACAAATTGGTTTCAAACCCTCGCCGAACAGCATGTGCCCTAACCTGCTCCGCTTCGCTGAGCTCCAACCCACTATCAGGCCGGCAGGCAGCAAGTACAAAGGTGTGCGTATACTGGTTAGGAAGAGGAGCAGATGTGTCACGAAGCAGGGAACGGAAGAGGTGAAGGGAGAAAGAGTTGGAGTAAGCTTTGATGAGAGAGTTGTAGGAGAAGAGAGGAGGGGAAGGAGAGTGATGGAAGAGGAGCTGGGCATAGGATAGAAGGGGAGGAGATGATGGCAGGGAGAGTAGGAGTTGAAGGAGTTTGCTTGGAGGGAAGG
The DNA here is from genome assembly GCA_021442155.1 of Cymbidium sinense. Lineage (NCBI taxonomy): Eukaryota > Viridiplantae > Streptophyta > Magnoliopsida > Asparagales > Orchidaceae > Cymbidium > Cymbidium sinense. Next base: position 98,090,417 of record CM038220.1, on the reverse strand, counting down.
GGTGAAGAGAGAGGCCCGAGGTGAGTAAGAGAGCGTGGGCTTGCTTCATCTTGGCAAGGGTGTTGCATGACGAGGCTTCGAGGAGGAAAAGGATAGGATTTTGGCGGGAGATGAAGGGGTAGAGAAGTCGAGACTTGGATGTAGAGAGCATGGTGGGGAAGGTCCAAGAGAGAGGTACGACCGTAGGATTTACGAAATTGGAGATGGGAATTTATCGTTTAAACTTATTTAGGATTTTATTTGGCTCCATGCAAATAAAAAAATATCTTTAAAAGTAATAATTTTATATTTTATTTATTTTAAATGTGAAAATAATATCATAAATATCGAAAGAGGTTTTTTTTTGCATAGCTTGAAATTAACATTGATATCATAATACATTTAATCAAACAATAAATTTAGTGAGCTTTATTATCAAAATATGAGTTTTAAATTTCTACTATCATAAGTTCATCTTAACAAGCTTCTCTATTTATCATCCCTGTTATCTTTTTATCATTGTTTGCACATATTTGTTTAGGTCAAGTTAATGATGCTATTATAAAAATCTTAATTAGGTTTGATATATTCTTTTAAAATTTATTAATCAACACGAATATCAAGTTAAAGCATATATATAATCAAATTAAATGATTTAATGAGATGAGCCTAATAATGCTATAATTGGGTCAAACCGAGCCCAAATGAGCTCAAATTAAGTCCAAAAGTTACATATGAAAATTTTGAAATACTAATTGGATGATTAAATAACTTTCAAATTGATGATAATTATCAGTGGCTGACGAGATGAATCCAATGAGCTTAAAATAAATCGAAGATTATTAATTGAATCACCAAAAATTATATATGATCAAATCGATATAAACCGTCGATTGAGTGTTTTGAGATTTTTACAAATGATCAAAATACCTCTCATAATTATAAATAGGATATCTTGTCATGAAGAGAGGAGAGAAGCAGAGAAAGAAGCTTGGGAGAAAGAGAGGCTAGAAGTTCATTATCGCTGTCGCGATTATCGAATATTATTATGATACTAAAACAATAGATTAGGTTGACAAACATTAAAGTTCTAAATATCAAGTACAAACCTCAAATTTGTAGGTGTCAGTGACATGTCAAGCATGTGTCAAGAATCAATACATACTATTGAATTAACACCTTAAATTAATCTTAGATCATCACTTGAGGCATCCAAATAGAATTGGATATCTTTATTTCATATTCTCGACATTTTGGAAGGGATAAACCAATAAGAAAACAAATGTACACCTATATTTGCATGAAAAGATAATCAAGTCATCATGTAAATCTAAACTAAATAGCCCATTGATTGTAAATTGGCTTAAACTATTGGTAGCTCAGAACTTGCCAAATGTGAAGTTGCTTGATGGTAATAAAAAATCTGTAACTTGATGACTGATGGTAATAAAAATATTCAACAAGTTCATCCAAAGAGATTGGAAAAAAAAAAAAGAGTTAAGACCTCTTACCTGAAAGATTCGCATTCATTCAGTGTTGCAAGCATCTCTTGATTGAAAGATTTTTTTTCAGAAAGCTCTTCAAGGAGGAATTACATATATGCAGGCATTTATGAAGTCAAGTGCTTCATTTGGTAATGCTCTCTTTGTTCTATGAAAGACATTGATACTCTTACAAAGATGGATGGGCTGCTCCACGCATTATCTATTATGAGAACAATATATTCTGTGTTTTTTATTCAATTCAAAAGTTTGATCTAGAGACAAAACAAAAGAAGAATTTTTTGTAATATTTCAGCAGATATCTTCAATAGACTTGATATCCTGCTCCAGAACTTTCAAGATATTATATATGTTTTCAGATCCTAAATGACTTTGATCCATAACACGAAATTCATGAACTTGTCCATTGATTTCCAGCCAGATATATCCAGGCATCTTCTTCAAGCATCTACCTTTAAGAAAAATTCTCATCTTTGCAACACCATCCCAATTCCCTGCAGCAGCATATATATTGGATAATAACACATAATTTGCTGCATTCTCTGGTTCCAACTCAATGAGCTTCCAGGCAGCAAATTCTGCCAGTCCTGCCTCTTTGTGGAGCTTACAAGCATTTAACAGTGGCCCCCAAACACGAACATCTGCCTTAAGTGGCATTGTTTCTATGACATTTACAGCTTCTTCAAGATGCCCTAAGCGCCCAAGAAGATCACCATGCATGCATAATGTTCTTGACCAGGTTGAAGACTAAATTTATCTACCATCTCAGATAAACAAGTCCACCCTTGTTTCACTAAAGCTGAATTTACACAAGCTGTCAATAGAGCAAGGAAGGTCACTTGATCTGGCAGAACTTCCGACTCCTTCAATTGTGTGTACAATTCGAAGCATTGCTTCCAAAATCCATGCTTTGAATAAGCTCCAATGATTGAGTTCCACGACATTATGTCCCTCAATTTGATATCACCCTCATCAAAAAGCTTTCTGCCATTTCGATGCAACCACATTTTGCATAGCTCACAAGAAGAGATGTACTTACGGAGATTAGTAAGTTCAATCCCAGTTTTATTGAATACCTTGCATATTCTTCACCTGTTCCAGACTTCCTGAACTTACACAAGCAAAAAGTTTACTAGAGTTGCGGGGTCTGCTTTAACCCCACAAGCTCCCATGTCTTTGAAAAGTAGTAGAGCCTCAAGTGGAAGTTCATTGCTCGCATAACCCTTAATCATTGAGCTCCATGAGGCCAACGTTTTTCTTTCCAAAGAATCAAATATTCTTCTAGACTTCTCTGAACTTCCACACTGGGAATTCATCTCTATAAGGGAGTTGTGTACTGTAATCTGACAGTCTGATTCATGTCTTATCACAGCACCGTGAAGCTGCTTACCAAGCTCAAGTGATTTCAGTTGTGTAACCGCAGCAAAAGAAGCGATTGCAGTGAACAAATCAGGCCTTAGCCCTAATTCAACCAAATCTCTTAACAACTCCAAGGCCTGCTTCGGATGCATACTTTGCGAGTACCCTGATATCATTACATTCCACACAGCAAGATCCTTAATGGCCATCTTATCAAACAATATCCTCGCTGTCTCTAAGTTACCGAGCTTACAATACATAGTCGAAAGAGCTGTCATAACCAACGAATTACCAACCAAATTATACACAGTTATCAGGAGGTGAAGACTCCTTCCCATTTCCAAACAGTTCAAATCAACACATGAAAGTAAGAGGCGGATGAAAGTAGAGGAATCAGGCTCAAATCCTTCCAATCTCAATCTCTTGAACAACCTCAAACTGTCCTTACCATCACCATGCTTACTGAACACAGACATAACCTCATTCCAACAATCCAAGCTCGAACAGGCATTAGCTCAAACAGTTGTTGTGCATCATTGATGGTATCATGTTTCATATACATTACTACCAGAGAGGTAACCACATCGACATGGGTCTCAAACCCCAGTTTTTCCACTAGGGAATGCATCTGGAGACCAGCTTCAATCGAGGATAAATTCGAGCAAGCTCTGATAACACAAAGATAGGCTGACGCGTCTGAAAAAAGGTGTTTTGCAAAGACTTGCCAGAAAATTAGAAGGTTGTTTTCCCATTTCTGATGAGATGATAAGATTCTGGGAATCGCAATGCAAAGATAAGTGTCAGAAACGCGAATGGAGTCAAATACTTCTGCACCTACTCAAATTTAGCTCGATAGGTGGTTCGTAGACCAAGCTTAATGAGTTGATAATTCAAGCTCAAATTAGCTCTGAATAGACTTGTTAATTTACGAGCTAATTATTTAATAAATATTAATATAAAGTCTACTTATATATATATATATATATATATATATATATATATATATATATATATATATATATATATATATATATATATATTAAATACATGATTATTAAAAATATCAAAAAATTATATCTCATTATTTTATATCAAATAATTTTTTTATTATTTTCTTAACTCCTTACTTTTATCATAATAATTACTTAAATTAAAATTATTTTATCATTTATATACTAATTGAGTTGGCTCATAAGTTGACTCAAACTCGTAGAATAAAGCTTGAGTTTGAGCTCAAACTCAACTAATTAATCAAGCTTAACGACAAGCTTAGGATGACAAAATCATTTTTTATACTTAATTATTAATGCACTCATGCTTAATTCAATATTAATAATCACTTCCATTAAATCTTAGAATAAGATCACAATTTTTGTTACAAATTTGACTTCGCCATAACACCAATTAGACATATGGCCATGGAATGCACCACATTTATTACATGTTGCAGGTACCAGTAACTTCCCAAGGCTTCATAATGTCATATTTTGTCTTTGCATTAATTCACCACAATAAATGCCTATCTTAATATGTTATTTGTATTTTTATATTTTCTTAAATTATAATGCTTGTTAGATTCTTTAGAGATGATGAAGCAGGAAAAAGAAATTGAAGACGATGATTTTTACATGAAATTATATTAATTAATATTTGACAAAATATTTATATTGACCAATATGTATGTGTGTGTGTGTGTTTTTTCTTTTCTGATTTTTAATGTAAAAAAATATTCAACCAATATGTAAATTAAGATGTTGAGCTTTCTCTACTATCAAAAATATTCTAACACTCACTATTTTTTAAAACCACCAATTTGTTTTAATAACATAAAATAAAAATATAACCCTGCTCTGTATTGCCTCACTTCGAGATGTTTTAAAGGCAGGATGGAGGCAAGATTTGTCGTATATATATTTTGATTGATCAATTAAAAAATAATTAGAAGAAGTCTTAATTAATATCAGAATGAGTTGCCGTATCAAAATGAAATAGGACAATTAACCCACAGTCTCTTAGCTCTGTTGGTGGTGGTGGCGGAATTTCTCGGTGCGTTGATTCCTCTCAGAGGCGCTTCGCCTTCTGTAGGGAAATCAGGGCCACTGTGGGTGATGAGCGATGCTGCGTGAGATTAGATTCTAACGATATCTCCACCCACAAGATGGATGAGGTGTTGGGTGGATACCCATCGCAAAAAAAAAAAAAATACGACAATCAGAAAAACTCTGTGCGACCATTAAAGTAAGAAAATATTAAGAAATTAGTTCATAATTGAAATTTTATATATTTTTTAATTTCGAAAAATCTAGTGAAAGTAAGCATTGTTCGTTTTTTTTTCCTTAAAAGTAATTTTACTTTCCAATATTTAATGTTTGAAACAAGATTGACTTACGTACACTCGCATGAGACAGGGCAGGGCAGAATATGGTGTTATAATGATAATATTGCATGCATTAGAAGATCTTCAATACCAGTAGGGCTGCCCAATTTCGATGAAATTTTCTTTGAGCACGGGATGATTAAGAAAACATGATTTAATTGCGTGACAGTGCATCACGACAAATTCGAGATCCATTTAAGTACAACTTTCACTGAGCAGCAGTGTTCATCATTGAAAATCTAAATCAATTACACCAATAATTCAAATTAAACCACATAAATATTAAAAGAACAAATCAAACTCTGTTATCCATTCTCGCAATCAACAACGTCATGAGGAAGAAGATGAATCAGAATGCAGATACTGTTGCTCCTGTGTCTGATACTTGCTGGTGCTCTCACAAGCTCTAGTCTTCCTCTTCTGTAAGAAACACTGCAGCGATCTTTTCATCGACAGCCTCGAATTCAGCAGCTGTGGATCCGGCGCCTCCGGTTGTTCCGGCCAAGAACCACAAAGGGCAGAAGTTGACTGGCCGCTGGTCTTCATCATCTCCTCCATCTCCCTCTTTGCCATGCATATTATTGCCCTTGCCTGCAACATTAATTCTCCAGAAGAATTAATTAAAGTATAAATGGATGGAAAAAACAACTACTTCTTATAAAAATTCTTTATAAAATACTAAGAAGGCTGAAACCAAATAAAACGTGACAGTTTTCTTTCAAAAAAAAAAATAGTGAAAAAGCTTAGCAAAATAAACTCTTAGACAAATAGTTTTCCCATAGGTCATGGCAGACTAATAGTTTTCCCTTAGGCCATGGCGACCATGGGCCGGCCAAACATTTCCGCATACTTATAGAGTGTGAGAAGTATAGTAACCTGAATCTCAGTGACGTCGCAGATGCAAACCTGACCGCCATAGAAAACACTGATCTTCTTCTGCAGCTCACAGTCATCTCCGCCTCTGCCTGCCGAAGCACCACTTACAGACATCTCCGGCCTTCCATCACCACTGCAATATACAAACCGATAGTTAGAATCTCTTGCTTAACATTAAAAGACGATCGATGAAGAAGAAATTAGGAAAAAGTGTTTGATCAATGATACCTACCTTTTCTGCCTGATACTGCTCGACCGGCCGCCAGGCGTCAGACAGAGCTCTGTGTCACAGTCGTCATTGCCGCCCGCCATGCTTCACCTTAATCTTCCTTCAGCTTATACCACCCGGATTCAAAATCCTTCTCCGTTCCACTCTAGTCAGGAACTAGAGAGAGAAAGAAGGTTAGAAATAAATAGGGAGAAGGAGAGAGAGAGAAAGGAATCGATGTTGTGCTTGCCGGAGTACGCGATTTATAAATTGCTTCCGCTTAGTTCAATTGGCGAGCGGCGCCACGAGGAAGACGCATTTTCCATGTGCCAAAATTAGTGGTAGGGCCCATAACTGTAGGGAGCAAAAGTGGGTTGGCGATCAGACGGCGACCGGTTCAAATTTCCACGATTTTTAATTTCTTCATTTTAACGTGAGCTCGACAGATATTAAGGTTCGTGTTGAGCTCGTTGTCAAGTTCTATATTTCAGACAAAATTAAATTTTATCTTTATAATTTTTGTTTTTAAAATTTTATTATGAGAAGTATTTTTTAAAAATTTGATTACTATCAAAAAGCTATTCGAATTTTCAAAACAAAAATATATATAATTCCAAAAAAAAAATTTAAAATACTTTTTTATAATAATATCAGAATTATTTTTTAAAATAGTTGAGATATCCTAAACATATTCTTAGTACGATAATCTTTAATTAGAGGGCTCAAATTTTGATTAAGGATTTATTTTGAGAGCATAAGCTGTCTGAAAATATAATAATAATATATTTTTTTATAAATATTATGAATATTATAATTTTATTCATTATAAGGATGGAGTAGCTCCATTGACAAATAAAATTAGAATCACTCTTAGATGATTTGATTAAATGTTGGGACTCAATTGCAAAGATATATTAGATTCAACTTATGTTAAGATAGATAGAGGTAAATCTAAAAATATTTAATTATGATGTATAAAAAATAATATTAATTTTTTAAAATTAAATAAGAATTTGATATTTATAGAATATAATGAAGAAAAAATTTATGTAGCAGATCCCACTTTATGAGATAAAAATGATTATTATTGTTATTATATTAATATAATAATTTTTTTAAAAACTAATTGTGTAATAATTAATATAAATAATTAATTAGTAAAACTGAATCCTTAAATTATTCCGCTCTACCAGTTTTTTTTTTTTCTCTCCTCTGACTTTTTCCATTACTGAGCTCGATAGGAACCGCGAGAGTCCGTACGAAAGACTTGCGGTTGCGAGTGGGGACAACGGGTTCACGTTCTGACCGCGGCACGCCGGATCCGCTGCGCCGACGCAGTGGCATCGGATCCTAAACGGATGCAACGTGTGGAAACCTGTACTTTTTTTTTTCATTTGACTCAGTTCACCTTATTGGGTATTATTCTATTGGGTCGAGATCGTTGGGCGGGCGGTGTGGACCCAGGGACCACGGCTGGGTTTAAAACGGGTTTTTTTAAGTCAAACATTGGTTTTAATTATTTTAATAGTTTTTGTAATTTTGGTGTTTGTATCGGTTATTTTCTTTTTAAAATTTATTTTTAAAATGATAGATAAACTTTTCTTGATTTTTTTTTTTTGAGATGAAATGAATGATATAATATTTTGGGATTTGAACTAATTTGTGAAATTTTATTTTGAGCAGTATAATTTTTATCTAGATTCAACTGTATTAATTGGACCATGGTGGTTCAACATGTAAGAATTAATTAATGAATGATATACATCAGTATGCATGGTTTGGGTTTATATTATTTTAGGGAGATTTACAAACATAGCACACAATTTCTATGCATTTCTATATCTAACACTTAGGGCAAGATTGGGGTGGTGGCGATGGTGCGGTGTGGTCTTTACTGCGTCGTAGTGTCGTTAACAATCTATTCGGGATCATTCGAGAATATGTGGTTATTTTTAACGTGATCCTTCATGATGGCGATTAGAAAGTATAATTTGATTTTTGTAAAAAAAAAAAAAAACTCACCATAACTTCTTCAAACAATAACTTTTTTTATAACATCTACCATTACTTTTTTATATAACTACAACTATCCCAAACAGACCCTTAAACTTTGATATATACAAATGTTGTACTATTTTTATGCATGAAAAAGTTAATAATAGTGTTATTTTTGATGTAATATTAAAATTTTAGGTGTTATTTATATAAATTTTAAGATTTAGATATTAGATATATAAATATATAAGAATTGTGTGATATCTATGTAAATGTCATTATTTTAATATAAATTTAATTTAGATTGATATATCCCTATAAAATTTTCTACTTATTAGTGAATTATTTATTTATGTATTTAAAATTATTGGTAAATGATTATATTCTAGTTTTATTTATATCATCCTAGCTTCAATAATTCTGATATTAAATACTATTTTAATAAATATTGATTAAGAGTAAATTTAAGTGGCACGAGTAAATTTTATACATATATACATATATATATATATATATATATATATATATATATATATATATATAATCAGTGAATATGAAAACTTATAATAATATATTATAAAAAATATTTTATTCTTAATTTATTATAAAATTATCAATAATTTTAGTTATCAATCAATCCGTAAAATATTATTATTTGATTTAGTATTAATTTACCTAACAATTCATACTCTTTAACATCAGTATTTTAAATTGGCATTCAAATATTGAAATTCATAACAAAAGCTCAACTCATATTTTTCATTTTCATAAAATTCATAACGATTTGATCGTGACATGCGCAAATACATGAGTCTCTATAGTTCAAAAAAAATGATAATTATGATAAAATTATAAATACATATATTTTAGATGATTAATTTATAAATATCCCTTTACCTCCACATATTTTTTTTTTTTTTTTGGAAGGTTATAGAAAGGTAAGATCGTGAGCAAGCCTATCGCTTTTCTAGTACAAATTGACTAAGTTAAATTATGAATATTGATAATTTATTTTATTTATAAATAATAAATTAATGAAATACCTCTGTTCTAGACTACAGTAATATATTATATCTGATATGATCCTGAAAATTCCTCTAGTCGAAGTATGAATCTTGATGAGCAGTCGAATGGCTGGGCGAGATCAGACTTAAATATCATTATTGAAAAATTTGGGACATCGGTTAAATTCTTAAAAGCTCTCAAAATATGGAGTGTTTATAGTCAAATCGAATCTCGGACGGTTCAACAATAAAGATCTTACAAATCGACGTTTGAGCATTCAAATACACAAAATACATCATATGATCAAGGGAATCATCATGAGCGTCCAGATGGAGAAGTGGTTGGATTTTGCATGTATCTGACGCCACTCCTCCATATAAATAGCGCCATTCCTCGTATGAGGGAGGCCAAAGAGAGGAGAGAGCTCAAAGATCATTCTCAATCTGCCACTCGGCGGTTGTCATCATCACCGTAGCCACGCCCGTAAGCGCCTCCGCCGTCGTCGACCATGCCGGTCATTCATCGGCCATTATTAACCGGCATCGTCAACATTCGTCAACATCATCGTTAATTCGTTAATATTATGCATTCTTACTGTTCTCTCATCTGATTCATGTCTGTGTCGAAGATCTTGTACTCAAAACAGTCGTGGAAGCTTTTCTTGGCTAAGCTGGTTTTTCCTCTTTTCGAGGTTTTCCATAAAAATTCGTTTTATTGTCATTCTTTTCTGTCCGTGTGTCTTGGATTTCTAATGAAGCGAAAACTTTTACTCTACCGCAACTAGTTTTCTAGCACGCAACAATATCCATATTAATTTGTTACATAATCATAATTATGACCTACTGCTCAATAATTCTCAAATTAAATAAAGACTAATTGGGATTATCTCAAATTGGGTGTACAAATTTAGTGAAATAAACTCATTAGCTATATATCGAATCATAGTTGGCCTTATTCATAAATAAGCATGAATTAAATTATACCACAACCTAAATATATTTAATAACATCAAAAATATTATTTTTTTTCAAATTTTAATATTTTTAAAAAATATTTTTACATAATCAATGATGTGATTTGACTGAATCATTGCCATTTATTGATAACCTACTTAGTGGGCCAATGATTTTAAGCTTTTTCCACAAGAATTTATACTGCATAATTATCTGACGGACCACATTTTTTATGATATATGATTAAAAATACAATAATAATAAAAAAAAAAAACGATCACATAAAAGCATCACGTATTAAATCCCAATTACACCACACCAAAGAGAATCCCATGCCAACTTGTTCCAACACTATGTGCCCTAACTTTAGGTAGTATTTAAATGAAAATTTTTATTATCAATTTTTCCATAAAAATAAATTTTAAATTTATTATATTTATTTCAAAATAATTACAACAATATTCTAATTTATCTTTTTTTTTCTAAATTATGTATAAAGTTGGATAGTATATGTCACCTATATATATTTATTTTTATTTTCGACAAATTTCAATTTCATTTAATTTCTTAATCAACATTCATATTAGATACGTTGAACCAACTTGTAAGCCAAAACATGTGGGCAAATAGATTAAAATGTACAAAAGCAATGTTTTGATTGACCAAACCTTCTGCCGATTTCAACTTTAATAAATGGCAAGACAGCAAATCCAAGTCATGAACAAAAAAGCTGATATGTGTTTACCGAATAAAGTGAAATGCTCGATATAATTATAGAAATTAACCTAATTATATTTTGCGATATTGGTATTTAAAATTTTGGCTTTCATTATTTTGGCCCGACATGAGGTCTGTCATGTGCAAGTTGGGTGTAACGGTATCAACGATGGAGAAAAATCTAGTTTATAAGTAATAAATTGTTTTAAAATTAGTATATATATAATTGATTATTTTTAATTTATGGTATGTTATGTTTATTTTAAAATCAATTGAGTGGCTATCAAATTCATTTTAACTTAAAATTGAGTCATAATATATTTATCCCATGTTTTTCATGATTTACATACATGTCATAAAATTATTATATATTTAAATATCTAATATTTATATATATAATATTATTATATTTTTTAGCATTGCATCAAAAATATGATGAGCACTAAATATTTTTAAGTGAATATATATATATTTTTATGCATAAATTTGGATATGATTATACTACTAAAATATTATATATATGCATATGATGTTAGATATGTAAATACTTAAGAATTGTATGATATGTAAGTAAAAAAGTTTTCTTTTTTGTCCCCTCAATGATCAAACTGCCTTTCATATTGGCTTAGGGGCCATTAGGCTAAGTAAGAAGAAAAAATATAGAATAAAAGGAATTCAACATAATTAAAATATAATGTATTTAAAATACTTCAAAAATGATTGAGTAGATGTAAAATAAATCTACAAAATAAGGATAGAATTTATTATAATTTTATATTGTATTTCAAATTCTTCTAACAAAAATATTAAAATCCTTTGTATTCTAAATATTTTGCACTACAAATTCAACAAAATAGAAGCCCCTTAGTTTTACGGGTATTTAATCGAGCTTGGTACATTATTTTAGGCCTTGATCTTATTTGTTAGTAATAAAAAATAGAAGGTAAGTAAGATAATAGTTTTGCTTGAAATTTTATTTGATATAGGAGGCATTAATTAATTAAAATAAATAGAAATTAGGCATGATAATTGGACCTCTTTTAGCTCATTAAAATATATTAGAATTTAATAATATAAGTATAAAATTATTAAATATATTAAAAAGTTATATCTCATTCTCTTATATCAAGTTATTTCTGGTTATTTTTCTTCTAATTTCCTAAATTATTATTATTTTTATCATACTAATTATTATTTGAATTAGAATTATTTTATCTCTTTCAACTAAATGAGTCAACTGGCAGTTGACTCGAATTTGTAAAATAAAGCTCAAATTTGAACTCAATAAATTAATTAAGCTCAAGTTCAAGTCAAATATGACTCAAGCTTGACTTGACTCATTTACACTCTTAATCCATGCACAATGAAAAACATTAAGAAAAAGTGGTGAGAAATCTATATAGATATGTAACATATATTGTATGTTTTTTTCTTAGGATATTTCATGTATATTTCTCAAATTTTAGATATTTATCAAAATAATCTTTTAGCATTTTTATTTATAATCATATATTTCAAATTTTAAAGAGCATAACAAAATTATTAACTTTTATCATTAGTAATTTAATAAAATTATTGATAATTGGATTGGGCACACCAACAAATTTAAATTTGATAGTTATTTTAAAAACTTGATGCTAGTAAATAAAAATTATATTTTGGCAAAAAAAGAAAAAGTTTGGGGATTTGGCTATACTCCCAAAACATTCTATTTTACATTGTGATGGCCAAACTACTCATAAATATAGATTTTTCACAAGAAAACAACTATATCTTGTATGGGTGATAATAAAAAAATCAATTGTTTTAAACATCATATAATAATCTTAATATTCAATTTAAAGATTAAATTTAATAATTATTATGATATTTTGATAATATGATAAATAAAAATAATGAATATTTACAATTTAATTTAATTGATTGCAAACTATTTTGCCTGAAATTATATTAATTAATAATCAAAATAAAATCTTATTTTAATACTAAAATTCTAAACCGCCATTAAAAAACTCACTGAAGGATTTCGCCATTCTAAAACTGTTTTTAACATGTTAAAAAAATTAATAGTTTGCTTCTAAATAACAATTTAATTAATTTAATTTAGGATGAATAATAGTGTTAATTAAGATTGATCTATACATAAGAAAGTAAATAACATTATTCAATCCGATTTGCAAAAATATCTTTTTTAAAAAAAATTTTGCAGAGCAGATTGTGTCTTATAATTCAACTGACTTAGCTAGGGGTGAGAGTCAACCTGGCTCGCAAGCTGATTTGAGCTCAGCTGGTTAATGAGCTCGCGAGTCAAACTCATCCAACGAACTGAAGCTCATTGCTCAAAAAAACTTTATAGTTGAGCTTAGTTTGACTTCGATAAAATGTCCATTTTATATAATGGCGAGCTGTAATTATCGTATATCATTATCGATTTAATAATTTATCAAACTTTTTTAAATGAGCTTTTTTAAATGAGCTCAAAATTGAACTTCACTTGTTTTCTTATATGATGTTCATTTAATATTTAAATAATCTTAGTTCGATTAAGTCAAACTTCATTCATTTTTTACACCATAGATTGCATTCTATTTTTTATTTATATAAAACATAATGTATATATATATATATATATATTCATGTAAATTCTGTGTCAGAGATAAGTTATTCAATCACGTAATTTAAATTTTAAAATGTCATAAGCCGTGATTTTTTTGAGTAATTCTGATGGAAAATATGCCAAAACACCTAATTTTTCAGCCCATAAAAGCAATAACCCTTTTTCAAGAAAAGGAATTAATAAATCGTGCACAAAATAAATTCCAAATTCTCCACCACCCCCCTCCCCCAATAAAAATAATAAAAATAATTTAAAAAAAAAACAAAGCTAATGAACCATGTGAATTACTAAGGTAGATATAAATAAATTTAAAAATTAATTAAGTTACCACAAAATAAAATATATGGCACATGAAATAGCCAAATAAACTCTTCCTCTTTTTTATTTAAAAAAAAAAAAAGAAAAGAAAAAGAAAGACATATTGCTTGCTTGAAAAGGACTAAGTAGAAATATAGAAAAAGATGCTTCGTTCAGTTGCGTATTGCTTTAATCCCAATTTGGGCATAATTAATGCATTTAGACACGTGAAAAACACGAATTTTGTTGCAAATATATAAGTCCAACCTATATCTATTTCATCTTTCCTCATTTTTACCTTGTTTTGACGTTGAAACTTTATAGCATGCTTAGAAAAAAAATATAATGGTGCATGTGAGGTTTTGTTATCTTTTTTAAAGTAGAATTGATGCCCATCTTCCCCCAACAAAATTTAATGACTTCACCACTATGTGATATATATATATATATATATATATATATATATATATATATATATATATATATATATATATATATATATATATATATATATATATAATTTAAAAGTCTAATCTTCATTTATGAAATAAAATTCACATTTTATTTGATAAATATGTCACCTTCAACATTTACTCTTTAAATTTTGCTATTATTAAAAAGAAATTGGTCTAAAAATTAGGCTAATCTTCAAAATTCAATTCTTGTCATCATCATATATGCTAAGAGAAAATGATTTATATACATTACACAATTCTATATATTTAGATGTCTAATATCTTAAATTTGATATTTATGATACTTCACTTATGCATAACAAGATATATATTCAATTTAAAAAATATAATAGTGATATTTTTGATGTTGTGCTAAAGATTTGAGTGCTATGCATGTAAATATTAAAATTTATGTGATATATATATAAATACATATGAATTATATGGTATGTATGTAAATACTAAAAAAAAATGATATCAAAAGCAATAATCATCATCAAATAAGAAGAGCAACATCTTAGTGTGGTGCTAATGACTTTAGTTGATAAAAATTTCAAAAATTATTATTAAAAAGCCAAGCTTATAATTTATATATACCAAATTTATGCTTCGAGCTTAAAGACTCAACAAAAAGGAAAAAAAAAAAACCTTAGCCAACTTAACAAACCATATGATTTTTAAGCCTCCCTCACATCAATCACAATGTGAGCTTTTCCTTTATTAAGCCTCCCTCACATCAATTTAAGAGACAAAGCTACTTTTAAAAAGAATCCTAATCTATTTGCCATTCTTAATTCAAACAATAAATAAATAACAGTGGCCACATTTTTTTAATTCGAAGGCCTCGTGGCCGCTTACTCATCACTTAATTCCCCGCTTAATTCTCCATATACAGCTTTGATCGGTTATAAATTAAATTTTATATTGAATTTCAAATATATATATTTCAAATTATTCTGAACACTAATTTTGATTCAATGCTGGCTAGATGTAACTTCATCATGAGCATTGGGGATTAATAGAGATAATTATCTTTAATTATTTCTTGGCATGTTTTATAAGATAGTTTAAAGATGAATTAACCTATGATCAAAATATAATTAACATAAGATAGTTATAAAATTTCAAGCAAAATCAGATAAAAGAAGAAAAAAAATAAAGATATTATATGTTGATCATAAATGCACAAAAATATATATATTTATATAGTTCAGTGATATCCACGTATTTTTATGATTGTATATATATTAAAATTTGTACTGCCAGTGAAACATAAGAATTACTAACATACAAATGATGAATGAAAATTGGCACAATATTTACTCATATACATGCATAAATGCAAAATAAGGTCGTTGATATGCAATTTGAAAAAGCAACAAGTTTATAAAAAAATTAAAAATAAATGAAATTAAAAAATGATATAAATTAATAATATTCAAATTAAATCAAAATTAAATAAATTTAATCAAATACAATAAGTTTAATTTCATATAAAAAAAATCAAATCAATATATATTTATATTAAAAAGAAAAGAAAAGTTTAATTAACTTTGATTAGTAATTAGATTAGTCAAGGTTAAGTACAAAATTATCGTTTCCAAAAGCATTCACGTTTGTAATGCCTCCAAAACTCTTGTCTTTTTATCAGGTTAGTTGGAAGGAAGAAAAAAAAAAGGCAAATTTTTTAAAATAAATATGATTTAAAATATAATTAGTAATTTAAGTATCTTAAAAATAATATTTAGATAGATATAGTGTAGTTTAATGCAACTGCTACATCGAATCGGCGTTCTTAATTGTATTTAAAGTCAATCTATGGTTTGAAGGGTGACTTATAGTCATAATGGAAGTGCATTAACTAAACTATTCTCTTATTATTAAATATTTTATTTTGGTTTGGTTTATTTATTATTATATCTTATTCTAGAATCTTGTATAAGCATGTTCGCATTATATTTTTTATTAAATTCTTAATGTTTTATCTCAAATTGTATAAATATATGAATTTGTTAATTTATTTTATTTTGATGAATTTTTTTTTAAATAAGAATATTTTTAATGATCTCCGTATATTTTTATGCTATATTTTATAAGTATTTGATTAATTAGTAGATAAATATAATTTAAATATTTTTTACTTAATTCTAAATTTGTTTAAAATGAAGATTTTTTTTATTGAAAAATAATGACATTATAAAAAGTTTAAAACTACATGAACTATTCAGAATTTTAATCTATATATATATATATATATATATATATATATATATATATATATATATATATATATATATATATATATATATATATATATATATTATATATATATATAATATATATATATATATATATAATATAAAATGATAATCATTGTAATACTTAATTAATATCATATAACTATGATTATCTCTGATTTAGTCTTTCTTTATTCATATTTTATATTATATAAATCTCTTTATACACAATGATCATATTATATATATTTAAGATATTAAAATATTAATATTTATCCTTATTCATGTGAACAAATTTTTGATCTTATATGCAAATCATTAAAAACATACTTATTTATAACTTACTCCAGTTTACATATAAATAAATTTGGAATAAAATAAAAAGTCATTTAAAATATATTTTTTTTACTAATTAATCAAATACTTATAAAATATAGCATAAAATATATGTAAATTAAAAACATACATATTTATAAAATTTTCGTCAATAATGTATAATAGTGGAACTTAAATCCAACCAAATTCGTAAAATATTTAAAAAAAATAGTTATATGTAAGTCACCGGTTTAACAGGGACTTCCATATAATATTATAATTCCTGGCGATTAGATTAAATACTTAAATGAAATTATCAATATGGGGTTAAACGTTCAGTGCAAGTTAAATGAAATATCTATATCTAAATTTTATTTTTAAGATTTTTAAATTATTAATTATATTTTAAAAATTAGCCCAAAAACAAATCATGCAAATCATCTATCGTGATTCAGCTTTATTCATTTCTTTTCTTTCCTCTTCGGATCTCTCTCAAGAGAGCAGAAATCCCATCTCCCTTAAGGAGCTATTTGGTCGGGAGCATTTGAAATATACTGTATTTCAAATACACTTTTTAAATATTTTAAGCGTTTGATTGTAAGTAAAGTAAAATTTCAATATAATGAAATATATTTTCACTACGGTTGGTAATTAAATCATCGATATAAAGTGATCGTGACGCGTCATGGCATAGGTAAGGCTGAGCATCTTCGGTTCTTGTCCATATGAGCCGCGTTTTTATTGGTGATTATTGGTCGGGCATACCCCGTTGATATTAAAGCATTGATTATTTTCTACATTTTTTTTTTATTAAATAAAAGAAAGCAAAATTATAAATTTATAAAATTCTCAATTAAATAATTATAAAGTAATTTTTTTATACTGTATTTCTTTTATACTGCATTCCATTTCAAATACAACAATCAAACAGCCCCTAAGCCGCAAGCTACCTTCCCTCGCCTCGATTCCTCTCCAAACCCACAATATCTTCGCCGTCTTCCTCCGAGATGCTGCGAAGACGGTTCTCCCATCTGCTGTCCAGGCTACTACCTCCTTCTCCAAGTGAACTCTTCTCCTTCCCTCACCTTTCTTAACTGCCCAGTGCCCATGTTATGCTCGCGTGCTCCACCTGAGGCCACAGCATCCCACACTCGGCAGCCCTCCGTTTTAAGCTCTCGCACAAGCCGCGACCATATCCCGATTTTCACTCGCTGACTTCACCTTCCTTCTACCGAGCTACCTTGTCTACCTCTTCAGCCCATTTTCCTGCAGCCAACCTCTTCACTCTCGGATCCCTCCCAACCGCAGCTTTCTGCCGCCAGAATCATTGACTTCTCCTTACTCATTGCTGTTGCTCAACATTCCCCCTCACCTCCTGTTAGGTTGCCAGAACAGCAGCCAACACATCTATCTCCTAGCTTGATCCTGCTTCCGGCATTCAACTGAACCTGCTCTCCGCTCCTCTAAAGCATGCCATCTTAGCTTGATCCTGCTTCCGGCATTCAACTGAACCTGCTCTCCGCTCCTCTAAAGCATGCCATCTTAGTGCTATGAATGACCTTCTCTTCGGCAACATAGCAGCCGCAGCTCAAGCTACAATGGTCCCTATCTCTATTTTTTTTTCAACCGAGAGGTAACTCTTTTCGAGCTATTTTCAGACATTTTATTTTGTCCCATCACCGACCGTCCTCTCGGAAACCACTCTATTATGAGAAAATATTACGTCCGGAGTCTGCACGTAGCTTTACGTGCGGACTCCAATCCACGGACGACACGTGTCCCAATTTTTTTTTCCCGCTTCATTACCTGAAAGAAGAAGATAATGACGGCCAGAAAGACATTTCCTACGCCTAGAACGATGATATTAATCTGACGGTACAGAAATACATTTCCCGATCCGCCTCGTAAGTAGCGTCGAATGCGGAGGAATTTAAAAGAAATATATGACAGATTTAGGGTTTAGAGTTAATGTGCAAAATGAGTCGTAGAAATAGAAAATCTCATTTTTTTTTTATAAAAGAACCATGAAGATGGAGAACGCTGATAAATAACAACTATTTTAACAGGATGTATTAAATAAATAAATTCCAGAATGCTTCGTGATTTTTTCAAATATAAATACATCATTCCTTTTCATTTTTGTCAATTTTGCGATTATATTATATTCCAAAGGAAGCATTTGATGGTAGTTTAAGTGGTTTCGCAGATTTTGATCAGATCGCGTACCTCTTTGAGGGTACGATCATTTTGACCTTTGCGCTTTTTTGTCAATTCCTTATGATTATGTTGTATTCAAAGGAATCATTTGATAGTTTATGGGTGGTTTCAGACTCAGATCATCTTTGAGGGTACATCATTTTGACCTTTTTTTAATTTTTTTGTCAATTCTTATGATTATGTTTGTGCAAAAAGAATCATTCATTTAGCTGAGGGTATTTTGGTTTAATTTGTACCTCTTGAGGGTACATCATTTTGACTTTTTTCCATTTATTTTGCCAACTTCTTATGATTATATTTGGGTATTAAAAGCATTTGATGCTTTGATTTTCGGTATTTTATTCTATACTTTTGAGGGTACTGATCATTTTGACCTTTTTTTTTAGTTTTTTTGCCAATTCCTTATGATTATGGGCATTCCAAAGGAAGGAATCATTTGATGTAGTGGTTTCCAGATTTTCAGATCTGTGTACTTTGAGGGATACATTTTTTGACCTTTTTTCATTATTTTTATCAATTCTTATGATTATGTTGTGGCATTCCAAAGGAATCTTGATGGTTTGGTATTTTTGAGATTTTGACTCATCTTTGAGACAAACATTTTTGACCTTTTTTTCCACTTTTACCAACATGATTATGTTTAGTAGATTCCAAAGGAAGTATTTTGATGGGCTTGGGTGATTTTGGATTTTCAGACTGTGGTACCTGAGGGTGATCATTTTGACCTTTTTTTTTTTTTGCCAATTCCTTATGATTATGTTTAGGCATTCCAAAGGAATCATTTGATGGCGGGTGGTTTTGGGTATATCATTTGTACTCGGAGGGTACATCATTTTGACCTTTTTCCGCTTTTTTCAATTCCTTATGATTATGTTTAGGCATTCCAAAGGAATCATTTGATGGTTTCTGGTATTTTGCATCTCAGACTGTGTACCTCTTTGAGGTACATCATTTTGACCTTTTGTCAATTCCTTATGATTATGTTTAGGCATTCCAAAGGAAGCATTTATGTTTGATGAATTGGATTAGTGATTCTGTTGCACTTTGAGGGTAAAACCATTTTTGACCTTTTTCATTTTTTTGCCAACTTATTATTATGAGGCATTATAATGGAAGCATTTGAGATTGTTTAGATTTTGCAGATTTTACATTATTGCATGTGTACCTCTTGAGGGTACGACCATTTTGACCTTAATTTTTTTGCCAACTCCTTATGATTATGTTTAGCATTATAATGGAAGAATTTGAGATTGGGGTGGATTCTGGTATTTTACATTGCACCTCTTTGAGGGTACACACCATTTTGACCTTTTTTTTATTTTGCCAACTTCTTATGATTATGTTTAGGTATTCCAAAGGAAGCATTTGATGGCGCTTGATTTTGGTATTTTGCATCAGACTGTACCTTTTGAGGGTACATCATTTTGACCTTTTTACGCTTTTCCTTATGATTATGTTTAGAATTATAATGGAAGCATTTGAGGAAATTTGGATATTTTGCATCTATATTTTCTAACATATTTTTGTATCTTTGGCAGTAAATGCAATGACCCAAATTTGGGGAAACTCCTCGCACCACTGCTCGTAATGAAATGGAGGCATGCATCATCAGACTATGCACATCAAATTGGCTTGGAAGGACCATACTAGTTTTGGCCAAACTCAAAGAAATTGAAATCAAAAGATTTTCTATGTGCAAAAGCTCTAAGAAGCCTAAATAGCTTAACAAAATTCGAAAGTTGATACAAGAACTGTCCACCATGATTAGATTCTCTATTGATTTGGAGGGGAATTGACGATTAAAAAATATACGTAAAGTCATAATCATTCTGACCTACACATCTTCTCGTGATCACACGATGCATTAGATGAGAAGGCGTCCGTTGAAGACAATGACGAGGTATTAGAGCAACCGATGCATTCATATCTAACCGAGGAAGTTGGTGTAGAGAATATCGTTCCAAAAAGAGATGCTTTCAATTTTATTAGAAAGAGAAAAGATCGAGGATTAATGGTGATAATGCATTAATACAGTTGTTTAAGGAAAGGCAAGCAGTGGATGGGATGTTTGCATGGGATGTGCAAGTTGATGAGTCGGATTGCTTAGTAAGTTTTTTTTTAGTAATGGCATGTCTAGGATAGAATATGATTATTTTGGGGATGTGATAATTTTTGATACAAGCTATCGACTCAATAAATATAATCTCTTTGTTGGAGTGAATCGCAAAATGTATTATTTGGAGTAGCCTTTTATCGAAGAGACAATTGAGTCATTCTCATGGCTATTCCAAATATTTTTCTTCGATGATGAATGACGACATCCTATAACAATATTCATCAAGATCGCATGGCGAGAGCTATTGAAATTGTATTGCATACTCATCATAGCCAATGGCATATTTTAAAGAAAGCTCCTTCCAAGATTCATTTTTAATAGTAATAAGATAAGAGGCTATTTTATAAATGCATGAGTAAGTGTGACTCGTGAGGAAGAGTTTAAAGAGGCTTGCCATGCTAGAAGAAGGCAATTAACATGTTCATGTGCCCGAGCTTTATAAGATTAGATCCAAGTGGTCCACCTCGATTCACAGGACACTTCGCATGGGCATTTAATGTAACGTGATGAAACAATGTATGTCATGGAATATCTAAACCAACAAGTTCGCCACGATTATTTCTTGAGGTTGGAAAAGGTTATGGAGATATATCTAATGAACATGATGAAGACTTCATGTGTACCATCGATATTCCTCGTTGTTAAGACCCAATTCTAAAACAAGTTATGTTTTATACAAGAAAGGTTTACACTATGTTTGAAGAGGAATTTTGCATGGAGTTGGAGGCCTATTGGTAACTAAGTAATGACATGGAGTATTTGGTGAGAAACTTAGAGAATAAAAATGCATCCAAAACATGGACTGCATTTCGACAGACTACAGTAAGTAACTTGTAAAAAAATTTGAAATGATGGGATTACTTTGTGCCCATTGTATCGAGTTCTTAGTCATGAAGATGTTGCATGACATCTTCTCGCGATGGTCTACCGTAAAAGAGGGATATTTACATTGATAGTGCATACAGAAAATTAAGAGATGTGACAAGCACAGATGGAAATGCTTCTGGCATTATTTTCCGGAACCACATAAGTCGATATGCATATCAAATAAGCGTCAGGGCACAGGGCAATAAGAGAGCTGAGGACTATATGCTTGGATCCCTAAAAAAACTATATGATGATGTCAATCTATAATGGGAATTCTCCAAGATCCGACAAAGCTTAAGAAGAAGTCAACCACAAAGATAAGGAAAAGACATCTTAAAAGATCCGCTAAGCAACGGGTGTTTCCAACTCTAAGCTTGGATATTGGGAGAGATCCAAGAAAGCCAAGAGTAATTTTCTACTTGTATTTTTTTTGGTATTTTAAATATTGCTGTTAATCTTCAAACCCTTCTACTTTTTTTTATTGCAGAAACCAAAGTACAGTCTGATAGCGTTGGTTGAACGTGTTTCCTCAAGTTGCATCACCTTTCTCTGTTATGCCAGAGTGTTTTTCAGAGGTGCGCACCTAATATCACACATCCATTCTGTAAGAAAGTATCAACTAATACGATGTTCTACATGCAGGAATTTATCTCGAGCTCCACAATCAATCAATCGGCTGAAGGGTACACTAAGCTGATGATGGATATTATTTCAAGAAAATATTTTGATGCATGACATTATCCAATTTTGACTGTATTTTGCTAGGAGATTTTGACATTGGTTGTAGTTTTAAGCAATAGTGATTGAGTTAATCCCCATATAATCATTGGATGTACAATAAATATGTGCAATAAATAATATCGTTTATTGCCTATTTTTATTTATTTTGCGATACTAGAAATAATACATTTCTTTAGCCAATTTGAAAGCTATTTGGATGACTTCGGTGGTTTTTTTTTGCCTTCTTATACTTATATTTCTTGAGGTAGGGTACTATTTTTGATAGATTTTTCAATTTATTTTGCCAACTCCTTATGATTATGTATAGGCAAAAGCATTTGGAGATTATTTGGATGGATTGGTGGTATTTTGCATCCAGACTCGTGTACCTCTTGAGAGTATACCATTATTTTTTTTCGCTTTTTTTGCCAACTTATATTCCAAAGGAAGCATTTGGAGATTGTTTGGATGGATTTCGGTGGTATTTGCATCAGACTGTACCTCTTTGAGGGTACATACCATTTTTTTGATTTTTTTCCGCTTTATTTTGCCAACTTCTTATGATTATATTTAGGCATTCCAAAGGAAGCATTTGGAGATTAGATTTGGGTATTTTGTATCATCAGTGTACCTCTTTGGAGGGTACATTTTTTTGACCTTTTTTTTTCAGTTTATTTGCCAACTTCTTATGATTATGTTTAGGTATTCCAAAGGAAGCATTTGATGGCGCTGATTTTGCATGGTACTGTACTCTGAGGTACCTCTTTTTTGATCATTTTGACCTTTTTTTTGTCAATTCCTTATGATTATGTTTATTCAAAGGAAGCATTTGATGGGCTTGATGGATTTTTGGTATTGTATCTTTGTGTACTTCTTTGAGGGTACGAATTACCTTTTTTCTAGTTTTTTTGCCAACTCCTTATGATTATGTTTAGGGCATTGCAAAGGAAGCATTTGATGTTTGGATGGATTTTGGGTATTATTTTGCAGACTCACTTGTATTCTTGAGGGTACGATTTTTGCTTTTTTCCCTGTTATGAGATTATGTTTGGCATTGCAAAAGCATTTGGAGATTTGGATGGATTTTGGTTATTTTGCATCAGACTGTGTACCTCTTTGGAGGGTACGATCATTTTTTTTTTTTCTTTTGCCAACTTCTTATGATTACATATATGTCATTGCAATGTAAGCATTTGGAAGAAGTTTGGGTGGTTTCTGGGTGGTATTTTGCCAACTTTTTTTCAGCCTCTTTAATCGAATAAATTCAGCCTCTAAAATTGATATATTATAAAAAAATTTATTATATATAACTTATTTAAATCATTAAACTAATATCTAAAATTTAAAATATATATGCACATGAATAATAGTAATTCATTATTTTAGCATTATTGTAATAAGACAAATAATAAGGCATTATCACTTTTATAGGGAGGACTTTCTCAATATTTCGAGTTACCATAAAATGAAGTTTTGTAAAATTGAATAGATTCATAAAAGCATCACGAAATTTATATAATTGTTCAAATCAATGATTTCGATTTTGATTTAACTCAAGAAAAAGCCCCACTCCATAATGTATTAATCATTATCATCACAATCAATATCAACCCTAATGTGACACCACATAAATTCACAGCCCATAAATATGTTCAAAGTGAGAAAAAACTACGACATGTTAAGCACAACTAAGCAATCTACCTAATAAATAATCAATACATTTCACAATCGAAATATTAAAATATATATGTAACAAACCACAATACTTAATTAAATCATCACGATATATACACGCATATCAACAATATATTTACCATTAATCATAAAACAAACAACGAGCCATTTCCGTGAGCTAAAAAACCTAAGCATTCATTCAAAGGGTACTCAATGACTCAATATTTGATCTTAATTAGTGTTCGCTTATTTTGAAAGGTAATTTTATAGATCCATCTCATAGAATAACCCGAGATATCAATCATCACTCTCAAATATAAATAGATCCATATCATATGGTAATCACTTTTATGTGGAAATGCTCAATATTCAAGGAAAATATACAATGCAATCACTCTTCATGGCAAAAGAAATCACTTTATTGCATTCTTTATCAATTCCATGCCACAATAAAACAAGGATGACAACACACAAGAATCTATGAGTGAAGGAAGAAGGTAAGAAAATCAAATATAAACGAGGAATCAAACTAAAACTAACAAATATTAAACTTGTTCACCTCCATTCCTAGTCATCTTCTTCTTCTCTGTGTGTGACTTGCAGGGAGAAGTCAAGGTGAACAAGAGAGAGGATGAGTTCCTCCCATTGATCTCTTCACACTACTTAAAGAAAAGCTCTTGGATTTAGCTTTGGGAGCTTCACCATCGATGCAGAACAAAATCCTATATCAAACAAAATAATATTGTTCTCACTTTGGATTTTAAGTCCCAAACAAAATGTAGCGTAGTTTAACCTAAATATATTCATTTTCTTTGGCCAATTGTTGGTCACCCAATAATCGGAGGTTTCTCGATTGCCTCCATGTATTTGCAGACAAACATTCAGCAACACTATTTTCTTGACTGGTATCACTCACTATGTCGATTGGCCATTTCTGATCGCGCATCGCAAAGATCTTCAACAAGTAATTTGATCTAAATAGCAACAAAATCTCAATAAGTTGGACGGAAAAAAAATAGTTAAGAATCAAATTTGAAAACAGCTATCGTGGAAGAATGCTCTTATGGGTGGGTTTGCAATGAGTCATAAAATACCGTGCCTCGACTTAATATGCCAATGAGTCCTCTATTAATAACCGGCGAGATTAACTCTCGACACACCGTCTAGTGATATCCGGATGAACATTTTACTTTCATTTTCGGCATATCCGGGAAAAAAGAGAACGATTACACATTACAACTTTCATCTAAACAAACAAGAACTGAATCGTAATACCGAACATTCGTATGTTCTGCAGCGAAGTACTTTCTCCAAAGAAGAAGGCATCAATGTGCATCCGAGATATTGATCCACAAGAACTCATCGATCCGTAATAATGATATTCCCGCAATCACATCACGCAAGTAATAAATTTTTTAAAGATCTCAACGAATAGGTTATTTTACATGAAGGACTGAGAGGTTTGACTTACTTATCCTCAACAGAACCACGAAAAAGCATCAGCAAAAACGGATGAGAACTCAACAACATGAAGTGCCTCGATGCCCGAGAACAAAATTATCGATTAGTGATGAAGAGCTACATTCACTATGAATAAATCCTCATCTGAGATTGCATACCTCCATGATGCTCCTCCACCATGATGATACATGGGTCATCGACCTCTATTGGCTCATCTCTAAACCTATAAAATATGATGACGGATTAACTATGAAGGATCGATCCAGAGATGATCATACACCGATGCTCCTCCACCACAACATAGATGTGTCATCGAATTTTATTGCCTCATTTGTGAACCTATAAAAAATTTAGTGAAAATTATTTATATTATCTCAAATTTAAAAGAAAGTAACTTACTTCACGCCGCTAGCCTTGAGGGAGGCCACCACATCATTTATTCTTGCTCGAGACTTCTGTGTGTGAAAGGGGAAGTAATGGTCCTCTTTCTTATCCCGAGCTTTAACACACGCCAATGCTGGTGTTTCTTCATCATGTGTAGTGGTGGCCTCCACAAGAACTTCCCATCAATTCCACGGCTTCCCCTTTGAAGTATCCAACTCAGAAGCTCCGTGGGCCTCCACAAGAGCTTCCTCTGTACCCTCTGGGGTCACATGGTAGCCTCTTACCTCCACGTGGGAAGCTCCTGCCTCAAGAGTTTCCCCTGAGTGACCCCAGAACGATTTGGGTGTGATCACGCTTAGATCCTCGATCAGAAACCCAAAATCAAGCCCATCCTCGATTTGGAAAGATCACTCTCTGTGTCCTTCAAACTTAAAACATCATCTCCACCACAAGTCTGTGGGGTAAAGAAGGGCAGAAACACTGGGAGAGAATATCGAGGAGAGATAAGGAGAGTCTTTGCAGATGGACTTAAATGAGACTACTATCTGCCCATGTGTACAGAGGGGACACCAATCAAGGAGCCATCTTCTAAGTCCTCGAATGAAAGGCGTATCTGTGGTAAAAGGATAAAAAATTTTGAAGACATACAACATAAATAAATACATTCTTATATGAACTAAGTGATATTATACACGATCCTCCCAAACCGAAAGTATTTTTTGGAAACTCTATTTAGCCCATCGAACATACGTTATAAGTTCGGATGGCTACTTAGGTTCACCATATCTACAATGAATATATTAAATAGTTCAAGACATTATATTTCACATGGAGATATAAAACATACCATCAAGAAGCCACTCATGTAACCAAATGCCCTATCTCAATCAATGCAATAACATCAAATTAGAAAGTCCCAAATGGTATCTTCCCTGACTCAAAGAACTATCTATCCATCGTAGCAATCAATCGATGCCACCCTTGTAATGCAAAAAATAGATTGCAAGAAAACGATATCTGCAAACCGTTTGAGTAACGAAATCAATTTCTGCCATCAGAACCGGCAAATAAACAATCATTTCGCCATACACCTTTCTGTTGCATTATATCAATGCAACTTCATCGAAAGGAATGTAATTCCAAAGAAATTGCTCATGTCCCAAAGAAGATATGTAATGGCAATGAAGTCTCCATGCCGAGTCTACATGATGGAGCAAGCTCTTTAGATCACAATGAAGCTCAAAATAATATTATCAACACATCAAACAAAATCACCCAAGATTTTTCCCAGAATCATGAATCAAAAAAAAAATCACTATACCCTCCAAAGAGTAAACTGATGCGAAAATACCCAAAAAATCAAACAATCATGCTTCCTTTGTGCCCATACATAATCATAAGGAGTTGGAAAATAAACTTGAAAAAAAAAATGTCTCAAAGAAATATCTCATCTAGGTACACAGATAGATGCAAAATACCCGATCCATCCAAATGAAATGCTTCCTTCAATGCCATAAACATAATCATAAGAAGTGGCAAAATAAACTGAAAAACTGTTAAAACATCCAAAGAGGTACACAGAATATAGATGCAAAATATCACCCATAATCCATCCAAACTACCATGAAATGCTTCCTTTGTAATGCAAACATAATCGGAGTTGGCAAAATAAACTGGAAAAAAGGTCAAAATGGTCTACTCCAAAGAGGTACATATACGATAAAATGCACCATCCAAACAATCTCAAATGCTTCCTTTGCATGTCCTAAACATAATCAAGAAGTTGACAAAATAAACAAAAAAATAAGATCTCAGATCCAAAGAGGTACACATGAGTAAACCACAAAACCATCTAAATCAAATGCTTACATTTAATGCCCTATACATAATCATAAGAAGTTGGCAAAATAAACTTCAAAAAAATAAAATGATCTACCTTTAAAGAGGTAATAATGCAAAATACCAACCGAAATCATCCAAACCGCCATCAAATGCTTCCATTGAGATGCCTAAACAAAATCTCAATAAATGCATAAAAACGGAAAAAATATGTAAAATGATATAAAATCCAAAGAGGTACACAGACTACATATGCAAAATATCACCCAGAAACCACCCAAACAATCTTCCAAATGCTTCCATTATAATGCCCTAAATATAATCATAAGAAAAAAAACCGGAAAAGGTCAAAAATGGTCACCTCCAAAGAGGTACAGTAGCAAATGCACCACCAATCCATCCAAACAATCCAAATGCTTTTGTAATGCCCTAAACATAATCGAAAAAATAAATAAAAAAGGTCAAAATGGAGTACCCTCCAAAGAGGTACACAGGATGCACTAAACCCCGCCACCCAAACCATCAAATGCTTCCTTTGCACCTAAACATAATCAAAGAAAATAAAAAAAAAATGGTCTGATCTCCAAAGATACACAGAGTATATGCACTAAACCACCCAAAACCACCAAACTCATCAAATGCCTTTGGAATGCTAAACATAATCATAAGAAGTTGGCAAAATAAACCGGAAAAAAGTAAAAAATGATCAGAATTCTCCAAGGTAGATATAAAATATCACCCGTAAAACCACCCAAATCATCAAATGCAATGCCCAAAATAATATAATAGTTTGCAAAACGGAAAAAAGATAAAATGGTCTACCCTCCAAAGAGGTACAAGATGCACTAAACCCCTTAACCATCCAAATCATCAAATGCTTCCTTGTAATGCCCTAAACATAATCACAAGAGGTCAAATAAAAGAAAGGTCAAAATGGTCAATTCTCCAAAGAGGTACAATAGTAGATGCAAAATACCCACCCAAAACCACCTAAAGCCATCAAATGCTTCCATTGTAATGCCTAAACATAATCATAAGAAATTGGCAAAAAAAAAAAAAAAATCAAAAATGATTCAGTACCCAAAGAGGTACAGAGTACGATAACTAAACCGCTTCTTAACCATCCAAACGCCATCAAATGCTTTTGGAATGACCTAAACATAATCATAAGAGGTAAATAAAGGTCAAAAATAGTCTGTACCCTCCAAAGAGGTACAGAGTAATGCAAAATACCACCCAAAACTCAAACGCCTCAAATGCTTCCATTATAATGCCCTAAATATAATCATAAGAAATTGGCAAAAAATGAACAAAAAATCAAAAAATGATTCACCTCCAAAGAGGTACTGATGCACTAAACCGTTCTTAATCATCCAACCGCCATCAAATGCTTCCTTTGTAATGCCCTAAACATAATCATAAGTAAAACTGGGAAAAAGGTCAAAATGATCTCCAAAGAGGTACCGAGTACATATGCAAAATATCCATCCAAACCACACCAAGCCCTCAAATGCTTCCATTATAATGCCCTAAACATAATCATAAGAAATTGGCCAAAAAAATGGACAAAAACTATCAAAAATGATCTGTACCCTCCAAAGAGGTATACAGAGTACAGATGCACTAAACCAGTTCTTAACCATCCAAACTGCCATCAAATGCTTCCTTTGCAATGCCCTAAACATAATCATAAGAGGTTGACAGAATAAATTGGGAAAAAAAGGTCAAAAATGGTCTGTACCCTCCAAAGAGGTACAGTGATGATGCAAAATACCCACCCAAAATCACCTAACCGCTCCAAATGCTTCCATTATAATGCCCTAAACATAATCATAAGAAATTGGAAAAAAAAAGGACAAAAACTGTCAAAAATGATCTGTACCCTCCAAAGGGTACACAGAGTACAATGCACTAAACCAGTTCTTAATCATCCAAACTGCCATCAAATGCTTCCTTTGCAATGCCCTAAACATAATCATAAGAGGTTGGCAGAATAAACTGGGAAAAAAGGTCAAAATGACCACTCCAAAGAGGTACATAGTACATGCAAAATACCCACTCAAAATCACCTAAACGCTCCAAATGCTTCCATTAAAACATAATCATAAGAAATTGGCAAAAAATTGTAAAACTATCAAAATGATATCTCCAAAGAGGTACTGAAATATGAAAATACCCAAATCACCCAAACTTCCTCCAAATGCTTCCATTGTAATGCCCTATACATAATCATAAGAAGTAGGCAAAATAAACCAAAAGGTCATCTACCCGATATAATACCCATCCAAAACCAAACGCCATCAAATGCTTCCTTTGCAATGCCCTAAACATAATCATATGGAGTTGGCAAAAAGAACTGGGAAAAAAAGGTCAAAAATGATCTGTACCCTCCAAAGAGATACACAGAGTATAGATGCAAAATACCACCCAGAATTTATCCAAACTTTCTCCAAATGCTTCCATTGCAATGCCCTATACATAATCATAAGACGTTGACAAAATAAACTGGAAAAAAATCAAAATGATTCAGAATTCCAAAGAGGTACACAGTACGATGCAAAATACCCACTCAAAACTATCCAAACTGCCATCAAATGCTTCCATTTGAATATAATGAACATAATCTCAAGAAACAGCCTAAGAAAACTGGTAAAAAGAGCCCTAAAAGTTTTGTACCCTCTAGAGAGGTACAGAGAGTACATATACAAATAACATATAAAAAATAGCCAATCTTTCACTAGACAGTGAGAAGAACAGAGTAAATCTAAATTCGGAATGCATGTAAATACATCATGTAGTCACCTACAATACATCAATTTATGATTTGTTATATCAGGACGTCCGGACGCTACGATCGACGGGAGCTAAGGCGAGAAAAATCTAAAAGAAAGTCCTAAATCGTTTCAGACTACGATGAGGAATGTCCGAGCGTCTAATATTTCTCATTCTTCTCCCCGCAACGCTTGGGTCGACTGGGAAATGTATTTAGTCGATTACCGCCATCGATGTTTACGGGTCGGGCCGAGAAATGTCTTCTACACCGTTATCTTGCTTTAATCGCTAAAACAGAAAAAAGCGGGACACGCTGGTTGATTGAGTCCGACGAGCTGCGCGCGGGACTATATTTTCTCATTATGAACCCTCTCTTTCAACTACCTCATTCAATATTGGCTCCTTCCTCATTCATTGCATCAAGCTTGTTGTTGGCACCAATCTGAGCCACCATCAGCTCCCCTCAAAGACGCCATGCTGCTCCTATTACACGACTTTCCTTTCCCTGAAATCACTCCAGCAAAACATCACCCTCCTCTCCTACACCAAGACTAAAAAACTTCCCCGATCCCTTTACAAAACTTGTAGTGATAAACTCTAATTCTTTACTCAAAAATAAGCCCCATACCTGAACCTGTCACGACTTTGATCTTCTATTCTATTTCTTTAGGATAAAAGAAAATTCAGATGCAAATATTATTGCTACTAGTTTGCAAATGGACTACATTATCGCAAACGTGAATGTGTGTGAAATATTATTATGCAGTTGATTGAATGCTCTGTTATGCTCATTAGAGCATAACGAGATTAAAAATTGGTAAAAATATTTCAAAATACTAACTGTCATGCTCATCAAGGTGTGACAGATAAGCGAAAATAATATGTGAGGATGACGCTAGAATACTATCAAAATACTGATGAAATTTCATCAAATTTTTGAAACTTAAACTAAAAAAATTGATTTAACATTAAGTTAAATATAAACTATAAAGTCCTAAAAAAATGAATGTATAATTAAATTTGAATGAGCTCAAAGAACATTAATGTCATATAAGATGAATTAAGTGAAAATGAGTTCATTCACTTAATTCATCATTCAAATGAATGTTGAGTCTATTATTTTATATATTAAAATAAATAAAGATACTAAATCAAATATAAGTGAGACTTGAAGAGGCTAATATCAAACTCATAAGAGAGTTACATTAAATTTGAAATCTAATTTTTCAAATAAAAATGAAACTTAATGTGGAGTAAAAAATAGTGTAAGATTGGATTTGATAACTCATATATGAGCCATAATATAACTTGAATATTCAACATTGAGCACTGTTAACCTTACTTTTGGAGTGAGTTCTCAACTTCCTCATCATAGACCTAGGACTTTTCTAAACATTAAGAGTTCCTTAGTCTTAAGACACTTCTAGTGATTAGGTGAATACTTAACCTAAGCCTAGAGATTTAGAAGAGTTAGTCATAAGAATAGGTCATGCCTTGGGGATTTAGGAAAACTTACCTACTCTATAGCCTCAAATCCAGTCCTTGCTTCCTTCTTCCAAACCAAACCTCCAATTCAAATTCAAGTTAAAACCTAATTCCAAATCAAATTGATTGAAACCCATGGTTAAATTCAAAACCCTTCCTGATCCCTTTGACTTTACCTTATGGACTTACCTTTTATCAAACTCAAATCAACCTCACTTCAATTGATTTTCTCAAATACCAATTCAATCTCAAACCAAATTCCAACTCCAATTCCAAATTTAATGATTGAAACCCAAATTCAAATTCAAATTCTAAAATCCTTTCCTAAGCCATATGAATTACCTTCATATGCTTAACCAAAACCCCCCTTTAAAAATCAAACTTAGTTGATTCCTTTATAAATCAATCATTCATTCATTTATTTTCATAAATATAAATGAAATCCAAATTCAAACATTCAAATCAAATCAAAATAAATCAAACCAAATCAATTCCCTACTTAAGCCCTTTTGACTTACATTCCTAAACTTAGTCAAATTTGTTTCCAAATCATTCCAAACTCAAGTGATTTTCTCATAACCCATTGATATCTTCATTTATATTCATAAATTAGTTACATTTACTTAAATGAGGCCTCTTAAATTTCATGTGTTGATTTACATAGGCTTGAATGTTAATGGGTATATTAGTTTAGATATTTCGGGGATGCACGACTTTAAATAGCCCCAAGGAGGTTTCTACCTCACTTCCCTAGTACAGAACAATGGCGACATACTCGTTTGATTTCATGCTTATGCATTTTGACATTAAAATTTAGATAGAGCTTTAATTCATTTACACAAAATAAATCAGTCAAATCAAATACAATTTTTTTGCATGATTTTCATTCTTATAGTTTCTTATACATCCACATGTATTTAAGAATAATGGGTATATTAGTTTGGACATTTCGGGGATGCACAACTTTAAGTAGCCCCAAAGAGGTTCTTACCTCACACCCCTAATGCAGAACAATATCATCATACTTGCTTAAAAATTATATACATTTGAATGCGTATTTAGCTAATGAATAAAAATATCAATTTTCTATTAAAAAGACATGCATTCCTATTTTATTCAAGTGGTGCATGGTTTTCTATTCTTATAGTTATTTATACATCCATATGTATTTAAGAATAGCGGGTATATTAGTCCGACATTTTGGGAATTTTTAAGTAGCCAAGGGTTCCTACCTCACTCCCTCAGTAAACAATGACGTCGTACTTGCTTAAAACTTTTATACATTTGAATGTGTATTTAACTAATAAATAAAAACTCCATTTTTCTATTAAAAAAGCATGCATTCATGTTTTGTTCAAGTGGTTGGGTTGATTAATCATATGATTTAGAGCTCATCTCTTATGCTTTTGTATAAAAATTTAGATAGAGCTTTAAATTAATATGATAAAATAATTCAACCAAATGAAACATGAATTCCATATACATTTGCTTACATTCATCATTTAAGTGTGTTAAAATACTTATTGTATATGTAGATATGTTTAGGACTTAATCATATGCATGTTATATTTGATGGAAAGAAATGAATAAATATGTGTTATGTGATAGTAATTAATTCCAATTAATCTTAAGATGCCTTTCTTATCGAATGGGGTTATTTAAAGTAAACCTAAATTTAGGATTAATTAAAATATGTAATAAGTCATTCACTAAAGGGAATTGATTAATTAATTTACTTTAGTTGTGACTTAAGGTAGGGATGAAAGAGGGTGATCCTCTCTCTTTTTTATCTTTATAACACTTAGTTGTTAAGTGTAGGTTAAATGAAAAAACAATACTACGTAAAATTTTCAAATCAACTAAACCACTTAAAGTAAAACCACTCTTCATAATTAATGTCCTCATATTTAAAAAATCTTACTCTAAAAGCTTAGTTAAGACATACCACACAAGTCTTAACACACACATTAGAATCAAGTCACCACTTTTAACTTTATGTTAGGGCGGTGCATGGTTTTATGTATGTTTGTTTTGTAATATACTATTGTAGACTGAATCCTAGGATGTACGCTTTGTAGACTGGATGTTAGGCAGTTATTAGCCTAATCATATTTTCTGCTTAAAATAAATATAAATGCTCTCTTTTGCAGGTTGCTCAACCCCTAAGCATAATCTACATTAGGATAGGTGGACTTGGTTACTCATGTGTAAGGTGCTAAGTCTAAATGTTACATATAACTGCTTGGATTGTATTGTATGTTTAGCTAACACTTATCTTCCTAGTGTAGTTAGATTTACTTTTCCTATTTTAATATAATTATGCATTAGAAATTAGGATTAGTGTTATGAGAGATCAGGATGAACGGTGGCTAGAAGGCTTTGTCTGGGAGGCCCCGTGATGCTTTTGAAGCAAGAAAATCCAAATGAAGAAATGTAGCAAAGATATGAAGACATGAAGAATGAAGACCCCCCATAGCATATATTTGTAAAAACTATAATTATTCTTTCATATACCAGGATGTATAAGGGTAGAGCTTGACTACATATATTTTTTTTTTTCTATGCTGCCGCATTGCATCCATCACACATCCTATTATTCTTTCATATTGAGTTTATAAAGTGTTTGATGCTTTATTTACAATTGTGCAATAGAAATGACATGTATTTTTTTAGTTTCTTCATCTATGATGATTTAATATGTGGCCTGGATCTGTTTAGGCTCTTAAGAAAAAATAAATTTTTTACCCCAATCACAACTCATAACTAAATTTTCTAAATAACTCATAACCTCACTTAAAGCCTAGATAATCAAGATAAATAAAAGATTTAGCAACCCCTTATCTGAATGGTTGAATGCTTCACAACATACATATCATATTACTTCACTCTTGTAAATATGGGATTTCCATCCTTGCATGATAGGGGAAGGCTTGACCTTTGAGGGCCTCCTCTGTATTGAAAAACACCCTTTTCTTGCTAACTTAGCCCAAAATCTACCTTCATCATGCACGCAGGCATCAAAGTCCTAAAGCCTTTGTCAAAGTGAAGTGTCAAAAATGAACTAAAATTAAAAAAGATTTGTATTAGACTAAGTTATAAACTCATACCACTCATATT
This sequence comes from Cymbidium sinense, assembly GCA_021442155.1. NCBI lineage: Eukaryota > Viridiplantae > Streptophyta > Magnoliopsida > Asparagales > Orchidaceae > Cymbidium > Cymbidium sinense. The sequence goes on along the minus strand of CM038220.1, from coordinate 98,054,873 downwards.
TTAGCCTCTTAAGGAGTGGGTTTTGGACTTTAATTTCTTTCTAAATGAATAATTATTCTAGTCATCTTGCAAAATATAAGACTTGATCACATGAATTTAAAATCGTAGGAGGAGTTAGTTGGCTGCTACTTCATGCAGTTATAAGTTCAGCAGCCAGGTGGTTTACCCTCTCTTATGGAGGTAAACCATATACTCATTTTCACCTTAGTTTTAGGATGTGCTTTGGCCCTCGCTAAAGCTCCCTAGATTTAGGATCTAAATTTGTTATTTCCCCTCAGGGTACAAGTATAAATTCTCACCTCTTAGCCATTTCTATAATCTTGTATTATGGGATTATAAGTTCTAGCCTTCTAATAAACTTCAACTCAAATACATAATTTTCCTCAATTTTGAACATATAAAGCCTAACCATAGGATAGTTTGGAATGCTCAATAGGTTTCCTAGTATCATGAGCATCCCCTACTCATCTCCTTTTGGCTTTGATAATAAGTCTCTCCTTTTGATCTATCCCACTTTATCTTCTAAACATAGTCAATTTATTGATTGTCCTATCTTTGAACTTTTTTGGAAATAATAATTGCCTACTTTAATCGAGAGTATTCCTAAGAAATTCACCTTCCTTAAGATATAATTAACTATGGGGGCTTGGCCCCATATGGAACTTTAGAAATCGATTTAAATAAACCTTACTTTATTCATCCATGCAAAGTAGGGGAAAATTTTTTGGTATATTCGATGACCCATCATGCCTTAGGAGTCCTAATTAGGTGATTAGGTCCATTATAGGGTAGTGATTTCTATCTTTCGAGATAGCGTACTATTCCTTAATATCATACCTGATCACCTCAATAAGTACACCCTCAGATCTATATGGTGTCCCTCCCCCCTATATACACACATATCATACGTATCTCTCCAAAAATAAATACCACAAACATGGTCATGATTTATTCAATAAACACTCGAGTTACTATATTTTATTCTAAGTGAATTAAAAATTCAATTGAGCACAATCAAGCTTTTAGAATGAATATGAAGCTTGATAGCTCACCTATAAGCAAATGTGGATTTCAATATTTCATCAACTAACGTGAACAAGATTTATCATTGATTATTCTAGCTGTCAAATTCTTGAACAATAACAAGCATAACAGAGTTGCTCGGTTAACAAATGAATTATATTTTAATTCATGTTGAGCAAGATGAATAAAAGTTGAAGAAATTTAAATGTAGCTCACAAATAATTTGGTAGCTCATTAATGACTCTAACATAATCCTCATAATATTCAATTACAAAATTGGGATGTAAATATAGTGGTGGGAGTGAGCTTAGTTGCTCAAATCTCACTTCCTCCTCCGCTCTACTGTGACGTTGCCTCCACTTCTACCTCTGCCTTCACTTCGCTCTGCTCTAACTTCTCCTCCACTTAGCTCTACTTATTTCACCTCAGCCTCTCTGTCTAATTTCTCGCCGATATGCCTCCACTTCGCCTTCACCTTTAGCTCTGCTTTATCTTCGCCATCAAATTTACAATCATTTGTACATGTAGATAGAATATGATACAAAATTAAAATTTGCCCACAATACAAGGAAATCAATTTTCTTTCCAAATAAATTAAAATGTGCACAAAGAGCTTCAAAATAAGAATTTATATGCATTATAAAGCTCCCTTCAATTCAAATTGTTACGTGATAGAAAACCAATAGCAGTAGAATAGAACTTTTGCTTTAATTTTATTAGGAAATTTAGCACATACATAGATGTTTGAAAAGAGAATAAGAAACTCTATAATTTTTATGTGAAAGAAAACCATGGAATCTAGCATAGTAAAAATGCTCCAATATATATCTGCTTTGGAGCAAAAAATTTAAATCTTCCCGATAATGAAGTTACAAGATTGTATGTGAGAAATTCTAATAATAAAAATTTTTGAATCAGGTTACAACAGCTATGCAAGAGATGCAAAGTAGGGTTGTAAATAATTGTAGAGTTGAAGACGACAATAAAGATAGATGACAATGGTGAAATATTTCCTCCTTCATCTATCCTTTTGAAGAGGATAAATGAAAATAGAAATATAAGCCTTTAGTTGGGTAACTATGCAGATCCATGGATATTCTTATTAGGGTGATCGAATACAACATTAAGGAAAGGTGTACGATCTCGAAAGATAGAAGTCATTACCTTACAATGAACCTAATCAACTAAATAAGGACTCCTAAGGACTATGAGTCTTCGTATGTACCAAAGATTCTTCCCATGCTTTACATGCAAAAGTTGCATGAAGGCAAGCCCTTATAGTTAATTACATCCTAAGGAATGAGATTCTTTAGGAATACTCTCGATTAAGATAAATGATCATTATCTCTAAAAATTTTAAAGATTAAACTATCAATAAATTGGTTTATTTTGAAAGATCAAATAGGATTGATCAAATGGATAGAGTTATTATCGAAGTTGAAGGAAGATAAGTAGGAGATGCTCACGATGCTAGAAAACTTATCGAGCATCTCAAACTATCCTATTGTTGGACTTTACATTTTTGAAATTTGAAAAGGATTTATTTGTTTGAGTTGGATTTTTATTAAAAATTTAAGGCTTATAATTCCATGATGCAAGGTCATGAAAATGCCTAAGAGGTAAAGATTTATGCTTATGGCCCATAGAAGGGAGAAGCAACCTCAGAACCTAAATATAGGGAGCTTTAGCGAGGGCCAAAAACATGACCTAAATCTAAGGTAAAAAATGGGTATTCGGTTTGCCTCCATAAGAGAGGATAAACCACCTGACTGCTTGAACTTACAACCATTTGGGGTCTACTAACTCCTCAATTTTAAAATTTATAGGCAAGTCATATGTTTATGCAAGATAGTTATTTATTTTAGAAAAAGACTAAGTTCTTAAACTCACTCCTTAAGAGACTAGATCATGTAAGGGCATAAAAAATGACCTAGATCTAATGCAAAATATATTATATTTTACTTTCATTATTGGACAATCATTTGACTCGGGCTTATAGGATTCATATTTCTAATGCATGAGAAATAAGATTATGGGACAAAATCAGCAAGATGGGAGGTGTGTTTCCACAATGGCTCTCAAAAGTCAAGCTAAGTTCTCTGGCACAGGTGGAAGCCCTCCAAATCAAGAGTGAGTTAATATATTTTTATGCATGATGTTAGGAAAGAAAAGATAACATCCAGCTAAGTGGTTGCTAATTCTTTTATTTGATTTATAGCCTAAGCTTTATGTGAAGTTATGAGTTATTTATTTTAAATTTTGAGTTGTTTAATTTGATAAAAGATTTTTTTTCTATAAGAGTCTAATCGTCATCCAGGCCATACATGAAAGCAAAGAAGAAACTAGGAAAATATGTCATTTCTTATGCACAAGCTAAGCAAAATATCAAATATTTTATAAAGCTAATGCAAAAGAATAAAAGGCTCATCACACAAACCAAAATAAATTGTAGCTTTATCATTATACAACCCAGATTACAAAAAAATTAATTATAATTAAGCAAGAAATTCATGTTATAAGGGTTTTAATTTCTTTATTTCTTCTTTCTTCTTTCTTTTTTGGGTTCTTTCTTTTGAATGGTTGGAATGTGGATGTTCCAAAGGCTTTACATGGTACATAAGATATAGTCTTATAACCAATGTTCATCCTAATCCCCCATAATAATCATTCTAAAATCTTAATTATAAAATTACTTGAAAAGGAAAAAAAGTAAATCTAACTAAACTTTGTTAAATAGAGATTAGTTAAATAAACCACACATTCCCAAGCATGTATATAAATAAATTAAACTTAGCACACCACACATGGATAACCAAGTCCACCTGACCTATTTTGGATTATGCTTAAGGGTATAAGCAACCTGCACAGCAAAAGCAGTTACATTTTTATTAAAGTTCCCCTTAAGCATAATCCCCTGTAGAAGATAATGATTAGAGTAAATCATCCTATAATTCATTCTATACATATACACCGTAACATCCAGACTAAAATATCATATCACAAAATAAAAATAAACATCAAATCATGCACCACCCTAATATAGGACTAGAAGTAGTGACTTAGCCTAATGTGTGTGCCATGTAATGTTTGTCTGATATGTTTAGCTAGGTTTTAAGGTTAGGATTTTTTAAGTGTGAAAAGGTTCAACTTAGAAGGGTGATCTCATTTAAGTTGTTTAGTTGATATGGGTTAAGTTTATTTGATGATTTGATTTGGTTTGAATGAACCTATTTAATTATTAAAGGTTGTAAAGAGAGGAAAAGAGAAGATAACTTCTCTTTCCTCCCTTCCTTAAGTGATGTCTAAGGTAGATTCATTAATGATTTTTATTTAGTGAATATTTTATTATGTATTTTAATTAATCCTAAGTTTAGATTTTCTTTAAACAAACCTATTCAAAAAGAAAGACATTTTAAGATTAAATAAAGTAAATTACTTTCACGAAACACACAATATTTTATTTTTTTCCCAGATGTGTATCATGCACATGAATAAATCCTAAGCATATCTATACATACGATGCAAGTATTTAGCACACCTTAATGATGAATGCTAAGAGAGGTTGCTTAAGAAAATTTGGAATGTTTCATGTATGCATGATTTTGTTAAGTAAAAGAGAGTGATTATTTTATCCATTTTTCATATGCACATTTACAAGTATAAAAGACATAAGTGGGGTGTAAGGTACAAGACCTCTTAGGGCTACTTAAAATCTCACAACCCCAAAGTTGTCCAGACTAATATACCACCTTTTTTTAGATATATGTGCATGTACAAAAAGAAATGCATGAAAAAAGAATGCTAAGAGAGGCTGCTTAAGGAAATTTGGAATGTTTCATGTATGCATGATTTTGTTAAGTAGAAGAGAGTGATTCTTTTATCCATTTTTCATATGTACATTTATAAGTATAAAAGACATAAGTGAGTGCGGTGCTATTGTTAGCACTAAGGGTGTAAGGTACAAGACCTACTTAGGGCTACTTAAAGCCACGCAACCCTGAGATTGTCCAGACTAATATACCACTTTTCTTAAATATATGTGCATGTACAAGAAGAAATGCATGGAAAGAGAATCATGAAAAAAGTTTATGTTTGTTTGTTTGATTTTGGTTGTTTAATTTATATGTGTGGTGTGGAATTCCTTCTTGAGTCATGACATAGGTATAGGACAGATGTTAAGAAAGAGAAGAAAAAGTCACATAACAAATTTTATAGTATTCACATGCAAGCTCATAAGTACTTATAGATAGCATACTTTTTATTTGTAATGTTTGGTTTATTAGTTTCGAAAATAGTTTTAGATTTAGTAGTGATAATAGCCATTCATATCTTACTTCAGCCAAAACATGCAATTTGACATAAAGGAAAATTTTTATTTTAATTTTGTTTTCAAAAGACTTAAATGCATGATATTTATATGACATACACATTTAGCATGCTAGGAAGAAAATAAAGTGATGTAAGCATGTAACTTCACTCACCCTAATTAATTTCTAAAGATAATCTTATGAAGTAAGATCATTTAAAGAGAATCAAAAATTATTTAAAGAGACTTTCATTTTATTTTGAGTTTGATTTAAATTAGAAAAGTGTGAGAAGGTTTGTTGGTACTTACCCATTCTCACATGTGTGTATTATTTTAGCTTAATTTTTAGGTGATTAGATTAATTTTATGCTTTAGTTAAGTTAAGGTGTAGTTTAAGTTTATTACCACTTTAACATATTTAATCAAATAATTATGAGCCAATATATGACATAAAATCACAAGGAATTTAAATTAGCAATGCATCCTAGGAAAGAAAGGTACCTAATACAATTGGCTCACAATTAATGATTAATTAAGCTAAAGGGTTTAATTTAAGTACTTTCATAACTCTTCCCACACATGTGGATTAGGTATGATTTCCTTAAGTTACTTGGGTTATTGAACACCGAAGCATCTACTTAAGAAGGATTAGTTTAGGTTATTAAGTTTCTATAATGTTTTGAAAATTTTATCAAGTTAATTAAGTAGGTCATTGGTGGATTAGCCCTTAATTAAATTTAAATTAGGGAAGAAAGGGGGTTTAGGGAATACCTTAAGAAAAATATCTCAAAATTATTCCATAAACCTTCTAATCACTTAAATAAAGTTTAATTAACTTAATCAAGGAATTAAACCACTATTCACATGCTTAATTAAGCTTAATTACATTAAGAGAGTGATTAGGGGTTTATTAATTAATTTTCATGATTAACTCATTAGTAAATTCTAATAAAATTAAGAGAGGTAGAAGTCATCCTACTAAACATTCTTGAGAAGTTTGAAATTAATTAATGAATTCATTAGGGAGTAATTAGGGTTATTAAGTTTTTAAGTAAACCCTAATTAAGAAAAATCTACTATTTAGATTCACCTAAAAAATAATTTTATTGGATTTTCCTTAGATATATCTGTAAAATGAACCTAAGTTTGTATTTTTTTGGATTTTTCTATAATTAGTTATGAATTTAGGAAATTTCAGTTGATTTAAGTGATTTTTATGAAGTTTGTTAATTTATTTTATTAAAATAAATCATTTGAAACTCAAAATTCAATATCTTTTAATCCAAAGGTCCTTTTGACTTGAAATTTTTATGGTTGGTGTATTTTAAAATGGCTTTTAATCTCTGAAAATTTCAGCTTAATTTGACATGTATTTTTGATTTAATTAATGAAATTTAATTTTTATAAAACTCAAATTAAGCTCAAAATACTTAGTAGAATTTGAGGATTTTGATTTTGTTGGATTCTTCTCGGAAAGACGAATCCAATAAGCTCGTGTTTGTAATTTATGATTAAGTATTTTATTTTTTATAAATTTTTAAAATTTTGAGTGATTTAAATAATTTTTTAAATTATAAAATTTTGATTTTCTTACTTAACAGCACATCGACCGACGCGCACCGAGAATGCGATGCCATGCACGCATGCACCACGTGCACGATTGACGCTGCCGCGCTTTGAGTGGGAAAAATCACGGGTGCACATGATCATTTGATCCGCAGCCCGATCGCCGATCGATGGTCGATCAGTGATCGATCGAGGCTAGGATCATCGCGATGGGAGCATAACATCCCACGGAACCGGATCGACGGCCTAAAATCGACGATGTGAAGGCCCGGATCACACAATCCACACATAATCCGAGATGTTCGATCCTGCAAACTGCGATATCGGACGGTTGCTACTATTCGATGGCCATGAATAATAAAATTAGGGGTATTTTGGGAAAAATGAGAGATTCTAAGTAAAAACTTATCCAAATGGACTCATTTTTGCATCGATCCGCACTTGAAAAAATTTATTTATTAATTGAAATGATTTAAAGTAAAAATGTGGGATTATCTAGGATAAATTCCTAAAAAGAAAACTGTCACAAATGAAGGATCCTAAGGCCGACAACAGTTTTTGAAAGTTACCCCACCGGGGATGATTTCTAGCGGCGGTGATGACTCGAGCACGCTATTAAGTGAGGAAAGAGGCCATGGAACGAGCTTTGATCTTCACCTTAACGTCAAAATGAAGTTTCCGCTAGTGATCACCGTTTACTCACCGAAATCCACTTAGTTTTGAAGTATTTCTCTCCAAAATGAAGTGAGGGTGATTGTCAATGGGTTTGAGAGCTCTCGGAGAGGGAGAATGAGAGGAATGGGTGAATGCTTCAACCTCTAATGCCTTGGAATGAAAAGTGAACGAAAATCACACTTTATTTTGAAATTTTGGCTCCAAACTCATGTCATTTGGCTTGGGGTGGTTAGGAATGAAAGATGATCATCCTAGGTGGCTCACTTTGGTTGGCTAAGGCATGGAAAGTGACTGCCATGAAGAACAAATGGGTGTCTTAACCAAGGGGAGGTGAGAGTCCATCATGCCAAGTGTTCCAATAAGAGAGATGAGGTAATTTTAACTCCCCATGAGTCATGGCTGTCCCAACCACTCATTAGGTCAGAAAATCAGTGTCTTTGGTGCCTATGTAGACCAATGGATGAGTGCCAAGTAGCAAAGGAAGAGAAATGTCCACTTGGGTAAGTGTCTTTTCTCATGGGATGCCCTTGATCCAAGGGCAAAGTGGTCATTTGGTATTGAATTTGATTTGAACATATTTGAAATGAGTCAAAAGTAAGTTGGACCAAATTTCATGTGATTTGGAGTTCATTTGGTTTATTTTGGGTTATTTTGACCCATTTGGGTCAAATTGGGTCAAAATAGGTTAGGTTGACCAATTGATCAAATTGGGTCAAACCAATAGTTGGGTCAAGTTCAAATGATCATTTAGATTTTATTGGTTTAATTAGTTTTAATCAATTTGATTTAATTTGAATTTAATTTAGATTTTGATCAATTTGATCATTTAGGTTAATTTGGGCTAAGTTGACCAACTTGACTCAATTAACCAAACTGGCTTGAATCATGGCTTGGTTTGAGTTTGGTTGATCATTTGAAATATATCGCAAGCATTGGTTTCAATCAATTTTAGTTTTATTTGATTTTAGCTTGATTTGACCTTTAGGTCAAGTCGGGTTCATGGTCAATTGAGCTAGGTTGGGTCTAGTTGACCAATTGGTCAAATTAGGTTTAATTGAGGCTTTGGTCAAATTTAATAATCAATTTGGAGTGAACTTGAGCCATTAGTTGTAATCAATTTGGTTTAGGTTGTAATTTGGCTAATTTGGGTTCATATGAGTTAAAGGGTTGACTTGGTCAACATTCTATGCTGACTTGATCAACAGGTTAGGTTGACTTGGTTTGATCCAATTCATGATAATTGATTAACCTATGATAATTAATGAACATGAGATGAAGTTTGGATTGGCTTAATTCATTGAATTGAATTTTGGTTCATGTATGCCAAATTGGCTATTTTGGGTCAAGTGAGTCAATTGGATTTAGTTGGCTTGATTCAAGTTTGGTTGAACTCATATATGGATTTATAATTGAAATATAAATCTATTTACAAGTGATTTAGAATCAAATAGATTTTGATTCATTTGATAATTTCAAGTCAAAAGGGTGAATATGGGTTTGACTTGGGTTAGCTTGATTTTGATTTGATGATTAAAATTTGTGGTTATATTTGGATTCATGATTGAAGGATTGATTGAATCATAAAGAAAAATCAAGAGTTTGACTTGATTTGAGTTTGATTTGGCTAAGTTCAAGAATTTGACTTAAAAAGCTTAGGTTGGATTTTGGTTGAATTTGAGTTTGAGTTTTGAATTTGGTTTTGGATATTTGAATTTGAATTTCATTTATATATGTGAATATAAATGAAAATATAAGTGGGTTATGAGAAAATTTCTTTCGTGTATAACTTTTGGCTTGATTCGAGCTCATTTGGGCTCGATGTGACCAAATTCTAGCATTGTTGGACTCATTTTATTGAAATATTTAATAAAATTAATTACATATATTATTTTAAAATTTAGCCATTATTTAACATGACATATCAAAAATTAAGTGATTTTATTCTCAATTATAATATTTAAAAAATAATTTTATTAATTGAGAGAAATTGTCTGAACTAAAAATGCCTGCATATGCTGGGACTTATGGATTTTGAGTATAAATTTTAATATTTGAAAAAGCTGTGTAGGCTAAGTTGGGTTTAAATAAAAATATAAATTAATCTAATAATTTAGAATAAATTTGTCTAAATTATTAAATACATGCATGTGCCTCGACGCTATGTTGAATTCCTAAATTAGCGACATATGATTAGCTGTGGTGTTTATTTTTGGTTTTATATATGGGGGATACCATGCAAATCTGAGGATGTACTTATTAAAGTAATCAGGTATGACATTAAAAAAATGGTGCACTATCTCGAAAGATAAAAATCATCACCCTATAATGGACCTAATCACCTAATAAGGACTCCTAAAGTATGATGGGTCTTCGAATATACCAAAGATTTTTCTTTACTTTACATGGATGAATTAAGTAGGATTTATATTAAACGAAGTTCTAAAGTTTCTTATGGGGGCAAGCCCCCATAGTTAATTACATCTTAAAGAAGGTAAGTTCCTTAGAAATACTCTCGATTAAAGTAGAAAATTATTATCTCGAAAGATTTCAAAGATATGACTATCAACAAATTGGTTATATTTAGAAAATCAAATGGGATAGCTCAAAAGGAGAGACTTATTATCGAATTCAAAAGAAATGAGTGGGGAATGCTCATGATACTTGAAAACTTAGTGAGCATTCCAATCTATCATATGGTTAGGATTTATAAATTTAGAATTAGAGAGAATTATCTTGTTTAAGTTGAAATTTTTTTAGATTATTAGGGCTTAAAATTCACTAACACAAAATTAAGAGAATGCCTAAGAGGTGAGGATTTATGCCTATAGCCCAAAGGAAATAACAACCTTAGATCCTAAATCTAGGGAGCTTTAGCAAGAGCTAGAGGACGATCTAAATCTAAGCAAAAATGAGTATATGGTTTATCTCCACAAGAGAGGATAAACCACCTAACTAATGGACTTATAATTGCTTAGAGTGGCAGTCAGCTAACTCCTCCTAGGCTTTAAATAATGTAGGCAAGTCATATGATTTTGCAAAATAGTTAGGTTGTTATTATTTAGAAAGAAACTAAAGTCCTTAAACTCACTCTCTAAGAGACTAGAGCATGAGTGATATGAATAATGACTTAGTCTAATGAAATTCTTTTCAATTTTTATTTAATTTTTGACAGTTCATTTTGACAAAAGCAATAAGATTTTGCATGCCTATATGTATGATAAAATTATATTATTGACTAAATCAACAAGGAGTATTTTTCACCACAAGGGATGCCCTCACAGGTAAAGCGTTCTCCTATCATGCAAGAATGGAAATCCCCTATTTTTCAAGAGAAAAAGAATATGGATGCATGATGTGAAACATACACCATTCAGCTAAGGGGTTGTTAAATCTTTTAATTATCTTGATTTAATGCCTAGGCTTTATGTGAGGTTATGAGTTATTTAAAATTTTAGTTATGAGTTGTAGTTGGGGTAGAAAATTAATTTTTTTCTAAGAGTCTAATCGAATCCAAACCACACATTAAATCACCATTCATAAAGAAACTATAAAGAGGCATGCCATTTCTTTTGTGTAATTAAACATAATATCAAATAATTTATAAATCTAGCTTAAAAGAATAAAAGGCAGGTGTGATCGGGTACCACCGTACAACCCAAAAAGAAAATTTGGGTAGCCAAGCTATACCCTTATATAACTCAGAATATAAAGAATAATTACAAATTACAAATGATAAATGCTATGAGGTCTTATTTTCTTCAATACTTCTTATCTCCTTCATTTCTTTATTTTGATTTGATTTGTTTCAAAGGCATCACGGGCCCTCCCAGGACAAAGCCTTCTAGCCACTGCTCATCCTAATCCCCATAACACTAATCCTAATTTGTAATACAAAATTATATTAAAATGAGAAAAAGTAAATCTAACTACACCTACAAAATAAATGTTAGCTAAACACACCATATAACTTAAGCAGTTATATAAATAATTTGGACTTAACACCCTGCATATAGGTAACCATGCCCACCTATCCTAATTTGGATTATGCTTAGGGGTTAAGCAACCTATAAAAGAGAGCATTTATATTCATTTTAGGCACCCCTTAAGCACGATCCCATGAAAATAGGGGGGAAAGGTTGTTACGTGAGGGGCAATTTGGGAAAATTAATTTTAAATTAATTTAAATGATTTTAATATGAGTTTCGCACCAATAAATGCACATAGTCAATATATATATCAACTTAATGTAATTTCATTGTTCTGAACGCAATGGCACGGTCCGTTTCGCGATCGGAGGCCATTTGGTTTGAGTCGGCGCTAAATTAAGTCAATTTTAGCTTGAAATACGCGTTGCCATTTTCGCTCGCTCGATTTTCTCGTAGACTTATCCGAATTGAGTGCGAACAATATTATTTGATATATTTCGGCATTTCGAAGCCAATGGCATGATCAATTTCACGAACGAATGTCGTTTAACTTACATCGGTGCCTCCTGAGCTCGATATATGTGCATGTATGTTCATAACTCGAGCGCTTAATCGATTGATCGTTAGATTTTTGCAATATCTATATTCTGATCAATTTCGACGTTCTAAACGTGACGGCGAAATCCGTTCGTTGAACGGAGGTTGTTTCGATCATTTTCGGTCATATTCAGTTCATTTAGAGCCCCGATTTGCACACTGTCGCTTCCGAAGTCCATCAAATTTAACTTGTGGGCTTGTCTTGATATATGACACATATGTGGAGGTCAACATCGATACAAAATTTAAACTCTCGTTCAATCGAGAGGTCTGGTGTGAATTTTCAAAGCCCACAATGATTCTTCTGATTTGGAAAGAAATGATTGAATCATAATCAGGTCTTAAGCAAAATATCACATATGATATCAATCTCCTCTTCATTAAAATCTGAAATTTTTAAAAATTGCAGTAAGTTCTGCAAACATTGTTCTTTCTTTTATAACACTAGTAGAAAGCTAGGTTTAAATGGCACGAGCAGCCTAAATAACATCATCAAGCAAGATAATAACATTATAGTTAAGTGTTTGATCAGCCCTCTATTACCCTCTCTTAGGATAATACCCTTGACACTCTCTTTATCATCACTAGAGCATCATTGAGGATTTTCATGAATAAAGAGACGATGACTTGATTAAGGAAATAGAGCCGCCAAATGAAATTCCTACTCTCTCTCACTCTCTCTTAACACTTCTATATCTCTATGAGATATTACACTTCTATTCTCAAATCTTGTATGTTCAATAAAGGCAATTGACCCGGCATATAGGGGTTATTTGGTTGCCTGTATTTGGAGTATAGTGTAAATCAAATGCATGCATTTTAACTTTTTGGGTGCTTGGTTGGAAGTAAAGTAAATTTCTAATGTAATGTAATGTATTTCAAATATATTAGAAAGACCATTTTCGGTGTATTTAGAATTCGATTTGGTAATTCCAAATACACGCCAATGTAAGTGATGATGCCGTCACTTGCCGCCGCCACCGCCAGTGAGTCAAAACTTTCAAAATACTTTATATTATATTTTGTCAACCAAATAAAAAAAAGCAAAGTCATGAATTTTTAAATCTCTCAACCAGACAACTATAAAGTAATCCTTTTACACTGAATTTTTTTTACACTGTATTTCAAATATAAGTAACCAAACAGCCCCATAGAGAAAATGTGAAGCTTCTCCATGGAAGTTTTAATTCTTAGATACCCCTCGTTCGATCTCATTTGTCTAACGTGAATGATTGAACGCATCTTTTGATAAAATTGGAAGCTCGCCATAATAAATGTTAAATATAAATATCAGAAACTTATCTTTCTAATCCAAGATTTTGGGTGATCTAAATTATTATTTTTAACTCATAGAATTTCATGTTTTTAACTCATAGAATTTAATGTCAAAAAATAAAAGGTGCAATTAATGTCACCCCAAAAAGTCCATTGATTTTTTTTTTTTTTTTTTGGATGGGTATCCACCCAACACCCCACCCATCTTATAGGTAGGGATATCATTATGACTAATCTCATGGGGGCCATAAACAGCACATTCATCACTCACCCGTATCGGGTCCCCACTTGAAGACAGATGTTGACATTATTTTTAAAATCTTAAAACATCTAATTATTAGATTAAAAAAAACTTCTAAAATTGATTTTGGCATTATTTAAACTAGTACAATAAGTTAAAAGAAAACCCAAGAAAACTATCTTCTATTTATTTGAAGAAGTTGCAATCATCTAAACGGAGACAGAGAGCCTCTGACAGGTGCCGCAGCTTGCTCTTCTCCTCCTCCACCTCCTCCGCTTTCCTCCTCTTCTCCCTCTCTCTATCACCCAGATTTCTTCTTAGGGTCTTCTTCCCTTCTCCTGCCTCACTTCTTTGGATCTCTCTCGGTTTGGAAAGATTTACTTCTTTCTCAATCTGGAAATGCACAATCCGTCCCCCTTGCGTATGTGCCGTCGGATTCCAATGAAGTGGACTTCTCAGAGGATGATTTGTCTGCTGGAAAGGAAGAATGGCATCTCTCCCTTATTGGTCACTTTCGATCGGTGGCGCCCTTATTATGGATCCTTTGTTAGCGCAATCAAAAGAAATGGAATTTTAAAGGTACGCTAGATTTACTTTCTTTCGAAGGTGATTACTTCCTGTTTAAGTTCAATTGTCAAGAAGACTATGATTTGGTGTGGAATCACGGCCCTTGTTTTCTCAATGGTCGGCCTTTCATTTTCCAAAAATGGACTTGGGACTTTCGGCCTTCGAACGATCCTATCTCTGAGATTCCGATTTGGATTAAACTCCCTAATTTTCCCCTCTGTTGTTGGAATGAGGTTGGCTTCTCTAGGGTTGCTAGTAAAATCGGTGTTCCCTTGGCCGTGGATAATTTATTTTGCTAGATCGGATAACATTTGCGCGAATCTGCGTCCAAATTTCTACTTCCTCTCCTCTTCCTGATACGATTCCGATTAATCTAAATGGGAAAAGATTCATGCGATCATTTGTTTTACGATTGGAAGCCTTTGTATGCTAATGTAATACTTCTCTCACGATTTGCGTACTTGTCCTCTTAACCCGACTGCCTCGCTTCCTCCCAGAGGGCGCAGTCGCAGTCGGGCCCCTCCTAAAGCTCCTGTCAAAGTGACTAAACAGATTACCAAGGAATATATACCTTTACAGCCCCCTCCGTCTCAGTCACTTGTTACTATCTTGCCTGCCCCTCCTTCTTCTACTAATACCTCACAGGATGACAAGATTATGGAGACTTCTATATGTCCTTCCTCCTCCTCTATAGCTGACCTTAATCAGTTACCTTCTCATTCTCCACCTCAGGAGGATTGTTTGTGTTTTGATGCTTCTGTTTCTATCAAGGATTCGATTGATCCCACTAATTCAGCCGATCAACTCTCTCTTGGTGTGGTTACTCGCTCGGCTCTGCTTACCCCTGGTCGACCTCCTACTGGTATTGATATAGATAAAGGAATTCATGAAGGTAGTAGCACTCATTTAGCAGGAGGGAATATCTCTTCCTCTTCTAATCCCTTACCGACTCCTCTTAAAGGGAACAAGAAAAAGGGTAAAAAACCCGCTTCCTCCTCCTCCCAATGAATCAAATATCATTTGGTAGTTGGAATGTTAGGGGTTTATCTGCTGTTGGAAGACTTTCTGACTGTAGAAAGCTTATTAAAGACTTTCATTTAGATCTTCTCTGTCTCTTGGAAACCAAAGTTCATTTCAATCCTCTATATAGTAATCAGGTCCCTTCTTACAATTTATTTACTTCAGAATCTTGTGTAAATAATTTTGATTGTGCAAATGGTGGCCGTATTTGGATCAAATGGAATTCTGGCAGGTTGAATTTTGAGTTACTTTGCAAGTCTGAGCAATTTATCCATGGTAGAGTTTCTGCTCCAGGGGTGAACAGCTTTCTCTTAACTAGTATTTATGCTGAAAATGATTCTCTCGTTCCTCCTTGTGGTCTTCTTTAAAGGCTTTGCGGATGTTAATGCTCTCCCATGGGTTATTTTAGGAGACTTAACGTCCTTTAAGTGCTAAGGACAAACAAGGGGTAACTGGTTTCATTCAACTCATCCTTGGAATTTAAAGATTGTGTTAATGATTGTGGCTGGATGGAACTCCCTAGCACTGGCTTACACTTTACATGGTTCAATCAGCAGTTGGAACATCCTATTTACTCTAAGATTGATCGGGCTTTTTGCAACTCCAACTGGATTGACATGTTCCCATCTTCATATTATAAAGTCCTCTCTTCTAGATCATCGGATCACTCTCCTTTGGTAACTCTTCTACAAGCTCCCTCTTTGGTATCTCATCGTTTCCTTTTCAGGAATTATTGGTCTCTAAAGCCCGGCTTTAAGGATGACATTCAGAGGTTTGGAACAATTACATACAAGGAGACCCTTTTTTATGTTCTCTATCAAGCTAAAGCTTGTTAGAAATATGTTGAAAGATAGATATAGGGACACTTCTCCCTTACAGCAGCAAATCAATATTCATAAAGCAACAAAGTGAGGTTTTTGCTCGGAAAAGATCCTTTCAATATCCATCTCATTCATGATGCTAAAATCAAATATAGATACTCAGTTACTTATAAAGGAAATGCTTTGGATTAACAGAGCTAAGGCTCATTGGCTTACTCACTCTGATGATGATTTAAAATTCCTCTACCTCTCTATTAAGGAAAGGAAAAGCTCTAATTTGATTAGAGAAGTGCAAAGCGATATGGGGTCTTTTATCATAAGGATATTTCATTATTTTTTGTAGGTACTATGAAAATCTCTTCAACTGTGATGATTCTCTTATTTTACCTGTTCATAATTTTCTGCGAGTTGTCTTTCATTAGATCTTGCGATCTAGATCGATGTTCGAGCAGAAATCATTGCTACCTTGAATAGTATTAGTGTAAACAAATGCTTTGGATGGTTTTAATTCAAAGTTTTACATTGATTCTTGGAGTATTATTGGCAAATCTTTTGTTCATGCGGTTCTTTTCTTTTCAAGAATTCTAGATTGCCCAATTGTTTCAAGCATACTCTTTTAACATTCATACCTAAGGTGAAACACTCCAATAGAATTGAAGACTATCGTCCTATCTCATTATGTAACACTTTCTATAAAGTGGTGGCTAAAATCCTTGTCGTATGAAGAGATATCTTCCTTCTATTATCAATAATTCTCAATCCGCATTTGTTAAAGGAAGAGATATATCTGATAATCTGGCAATGGCCTTTGAGATATGCAATGAGTTCTCCACCTCTAATAGTTCTTACTTTTTAACAAAAATTGATTTGAAAAAAGCATTCGATAAAATTAATAGAAGAGCATTGATTCATCGTCTTCTAGACAAAGGTTTTCCTAAGAGATTTACTACTTGGGTGGAGGCTTGTATCTCTGATGTGCCTTTTTCAATTGTGTTAAATGGGAATATTTCTGGTTACTTCTCTTCCTCCAATGGTCTTAGACAGGGCTGCCCATTGTCTCCTTTCCTCTTTACGGTGGCCATGGACACTTTTTCATGCATGCTAGAAAATGAAATCAGCAAAGGATTATATAATCCTATTTCTCTGGCTGGACAATGCTCTTCCCATCTCTTATATGCTGACGATCTCCTTGTGATGGGTACTGTTGACTCTTCTACATTTACCTCACTAAACTCTCTTCAATCTCTAAAGTATTATTTGGGTCTTGAGGTGAATTATTCCAAATCTTCTTCAAGGAACTTGAATGCTTATTCTGTTTTGGGAATTCAATTGGGTTCTTTCCCTTTCAAATACTTGGGCTCCCTCTTATTAAAGGTACAATCAAGATGGCTCATTTCACACCTCTCTTTGACAGACTACATGTTTGGTTAGCTGGTTGGAAAAGTAAGTTCCTTTCATTAGGTGGAAGGTTGCAGCTTATCAGGTCATCTATTAATAGTTATTTATCATACTGGTTTCGTTCTATGGCTATTCCAGATGGTATCATCAAAAAAATCTGCGCTTTCACAGCTAAATTTTTCTATCATTCAGGGGAGGCAAAAAAGTTGCATACTATTTCTTGGGAACGTACTACTTTACCCAAAGACAAAGGAGGAGTTGGGTTACTCTCTGCTTCTTCTCTTAATGTGATTAAATTGAAATTAATGTGGAAAATTTGCAGAGAGAGACTCCTTTGCTAAATGGTGTTTAGCTAAATATACATCTCTATGGAATCCTTGCATTTATAGAGTTTCTCCTCTTTGGAAATCAGTTGTCAAAGTTCTTTGAAAAAAACAAATTGCATTTTCAAATTGGAGAGGGTAATGCTTTTCTTTATACTTTGATCCTTGGTGCAATGGTCACTCCCTTTGTTATTGGTTGGGAGTTAATGAAAGCAGTTAAACTTCTAAGATCTTAAGGTTCATTTTCTTATCCACAATGGGCAATGGAATCTCCCCTCTCTTCTTGAGTCCTCTCATCCTTGGTTATCCATTAAGATTTTGGATACTTCTATTGAGAATGGATTAGATTCTATTAGTTGGCTTAAAAAGTTATCTCCTTCAAGGAGTTGAGAAGCAATCTTTGAGT
This sequence comes from Cymbidium sinense, assembly GCA_021442155.1. NCBI lineage: Eukaryota > Viridiplantae > Streptophyta > Magnoliopsida > Asparagales > Orchidaceae > Cymbidium > Cymbidium sinense. The sequence continues at coordinate 98,036,729 of CM038220.1, read as the reverse complement.
CTCACCCCTCTTTAGATTGGACTAAAGGGATTTGGTTTAAAGGTTTTCTATTAACTATGCTCTTTATTCTTTGGATGGCTTATATTGGTCTTAAAATATCGATAAACTTGCAAATAAAGGGATTGGAACCCAACTCCTTTCTTTTTTGTCATTCTGTTTTAGAATCTCACAACCACTTGTTTTTTGAATGTCCATTGGCTATGAAATTAGTGAGGGCTCTCCTTCCAAATGGTACTTTTCTTTTCTTTGCAGTCTCTCCGCAGTTCTTAATTTTATTGATGATGGGGAGCATAAAATGTTTCAAAGATTACAACGATTATTTCGTTCTTGTGTATACCTTGTGGAGAGAAAGGAATAACCGCCTTTTCTCTTCTACCTATCTCCCCTTTGCTGCTTTATCGCAGCAAGTTAAGGAAAGGGTCTCAGCTAAATTGCAAAAGTGGAAATTAAAGGTTGCTTGGCCTTGCTCTGTGCAGGATTTAATTCGGACTTGGAAAAACTATTTCCCTCCTTAACTATCCTCTTACTTGTGACTTTTTCTTTTGTCTTTGGAAGTTCTTTTGCTGTTCCTGCATTTCATCTTCTGTTTCATTAATGGAGTATTTCTGCTGTGCGGTTTTTGTCGTGGAGAATTAGCTGGAGTTTATTTGCTGGTTATGGGTCTATCTGTACTGGTATTATGGCTCTCCTTGTTTTCTGCTCGTTTCTTGTTTTCTTCCGGATCTCCTTTGGTTGGCTGTGGGATTTATGGCTATCTTCTCTAGCTTTATATATGGTGGCTGTGGTTATCTGCTTCTCTGTGTTCTCCCTATCATTATGTTGGTATATCAGGCAGTGGAAGGATTTTTTCTGTTCTTTTCCTTTCATTCTGGCTATGGTTTTTTTATATGGAGGTTATGGTTATCATTATGGTTTTGTAGTTTACTCTCTACTTGTAATGGACTTCTTGATAAGAAGCAATCACTTTGATCTTCTCCCTCTTCTTCTGGTTCTTTGCGGTTTTGGTGGATATTTGTCTTTGCTTTTGATGAGGATTTCATAGCACAACTTATTGATCTATTGAAATGCTCCTTCTCGCTGGATGGTCTCTCTGCAACCACGATCCCTTTTTGTTGGCGAACAGATTCTATTTTTTGGTCAGTTTTGGGGATTGTTTGGAGGCTGACAGGGGGGGGACATTCTGTCCCTATATGATTGTTTTTGTGTTGTGCTTAGACTTTGTTGTTGTATTTTGTATCCCTGAGTCCATTCAGCCTTTTGCTCCTACTCTCTGTAGGATTTTCTTTCTCAGCCAGCTTTGTTGATTTCGTTTCTTGAATCATTGTCCTAGTTTAGTTTTTTCTTATTTCTTGATCTGTAGGGATTAGTCTTTTGTAACTTTACTTTTGGAATACATTTGGGCTACGGCTCTTAACCTTTTCCAAAAAAAAAAAAAAAAACTATCTTCTATTTATTATAATTTGTCTTGTCAATGCAAATTTTTTTAAAGGTGTTTAATTATATTTCAACTTGTTGGAATAAAATATATCATACAAAACTTTTATCATCAGTAGGGTATACATTATGTGATTTTAATAAATAAAAAAAAATCAAATCTAACTAAAATTTTTAAACAAATTAATTTTATTTTGAACTTAATAATTTAAATTTTGATTTTAATTAATGAGAACTTTAGATTTCCATTCTAGATCAACTTATTAAATAAAATTTTGAAAAGAATCAAATAAATCGAATTTATTCTTTAAATTGATAAAAGTTTTTAACCATAAAAAATTTTAAATATTTTTAGACGTGAAAGTAGCTATATATATATATATATTATATTTTGTTTATTATTTATTCATTTATATAATAAAAAATTATATAATGAATATAAATTTTACAGATAATTTTTAAATATAGTAAATTTAAGTTTATCTATAATCAAATTAAAATATTTGAACTAAATTATTATTTAGTTTATTTAATTTTGCATTCTGTTTTCTCATATTCAATATTTTGAGAATTGAAAATCAATTAGTTTCAAATTTCAGTAATCAAATCATTTAAAACAATCAAATGCACAATCCCAATCATGGTTATAACACGTAACTTTGCAAGAATTTTTGCAATTATTGTTATGTAGAATTGAAAAGGTCATGTAGAATTTTTGCAATTTTTGCAATTATTGTTATGTAGAATAGAAAAGGTCATGTAGAATTTTTGAAATTTTTGCAATTATTGTTATTGTTATGTATAATAGAAAAGGTCATGCAGAGAATATGCAATTTGACCAGAGAACGGAGCCAGGCATTGGACCTATTAAATTGCGAGGCTTTTTTTTTTTTGAAATTTTTTTTTAATATTTTATGCGGAACTTTTCGCTGTTATATATATATATCCAAAAATTTCAAAATAATCATAATTAAATATTAATTTAGATAATTAAGCATGTATAAAAAAATTTAAAAGTAGGTATAGTCACTTATTCAACGGGCGACTTGCTTTAATTAACTTTTTTAAAAAATAATTTTAGCTCAGGAGTCGCTTTTTGGCCGTAATGCATTCGTCCATGTCTGAATTGACTAATTTTGGCATCTTTAAAAGCTTATGAATTTCTACGAACTTTATGTTGATAACTTCTCAATTTGATTAAATTTTCATATTTGTTCATTTTTTATGCGCTCATTAAATCCAACCAACAGTAGTTTTTTTGTTCGTAGCACACTTTTCCGGTGTAGGAATTGAATAATATTGGTATCTTTAGAAAGCTTATAAAATTCTCTATGATTTTCATGTTGACAACTTTCGACAATTCTCACTAGATCAATCTTAATTTTAATATTTGTTCGTTTTTTTTTACACAGTGAAACACATTAAATCCAATCAATAGCAATTTTTTGACTGTGTCAGAATTGAATAATTTGATGTCTTTAGAAAGCTTACTAAATTCTCAATGACTTTAATGTTGACAACTTTGACAATTCTCGTCGATCAGCCACAGTTTTCATATTTATTCGCTTACTTTTTACAATGCGAAACACATTAAATCCAACCAACAGCAATTTTTGCCCGTTACACATGTTCGATATCGGAATTGAGCGATTTTGATATTTTTGTAAAGCTTAAGAAATTTTATATAATTTTTATGTTGACAAATTTTAATAATTCTCATTTGATCAGCCGCAAGGTATATCATATGCCTTTAAACAATGACAATCAACTCGACTTGTGGAAAAGGACCTAAGCTTCTACATGGAGGTTTTAACTCTCAAACACCCCTCTGTTAATCTTATCCATGTAGTTGACGTCATCTTTTGAGGAAAATGAAAATCTTACAACAGTAAATGCTAACCTCATAAACCTATACTTTTATCCAATTTATCTAAGGAGAACTATTTCTCATGAGATTTAAACACGAAAATTGATTCAAGAGATCTAGAGCAAAATGTTAAATATAAGTAATCAAAACATAAAATCAGAAAACAAACACAGAAAACTCAGAATTAACGTAGAAAAATTCGAGAATAATAAAAAAAAAAAAATATAGAGCCACACTATCAAGAGATTCACTATGAAAGAAAACTGAGAGTTCTACTATCACTCACAAAAGAATAGAGAAAAATATATATAAAATATTGTAGAAAATCGCCTAAATAAGAACTCTCATATTTCATAGCATTGAGACGCCACGATCATGGCTCCTAAGTGTTGGTGTCGCTATTCTCTAAGATTTTCTCTGCAATTCAAGCACCACAATGTTATTTTTATAATATCGTGGCACTAGCTTCTCTATCTTCTCTTCATTTGAAGCTTAGATACTAGCGTTGAGATGCTAGCTTCTCTATTTCTTGGTACAAATCAATAAATCTTGACATAGTGGCCCTATCCTTTTGGCATTGAGGCGTTGCTTTCTCTATGAAGTGAAGTCCTTAAAACCTTAGTGGCGAGACGTTGCATCTGCAACACTTAGGCACTGCGCACATCCTAATCCTCGAGTAAGGGATGCATTGCCCCATGCAACCCCTTAGTGAGCTCATCGTCGTGCTCGACCGACACGAAGGATATGGCTGAGTCGATAGTGCATCTCGAGTTGACTAATAAAATCAAACCCCACAAAATAATAGTATTAAGCCCATTTCTAGAGGAAGATTATATTATAAATAAAAGAGTGTGTCTCGTGCAATTTTTTTGTTGCTTTATTTTTCAGATTACAATCACGACTATATTTAGGTAAAGCTTTTTTGCTGCTTTTTTTAAAAATTTTATTATAAAAATTTAATTTTGAAAATTTGAGCTATTAAAGCATGATGCTTATCAGAAAATTATTATTTCAATTTTTTTTAAAATATTTATAACATTCATAAATATTTTTTAAACTTTACTTTTCTTACTACAACTTTTCAATCATATTAATGAATATTACAACTGCTTCAAACATATCATTAATCGTCACCCTAAATTATGCCTCCTGCATTATAATTTTTTCTCTTTTCAGAATAGGTGGAGGGAGCTATATGAGAAAATTTATGACCTCTTGTAAGCCTTGTAGAAGGATTTTAAAGAAATTGAAATAAACCCTTTTTTTCATTTTTTAGAGGCAAACATTCTTTTTTTTAGTATATTTTTTAAGTATTTTATTTTTTATTTTAAAAAGAAATAACATTATTTTAAAAAATATCTAAAAATAATTTTAAATATTTTTAGTGCTTTTAAAAATAATTATAGCTATCAATTTTATATTATTTTAAATTAAAATATAAATAAAATAAAATTGATCTCAAATGAAAGTCATCAGGCAATAATCGAATGCCAAATGTAGATCAAGCTCGAACATATGGTTAATTTATTTTTTAGTCAATCTGGATAAGAAGAAGCCCAAAATAATGGTCAACAAAAGGAAAAGCCATTTCAACTCATTATTTCCAACAATTCAACCCAATTATCGTACAAACGACGAGCAAACCATAGCAGAGTCAAACCCTAAAACTTTTCGGATCACCTTTGTTTTTTTTTTTTTATATTTTAATTTAAAATAAAATATATTTGATGTTGATAATTATTTTTGAGAAATATTTAAAATACCTTAAATTTATTTTTAAATATTTTTAAAAATAATGTAATATTTTAAAATAAAAAATAAAAAATATATACCAAATAAGTATCTTTTAAAAAATGATATAAAAAAATAAAAAATATAAAACAAAATTAATCTCAAACAAGCTCTAAGTAAACGTTTTACAGCAGCTTTTCTAAAGAGAAAACAATTGATCAAGAGGTCAAATAATAGAGATTGATAAATGAGTGTAATATAAATTCTTACTAATTATTTATATATTATATTTATCTGAAAATTAACTCGATGACTCTAAAGCCACTAAATTTTGATTAACTAATCAAACAAAAAAAAAAAAGACATTTCTTCCGCTCACCTTCAGTCATATTCTTGCACTCAAAACAAAAATCTAGGAGTATTTTCTTCGGCTTTAATTATTTGAAATGATGTGTAATAAAATTAAGGGGGATTTACACCCATACCACGGAATTCTTAGTGATTTATATATCTCACACTTAAAGTTTATTATTTACTCAAATAACACCTAAATCTTTTAAATACATCATTTTATCATCATCCAATACATACATCTAGATAACTGTTTTAGAGAACCGTGAAACAACTCTCTCTCCTCCGTCAATTTCCCTCGTCGCAAAATCTTTTGGCGATTAAAGACGTGAAACGGTTGTCAAGAAGAAGGAGCGGCGCGTGGACTTCTCGGTTGCTCTTCTCCTCCCAACTTCCCTCGTTCCCCTCCATCCCTCGGTTGAAGCCCACTCAACTCCAACACCGGACGATTTCCCTCTCTATAGACCATTCAATCCAAGCCGAGATCTTGGCGTTCTCTGCTTCTCTTCGTGACTTACAACGTCACGACCCGTCGGTCCCAAAAAAGTAAAAGCATCCAAGCTACGCCAAGGCCACCATCCGGTAATCCTCTCAACCCATCGTTCTCGTTCATCCCATCTCCAAATCCTCTCCATCTGTGAGCCTCACCTCTCGGCGGAAACTTAGCTGTAAGAATACAATGGATCTCACAATTCTTTCCTTTTGTCGGGATCAACGTTTGTAGTTGAATTTGCAATTCCTCTAATGGATCTCACTTCTGATTTTATTTCTGATTTTATTTTGTTCAATTATCTTTTCGATACACAAACTCCAACAAGAAAATAGGATAAACATAAAATGAAGAAGAGAAATGACTATTGAATAACAGTTCGATTCCAATAAACACACTCCAATACTTCTGAAGGAGTAATCAAAAGATTCAAAGCCAAAAAAAAAAAATAATACCCATCTCAAATTTCTGTCCAAAATTCTTACTTTCGCTGTTTCTCTCAAGCCATTCTCCGAATCGAACTCTGTATTCATCGCCTCCCTCCCTTTCCTCTCAAATTTATTAATTTAAAAGCAACCACCCCTCTGCTCCCTCCCTGTAAAAACATAGAGTAAAAAATGGTGAAATCCTTAAACATTACAGTAAAGCTATAAAACCCAGAGGAAAGACACTGAAAAAGAGAAATTATATAAGTATTTCACTTATTTCGTCATTGCTTTCTTCATAGTTGGTAAGCTTTGTTTCATTCATTTGAACTTCTGTGTCAGATATCAAAGTCATGCCATGTGGTGGAGTAGAGATGATGCCACAAAACCAAGAAGGTTTGGACTATAGGGACATGCTACAATATGAACATGTAAGCTCCGACAATGATAGTCAATTTCCAGATGAACTTGCTTTATATAATGAAGATCCATTAACTAGTCAAGTTGCAGAAAATATGTCATTATTAGTTGGCACCCAATTTGATGATGCAATGAGTTTCAAGCATTTTATTCGGTCTAAGGCTATTCATGAAAATTTTGGAGTGAAGATAAAAGCGACAAGACACGAGTCATTGCCACTTGTGCTTATGTAGGGTATCCTTGGAGAGTGAGAGCTTCTTTATGTGTAGATGGGCAAACATTTGAAGTCAGAAAAGTAGAAAATTTATATGTATATCCAGGTGTCAATAGACCAGGCAATAAACAGGCTACATCTAAATGAGTTGCTGAACAAATCCAAGATATAGTTAAAAAACATCCCGACGTCCCTCCAAAACAAATAAATGAAGAATTAGAGAGTAAGTATGGGCTATCACTGCCTTATATAAAATTGTGGGGTTCAAGAGAATTAGCACGAGATAACCTTTTTAGGCCAGTTGATGACAGCTACAAATGGGTCCCTACTCTACGGGAAGAGCTTATTAGAAGAAACCCTGGCTCTCACATTACTTATGAGTATGATATCATTGACAACTCCTTCAGAAGGTTCTATGTTTGCTTCAAAGTATGTATCGATGATTTTCAAGTAGGTTGTCGACCTCTTATAAGGCTTGATACATGTCATCTAAAATCAAAATATCTTAGAGTGTTGTTATCCGCAAATTCGTTAGATGGCAATAATGGTCTTTACACCATTGCTTTTGCAGTGGTTGAATCTGAATCAAAAAGCTCATGACAATAGTTTTTGAAGAATTTGGTTGACTCTTTTGGTTGTGAGGTGGTGTCATTATCTTTTATTTCTGATATGGAGAAGGGATTGGGAGAAGCAATTAAGTTTGTATTTTTTATCTGAACATAGAGTTGTATATCGTCATTTGTGGAAGAACATGAAGATGTATCATCACTTTCAAGATAGCCAAAAGATTAAAAATATTTTTTGGTTGGCTGCAAATGCATACACAAGACATGAATATGAGACAAAATTTAGTGAACTATGCAAAGTTAGCCCTCAAGTCTATTCTTATCTTCTAAATTTACTATATAAATGGTCAATAGCCCAATTCCTTCCTGAAATTAAAAACTACTACAACACCAATAACTTATCAGAGTCATTTAACTCTTGGATTGGAGTGGCTAGAGATAAACCAATTGTTGAGTTGATAGACATAGTTAGAGGGATGATAATGGAACAAAGAGCTAAACAAAAGATAAATGCATCAAGTTGGAGAGGTGAATTAGTCCCGCTATATTATATGGGAGATAACAACAAGAAATGATTACTTTATTATTAGACAATCTACTGCATACACGACAGAGGTTGAAGGGGATTCTGAAAGACATGAAATAAATATTGAAGTAAAACAGTATAGTTGTAGATACTGGAAAATGACAGGCCTTCCATGTATGTTGTTGCTTTCATCGGTTCGAAGGGACACCCACTATGACACACTTATGTGGATCAATATTATCATGTTAATAGATAATTTTAATTATTATGCATTTATTTATGTTTGTATATTACATATTTCATGATGAACTTTATGCTATGCATGATGGTGCAATATCAACTCTACCTGGAAAAAGTCAGTGGAGAAAATGTAATGATGACATTGAGATTGGGGCACCTAATACACTCAGACCTAGGGGGAGGCCAAGGAAGAGAAGAATAAAAAGCTTCATGGAAAACAATACCAAAAAGATACAGAGGTTACATAAGTGTAGTCGTTGCGGATGTTGGGGTCATTACAGGAACACTTGCAAAAATGTGCTTGATGGATCAAACTCAAAGATGCCAGATGTAGACATCAATGCTTACAGTTATGAACTATCATATGCTGACTTGGGAAGTAGGGAAAAACTACCAGTTAAGAGAGGACAACATAACAATGAAGTTGAGACAATTGATTAATGAGAGTAATAGCTACTAGTAGTTTTCATAGCAGGAATTACATGTATTTTTTGGCACACATATGAAACAATCGACAAGTTTTTGTTGTTGCTTTTAGTTCCAAGGGTAGCATGATTTTTTGTAAACTTTCTTCTCAGATTGTAATCACAAAACTGCAAGTTGCTTTCCTAGATTTCAATCAGAATTCTTTTCTGCAATTTGGGTTTTATATTCTCCCTGAAAGTTGCTGAGAATAAAATAAGGTTTTAACTTTACTACATATTAGACTTATGTTGGTGGTAGAAGTGGTTTTAACTTTACTACATGTTAGACTTATGTTGTTGATCTCATATTCTTTTTAGATTGGGATTTTTGATTGATTTCCTATCTCATGCTGCTATTGTTGGATTCATGGGTGGGACGGCTATTACAATTGCCCTTCAACAGCTGAAAGGACTGCTTGGCATACAGAATTTTATGAAGAAATTTGACATAATATCTGTTATGCATTCTATCTGGGGTTCAGTTCATCATGGTGTACGTATTTTGATGTTTTTTAAAATATTTATTAAACGAATCCATAAGCTAAATTGATAGATTGATGTGAAAGAATTAGAAGGGAAGTTTCTAAAAAAAACCTTTACATAAATTATACTTTGGCGCTCGAATGGAAAACTCACAAAATATTTTACCAAAGCTCATGAAAATGCCTTTTTTTTTGTGCAATGGAATTGGCAAACAATTGTTATTGGGTTAGCCTTCTTGGGATTCCTTCTACTTGCTATTGTTAGCCATAGCAAGGACAGTAGTAGAATTGGCATCATCAGTAGCGCCGGCAATCAGAATATGATCACTCAACAAATAATTTCACCGACCGTCCAGCAACAATCTATTTCGATTAGAGAGTCGATCAACCGAAAGTATGACTCTAAAGCGAAGCTCGGTAGTAGTGAATTGCGTCGAGAAATACATTTCGTGAAAAATTCGCAACATTAGCTCGACAAGAATATTGGTTCCACCAAGGGAAACAAATTTATGTGGCCAAATCTCCTTCACTCATACAATGTCAAGGCGAGCCAATTCTATATTTTATGCATCCATATTTTATGTTTTTGCCTGGATCAAGCAATTTTTTATTCCTTGTGAGCACAGCGGTTAGTCAATCGAATAGCCTTTGTCTACGAATAAACACATGATATTGTTTGTTAGGCGCGTGCGTGGGTGGGATGCTTCTTATTCTTATGCTATAGGTTCCAAAGGGGCATTGTAATGTGAAGGAACTTAAAACTTTTAGATTTGAATGATAATTCTTATGTTATAAATATATTATTGCATGATAAAGGTTACATTTTGTTCATGGATCAGTCAATTCTTAATGAAATATTTTATTTTTCATGTCATGGAACAAAAGCTTAAGAATTTTTCTATAAGCAAGAATTTCTCGTATATCACTTGTATGACCCAATTATTATCTTATAATTGTAACAATCGATACCGTGCTCCCTGCGCTAATTAGATGCTACAAAATCATGTAAGAACTTGGGAGTAGGTTCGTTCTTTTCTTGCATTGCAGCAAGGAAATCTACTTTAGGATTTAGATCCTCTAAACAAGATCAAGCACTTTAACATCTATCATGATATATTATTTTTAAAAACAACAAGAATACAAGTAGTTACATGAATCTTTTTTCTCTATTATATCTTATTACAGTCTCATTTAACTCTAATAAATTAAGATCATTTTTATACTTTCTAATCAAATTTTTTAAATTATTCTCTATTTTTTTAACATAAGTTGAATCTAATATATCTATTATCTTAATTGAATCATCGAATAGTAGATGTTTTACGTGACTAACTCATCTAAGGGAACTCTCTCCAATCTTATATGCCACAAGAGCTACTATAATCTTTCCGTGGATATATTCATTTCACATTTTATTTCTAAAAGTGTAAAGTCATGCATCCACTTGAACATCCTCATCTACAACACTTTATTTTAATGTGCTTTTGAATTGAAGTTAAGTTGAGAGTGAAGATAAGTGAATAAGAGTTCACTAAATCTATTGAAGCGATGAGGCGTTGAATTTCTCCTAATGTTGTGATGGACTATCAAATTTTAAGTTGACTTGGCGAACAACCTCATCTCGACATGTCTTCAAATTCGGCAATAGAAACGATCATGTCTCTTGAAGCTGCCGCACAAAAGCTTTGATCTTTGACCTCTTCTTAGTGGCATGCCTATTTACACAGAATCTGGCACCTCTTTTGATAAGTATCTTTTTCTGTAATTAGATTTGATACAACGAGCTTGAGTGATTAAACCAGTTCTTTCTTCTATTCTGGTTCGGTTGAGTTATTTTCCTTGGATCTGGGTCAGATCTGGCTTGGTTTGAGTCAAGACAAGGCGTTAAACCCTTTCCAGTGAGTTAACCCGGCTGAGTTAATAGGCTATATATATGGTGTGTTATCGATCCGTAGGATCTACTTTCTCTGCCGTTGGATGGGATCACTCGGATCGAGTCCTTCTTTGCTTCTTGCTTGAGCCGTCAGATTGTCTTGCGTTATCTGCTGCCCTTGGATCTGTTTCTTGATCACACGGCTTCTCTTCCTTCTAATTTGAGTGGATTACAGCTGTTACCGGATGAGCGGCTTGATCGGGAAATTGAATCAGAACCTTTGACTGAGAAAGCGCGTCTGATTATGGATCGTTGGATGAAGCTTTTGAATTACCTAACCTGATATTTGCCTTATTCTTTCTGTTTCGACAGTTCGAGCCTGTCGAGGAGCTCCAGGGAAGAACGGGGAGAGCGGAGGGGGATCGGAGGAGAAACGGCTGTCTCTCCGGTGGAAGCGGCGGTTTCCGGTGAGGAAACCCTAGAAGAATCTGAGCAGGAAGAAGAGAAGAAACAGGGGGAAGACTGAAGAAGAGCTAAGTTCCTTTCTTAAAATCTTGATTCCTCTTTCTATTTGGCTTTGGAGTCCTATTTATAGTTTCTGTTTTCCTTTCTTATGCTTGGATCTAAGCTATGCTCTAACTACTTTCAATATTCGATTTACATTAGATTGGATCATTTTACTTCGGTTGCTTGATTCTGTCTTTAGGGAATATCCGTTGGTTGAAATGTCGCTTCTTGATTCTTGAGTTCTGCTCTGATTTTCTTAAGTGCCAACTGCTGGATTAGGTTGTTTTACTTCTACCGAAACTCATTATCGATTCTTTCAACTCTTGCTTAGTTGTTTTGATAATTCTTTGCAGCCTTGGGCCGGATCTAAGAAATCTTTTTGATGCTTTGGCATTATTTAAATCTTTGTTATTATTGTGTACTTAAGGGTTCTGTAATAACTGTATTTGTTTATTGCTGAGGTTGTAATATCTGTTATCATCCGTGGGCTCTGTATATTGAGTTTATGAACTGTATTTGGTAATCCTTCCTGTACTGAGTCTGTTTTTACTGATATTCATTTTGCTGTCTGCTGTTTTTCGGCCTTGGAGGAAATAGATTCATAACATTACTCCCCTCCTCACACTGACCTTGTCCTCAAGGTCAAAATTGAAAATTTGCTTTTTCTGTTTCTTGAATCTATTTCTCAGAATCTTATATTGATACTTTCCCTCCCACTGATTATGAAAGTAGCAATTTGTGTGGCTGTTGGAAGTAGTATTCTTTTGTGGCCATTTATTTGATATTGGAGAGCTTGTTTTGTTGAGCTATGTCCGGATCAATGCCAATTGGGTGAGATTTGTATCTGTTCTGAGTCCACTGCTGGTTCAGCTTTATGGAATTGGCTATATCTTGAGATAATTTCATCCTCTTGTTTGCTTTTCTCATCAGGATATAGCAGACCAATATTGCTCTGTTTGTATGTGGCTGAACTATGATAATTGCTCTGTTTGTCCCTCATATTTGAGCTGTCAATTATTGTTGTGCCCTACTGATTATTACTGTGGACTATCCTATTTGCAGTTATACTCTATGGTACTCTATAGATTGGGCTATATCTGACTTATATTTCTAGGCTAATTCAAGGGTCAGAATTATTGAGAACTATTTAGACTATTCTATACTTAAAGAATTATCTGTCCTGTCCTAACCTGGATTGAATGGCTGATATTTGAAACTTGTTGCTACTGTTTCTTCTTGCACCCATTGGTTGGTGATTATCATGTGGTAGTTGATGTTCTTTGGTCATCATTGACAGCCACTAATGCCAATAACTTGGACTTACATATATGCTCTTTATGGTCCTTCTCCTCACAATTGAAACATAATCCATTCTGCCTTCTTTCATCTAATTATGTTGGTGTTAGCCTCTGAATTGCTAAGGGCTATTTTTTGCTGTGTTGATTTGCATTTGGTGGATTAGGCAGTGTGGGTGTTTGCTGTATGTGATGTTGCTTTAATGCTGGAGGTTGGCTGATCTTGTAGTTTCTTGGCATTGTTACATCATCGGTGATTGATTGCATATTAGGTGCTTTGGGTGTAATGTAAGTTTGATTCACCTCTTAAATCTGAATAAAATGGGCCAAATCTCAATAACTTGTTCTTTAAATTGTGGCCAAGAATGCAATTGTTTATTTACTTGCATCCATTGATACCATCAAAGCGTCCATCCATGTATATTGAGGCTATTAAAATTTCGATCATCGAGGAGTTAGAATCAAAAAGCTTTCGCTTTCAAGAGCCATCCTCTAGGGTCTTCTCCCTTAAATCGGGCATATCTATTTTAAGATGCATTGCCATGGTGTGTGTGTATGTATTATTTGGGAATAGGATTCATAAAGGGATGCATCACATACCTGGCTTGGAGGCTGTTTTTCTAACCTGTTTTCTATTGTTGACAATCTCTTTGATATTTCATTCAATGCCATAGTGATTGAGGTCATTTGCTGTTCATTGTTGTTCAATCTGGTAACACATTCATCTAGGGTTTTGGATGTGTACCTTGTGCTTTCTGCCATGTTTTCTGATTGAGGATGTAGATGTGAGTTGTGGATATCAACGAGAGCACCAATGATAAGTATCTTTTTCTGTAATTAGATTTGATACAACGAGCTTGAGTGATTAAACCCTTGTTTCTTCTATTCGTTGTTGAGTTGTTTTCCTTGGATGCAGGTGGGAACAAGGCGTTAAACTCTTAGTTAATAGCATAAATGCGGGTGTTATCGATCCTAGGATCTAGCCTTTTCTCTCGTTGGATGGGATCACTGGATCGAGTCCTTCTTTGCTTCTTGCTTGAGCCGCCGAGTTATCTTGCGTTATCTTGGATCTGTTTCTTGATCACACGGCTTCTCTTCCTTCTAATTTGAGTGGATTACAGCTGTTACCGGATGAGCGGCTTGATCGGAAATCGAACCTTTGGAAAGCGTCGATTATGGATCGTTGGATGAAGCTTTTGAATTACCTAACCTTATACTTGCCTTATTCTTTACGTTTGACAGATTCGAACTGTCGAGGAGCTCCAGGGAAGAACGGGGAAGCGGAGGGGATCGGAGGAGAAAGCGGTTTGCTCTCCGGTGAAGCGGCGGTTCAGGTGAAACCTAGAAGAATCTGAGCAGGAAGAAGAGAAGAAACAGGGGGAAGACTGAAGAAGAGCTAAGTTCCTTTCTTAAAATCTTGATTCCTCTTTCTGTTTGGCTTTGGAGTCCTATTTATAGTTTCTGTTTTCCTTTCTTATGCTTGGATCTAAGCTATCTATGCTCCTAACTACTTTCTTATATTCGATTTACATTGGTGGATCGTTTACTTTTGCTTGTTTTTTTGTCTTTAGGGAATATCCGTTGGTTGAAATGTCGCTTCTTGATTCTTGAGTTCTGCTCTGATTTCCTTAAGTGCCAACTGCTGGATTAGGTTGTTTTACTTCTACTGTCAGAACTCTGTTATCTGATTCTTTCAACTCTTGCTTCTTAGTTGTTTTGATAATTGCTGCAGGCCTTGGACGGATCTAAGAAATGTTGTTTGATGCTTTGGCCGTATTTAAATGCTGTTGTTATTATTGTGTACTTAAGGGTTCTGTAATAACTGTATTTGTTTATTGCTGAGGTTGTAATATCTGTTATCATCCGTGGGCTCTGTATATTGAGTTTATGAACCTGTTGGTAATCCTTCCTGTCATCGAAGTGCTTTTTGATATTCATTTCTTTGTCTTTTTTGCCTTGGAGGAAATAGATTCATAACATCTTTCTAAAGTATAGCATTCTTTCATCTTTTCTTGCAGCCTCTTATATTTGCCAGAAAATCAGTTTGAAGTAAAGGACATTCAATAATTCATCTTGATAATGAGCAGATATTCATTCTTCTAAGGGAATCTTTTGCAGATAAAATAACATCAGGCTCCCGTGGGTTTTTCTATTCACTTTTTTCAGATAAAACATGTATATTTGCAATGTGGTACTTTTTTTATAAGCTTTTGTACTACATGATTTTGTTTTATGGAATATTTTTTTATTTAAAGCAACATGATCCTGAGTAATTGGAGCATCTTATGTTTTGGAGATGCCTTGTTTCTGATTCTCTTTGGCTACATAATGCCAAATATCAGTTGGTCATTCCAAAGAGGTTTATTTATCCAAAATGTATTTATTTATCATCAATGAGGAAGTGTGGATGGATTGTTTTTGGATAATATGATTTGTTAGTAACTTACAATGGATCACAACGCCACTATCAAAGAGGTGCAGGAAAAAAGGAATTGCCTGGGCTCCATCGAAAGTAAAGGACATTCAATAATCTAATAGTAATAAATGAGAATCGTGGGGATGCTTCAACCATTATGCATGGCAGAGCCAAGGGATCATCGAATGAGATGAAAGCTTTTGGAGCTTGGTAATTGAAGCAGGTAAATGCCATTCTTACTGAATTTCTTTCAGTCAATTAATTTTTTTGGATCTCACCTTTTAATAGTTAGAAAATGCTACTATCTGTGGCTAATATGAAGCTTGATTGATCTGTAAACCTGCTTTAGCTCAAGATAGTAAAGAATTAAGTGTCTAATGAAATAATATGTACAGCTCTAGGTTGCTGTCTTTGGAGCATAAATGTAACACTTTCTGCTATAACCATCTCTCATTTTCTGTGAAACATATGAAAAACAAATATTTTCACTGGCAAATTTGTTTTGCAATTCCTCATTTGTCATTTTCAAGGAAAACTGCTAATTTTTTTTACTATAAAGATATTTCGTTTTTGCATATCAAGTCCTAAGCAATTACTGTATCATGATATTATTCCAATTTTGTGAAGGTGTTATACAAATTTGGCTACTTTACATTAGAATGAACAATTAGTGTTTAGGATTATAAGTTGTCCTTTGTTTTGCATTAAAATTTTGTTTTAATGCTAAAGAAATGGCTGACAGATGCTATGAAACTGTTATTATAGAACTACAACTTTAATTGACAAAATTATCTCTGTGATATCTCAGAATGCCATATTTCATCTGTTTGTTTTGATTTTGAATATATATGATGACTTGGACTTCCGTGCTCGCTCCATCAGCTGAGAAGCTCTTATTACAAGCCGAAACAGCATGCCATTTAACCAAGTTGTTAGTGGAAAATCAATTGTGAGTGTTTTGGCCAATGAAAAAATATTTTTTGTAAACCAACATACTATTGGAGCTATGATTATTAGAAATGAAACAATATTTTTGTTCAAAATATTAACATTCATGTTGAGCTTGTTCCATTATACTAAACAGAAGCAGATGAATGCGCAGTGCTAAGGAACACGCATAGGTAGAGAAGAAAGGACCCAAAAGCAATCCAACAAAGTATACATTAATTTGATTTCTCATATGGATTTCCAAAAATTGAAGAACAAGAAAGGCAAACAGACCAACTCATGGCAAGATAAAAAACATAGAACAATATATGAACTTATTGACTTTTAAGCATAACCCAATGCATGTAAGAACTAAATGGAACTTGAAATACGTAAATGAAAAAAGATGGTTTAGAATGAGTTACCATTAATGTTAAATTTCAATCTTAAAAGGGGTATTTACGTGCATGCCACATAATTCAATTCTGCACTAATTTCATTCAAAAAAAAAGCAACAGGACAAAATATTAAGCTTAGTGACAGCCGAAACGAGAGCATGCAGTTTTTTTTGAGTAAAACAAAAAGCTTTAAGTTCAAAGGGACTGTCTCAGCCTACTTCTTGAATGCATTCACAACAAACGTCTTTTATATAAACTAGTTCCATTGATTACTCAGAACAAATTTGAACTAGCAATCAATCAATTGCTACATTCAATCAATTGCATTTTAAAAGAATTCTACCAACACATTCAACCAATAGAGACAATATATAATAAAAAATAAACTAGTTCCATTGATAGTAGGTGCCAAAATACATTATCTTATACAAATTCTTGATCAGTGGTCTTCACGAGACCATCAAATACATGATTAACTTAAGGATAAAAAACATAATTGCCATGATGAAAATGAGCATTACCAAGATAATTTTGTTTTGGGTTGAGATGGTCTCAAGTTTCTTCATTATGTTCTCTTGAGAAGCTCTTCCTTGATGATCCATTTCAAATGCTCTAGGGTCATCACCATTTAACCAGATGAAATAACCACAATCATCTTTTGTACGATTTCGAGGGCACCTTAAAATTTTTTTACCATAAGTCCTTTCTTTATAGATTGTGAATATGACACATTGTAAATTACAACGACACAACACTTGATAATCTCTCGAGATGCCCATCGATGCGGATGATTGACTTGAGCTCATTTTGGCAATGTGTAATCTATTAAATAAAGTTAAGAAAAATAACAAATTAGTAACAATTAAGGACACTTAAATTAAACAAGAAAAACTAACAACTATTACGGATAAGGCAATCAATTGGGCAATTTTGAAGGAAGAACGATAAAAAAATATATTAAGCTATATGATGCAATTGATAATTAATGAAACGGTGTTTTATGCAGTTGAGCCTATGAAAAAAGCAATTAGCTATAGATTAAACAACTTGCTCTCAGCTAGCAAGCTTGAATGCATCAATGAATAGACAAAACCGAAAAGATAATTGAACAAAATAAAATCAGAAATAAAATCAGAAGTGAGATCCATTAGAGGAATTGCAAATTCAACTACAAACGTTGATCCCGCCAAAAGGAAAGAATTGTGAGATCCATTGTATTACGTGCTGAGTTTCCAAAGAGAGGGTGGTGAGGCTCTGTCTGAGATGGAGATTTGGAGATGAACGAGAGCGATGGGTTGAGAGGATTACGGATGGTGGCCTTGTAACTTGGATCGTTTTGCTTTTCTTGGGACAGACGAGAAGGCTGATCGGGATGTAAGTCACGGGAAGAGACGAACTTCCAGGCAGATGTGTCAAGATCTTGGATTGATCGGTCTCTATAGAGGCAGGGAGAAATCGTCGCGTGTTGGAGTTCGTGAGTGGGCTTGAACCGAGGGATGGAGGGAACGAGGGAAGTTCAGCTGGAGGGAGAGCGGGAGCGGAAGTCCACGGCCGCTTCCTTCTTCGCATGACGAAGGTTTATAAGTCTTTAATCCCAAAAGGATTTGTGACGAGGGAAGTTGACGGAGGGAGAGCGAGTTGTTTCCTCCTAAAACAGTTATACCGAGATGTATAGCGTGAGTTGAGTGGTAAAATGATGTATTTAAAAGATTTAGGTGTTATTTGAGTAAATAGTAAACTTTAGATGTGAGATATGTAAATCACTAAGAATTCCGTGGTATGGGTGTAAATCCCCCTAAAATCAATGCTTCCATGTATCTTACATGTAATAAACTACTGAGCTACGTCTCTTATTTATTTAAACAGCACTTACATAAGTGAAAATTTATTTTATTTTCTTACATAAATTGATCCAACTGACGGCATTTCCGTTATTTTATTGTTTTGTTCCCTTCTGAATCCTTAAAACCTATCAATACCTCGAAGAGATCAAGTGAAAATAATAGCTGGGGTAGCCATCACAGTAAGGGGCACCTTTCTGTGACTCACCATCCTGAACTTTTCCCTCATGTCCATCTCCTCACCGTTCATCACCCCCCCCGGCAACCACCAATTGAATCCATATAAAACATTAGCCAGAGCGACCTCGACAGCCACCACACCAAGGGTCATACCAGGGCAAATCCGTCGCCCCGCACCAAATGGTATGAGCTCAAAATGATGTCCCTTGAAGTCAACACCTCTCATCTTCTCGAATCGCTCGGGTCGAAAAGCTTCAGGATCCTCTATCCAAATTGTTGGGTCTCTCTGGACCTGGATGGCCCAAGCATTGATGAAGACTCTTGTCTTGGCCGGGATATCGTAGCCATTGACCTTGGTGTCTGGGGTGCATTCATGCGGGAGAAGTAATGGGCCAGGAGGGTGAAGACGAAGGGTCTCTTTAACCACATTGTGCAAATGACAATTTTTTTAAACTAAGTATCATTAGAATCTTAATTAGGTAATTAAGTATTAATAAAAAAAATTTAAGAATAGGTATAGTCGTCCTAATTGGGTGGTCCGCCTCTGGGTTTTTGAGCGTCTTCGAAATTGAGCGAGGCAGATTCAGCCGATTAAGCCAATAATTGGGCGGCTAATTTAGAATTTATTGATACATTTTTTATAGTTTGTTATTATTGATAATATGATTGGCGTGATAGTGCTATTAGATTTTGAGTATGGTGATTGGAATTGTGATATGACAATCCATCAAGCTTTTGTGATAGAAGTTTATAACTATTTCAAAATAATTTTGTGATTAATATTTTTGCAATATGACTTGTGATAAAACTTTCATCATAAAATCATTATCTATTTCAAAACTAAATGGTTACCCCTTCAAGTACCAAGGATAGATACCTTTAAGCTATTTTCATGACAAATTCACACATCCGTGCATTTTCCAAAGTTTGAACCAGAGAACCAACATATTGACACAAGGACTATTATAGATTTATTCATTTTGTTATGAAAAAAGATTTTAAAACATCACTATCTATTTCAAAACTAAAGAAAGAATTTAGAGACTAAATTCTTTTATGAAAAGTAGAAAGGAGTGATCCTCACTAATGGAGTTAACAAACATCACATACAATTCTTAATGGATGACAATCTATGAAGTTAACAAATTCATTTCAGAAATGGACAAATAATAAGAAGTTCATTATGACATAACCAAATTTAACGTGTACATGACTCTCAAGTTTGTAATGAAACAGATAAATAAAACGTAGTACATACACAAAAGTATACTGTCCTAAACCCTAAACCATATGACAACTGTCTTCCTCCGGCGTCTGCGTGGAATCGCACCACTCAGTGTGTGTTTGGTCGGTGCAGGATGGCGATCATCACGGTGATGGTGGTCCTCTATTGCAAGATCCCTCGCGTGTGATCATCACGTCGGAAGATCGGTGGGCCGACTCATATGTAGGCTGATATGTAGAAGGCCCTGGATCAACATACGTAGAAGGTCCTGAATCAGCATACGTAGAAGGACCTGGATCAGCGGAAGTAAATGGCGCTCCAGTCATGGTGTGCGACACCCTCTGTAGGCACCGATCCGTAATATGTGTCACTAATATGTACACGCTCATCCAGGCCTCTGCATATCAGCTCGTACCTATCAACACATCCAGTAAGTGATCATCCAATAAGTATGGTTGAAAGATGTCCCGAGTCGCCGCTATATGGTCCGCCTACATGAAAAATAGTATGTAAAACTAACACTTACATAAATATTGAATTCAGATGAATACTTATATCAGGACTTACATAAGTAGTAAGTGGTCGAGGATCAGCCGGAGAAATCTGAGCTCACGATCTGAACCAACACATGTACTGGTTGATAGCTATCTTCCCATCCACATTCTCATCAGGCCGGCGCAATCCCTCCGCTCTCCCAAAGCGACAATGTGTGGTGGTAATCAATCGCTTTACCGACCATCGACCCTTTTGAAACTAGGGTCAACTAGCTACATCTACTCGGGAATAAGGCGGTGGCGACACTCTACTTGGTAAATGCCACTCGACTCTTCTAATTGATAAGAGGGACTCACCATATGTCGAGCTCGAGCATGTATCGATAGATGTCGTGATCTGCTCGACGGCTCCCAGATTACACCGCATATAGTAAAATTATGTTAAAATATAATCGCATTGATATTTGAACTAAAGTGTTATCTACAGATCTAATCTGTGTTTGCCGCAAGCCATCTAGCTCATTTACGTACCGCAACATTCTCCATTCTCTTAACATACTTCTCATTCCATCGCAGCTTTAAACATATATATAAGCTGCATAATTTGAAAGTGCAATTAACAACACATACCTCAAACCAACACTGAGACCAGCAAGCTCGGCAGGATATGGAACATGTAGAGTCGGGCTGCCCACATGAATATGCTCCAAAGCCCAAATCTGAAGGAGGTGTAGGCAATATGTTGGCCCTGCTGGGCTAGTCATCGTGCAGCTCCTATATAGATGAGCTTGGCTCCACCCATGACATCATGCTAAAGGAATCAAGATCATCCAGAGTGATAAATCTGCGGTGAATCTCAACTAGAATTATCGCGGTAAAGCGTCGTCGAAATAAAATATAAGCACGCAAGTGACGAAGAACTCCTCCATGCTCGTGCGTATGACTCCTATGAAGGTCCACGAGCCACCTCGGTGGCATGCATGTAATGTGCACGGCCCATCCCGAATGTCGATCGATCGTAGGTGGTCATGATACGCCACATCGGTATAGGTGTCATCCCAATAAATCATCGCCAAGTCATGTGTCATCTCTTCCCCTCGCCAATCATAATTGGGCCTATGATAGGTGGTCCATCAACCCGTAGTCCCAGGATCATCGCCACGTCCTATAGCGTCACAGTCATCTCACCTATAGCAAGGTGGAAGGTATCAGTATGCGGAGACCATCTCTCAACCAAGGCAGTCAGCAAATGATGATCTAGCCGGATGAAGCATCTTGCCCACTGCACCTTTCATACGGATGAATCATCTCCACGTGATGGGCTACTCCTTCAGCATAAGCAAGTGTGATGCTGCCTCAAGCACGGTGCTCTGCAAAAAATAAAATTATTGACATTAACCAAAATAAAAGGAAAACAGATGTAAGTTAAAAAAAATAAATTAAATATTAGTTTATGGTGAGCGATGTCGCCCGTCAGTGGGATGCATCTAGATGAACCGCCAGTGCACCGCTCCAACGATGGCTGACCTCCTCTACGACGTCTAGCCTAATGGTGCTCCTCTGCCATCATACCTTATGGACTTACAAAATGCTCTTTAATCATTTATATTAATCGACACCCTAATTAATACTACATTTGACAACTTAACACTTAAACCGCAACACTAACACAAACTTAAAAATTAAATCTCAAACAAAAGTCTAACCATACAACTCTAACCCATAGCACACGTACTCTATTAATTTATAAATTGATAAAGAAAGATATTTACTATGTGTTTACTAAGAACGACGGAAGTGCAAAAAATGTAGAATCCAAGGAAATTTTCCTCGAGCGAAATGGAGTCACGGAATCGTCGAAAGTAATGTTGACTTCCAACCCGCTGATGGGAGAGGGAAGTCAAAACGACGTAAAAGCGGTCGGAAAAAAAGAAGTTTCTATCGAATACCGGACAAGACGCCGCAAATGCGATTGGACCCGGCGCCCTGGAAGTTCCAAGAGGGGAGGACCGTGCTCTGGTGGTCTGAGTTTGGTCTCTACGGTGGAGGAAGCGATTTGTCGAGGGAAACGAGGAGATAGGGCCGATCGATCGACCCATATCATATGCGTAATCTAAAGCGTTGCGAAACGGGTATCGCCAAATAGTGCGGTATGATTCACATGTGCGTACCACGTCGAAGCGTGGCCGTACCAATTAAGCATTATCTATTCTTAAATTTTTTTATTAATACTTAATTATCTAGTTAAGATTCTAATGATACTTAGTTTACAAATAGGGGAGGCGTTGAAGGTCAGCTTCTTCGACCTTTCCCTTGTCTTTAACCACTCGACGGACCTCCTCTTGCACTCTGCACATGGATTTAGTGTTCATGATTCGCTCAGCTATATAGCCCACTCCATTGTCATTGTAGGCGGATCAGTACCTGCTAAGAATATATCCTACAAATAACACATATTCACAGGGATTAGTTGTTGGACCACAGACGAGGAAAAAAAAATTGTTTAGGATAATTAATCAAGATGGAGCTTTTAAAATAAAGTTTTATTGATTTTAGAAATGTTTAATCAATTATAAGCACGCTGTTTAATTTTATATAATATATATATATATATATATATATATATATATATATATATATATATATATATATATATATATATATATATATATATATATATATATATATAACGCGCAAGTGTATCAAAACGCAATGATGGAATAATTAATGAGAACAGCTAGATGAGAGTGACCATGAGAATAGCTTTAATCATATTTCTGGTGAGCAGAAACCCTAAAGAAGAATTCATTTGCTCCTGGCATTTAAGAAGAACATCAAGGAAGCAAACTTCTTCTTCTATAGCACAATGCTCCTTCTCTCGGCCTCTTATTCATCCTTTCCTCTATTTCCTGCTCAAAGACCCAATCCATATCCCTAAATTTCTTCTCTAACCTCCCTCGCCAGCCCGGGAGCCCATCTAACCACGACAAAGAAGGGAAAAAATCACCCACGCATATCTCCGAAGTGAAGGCGACTATCTCCATAATCATCTCGTGGTGCTGACTTCTTCCGCAGTCGCCGGCGACGGCCGATATCCGCTTACCAAACACCAGCCTGTATATCATATTATTGAAGAGGCAGAGCATCATCGTGCTCAAGTCGAAGGCTTTGCCGCCGGCCGACGCCATGGATATGGTTTTAAGAAGCGCACCAACCTCTTCTTCGCGAATGGCTTTGAAGGCCTGTTAGCCAATCGGTGATGTAACCAAAAATGAAATTTTTATCATAAAAAGAAATATGAACTCTCTGGCTTATAATTATAATTCAATAATAATAATAATAATATTATTATTATTATTATTATTAAAATTGGCCTGACCTGTACTTTCGCGACGCCGAATATCTCGGCTGTGGCAAAACGCCTGATGTGTCGCCAGTGATCATTGTTAGGGGCGAAGGCAATGTCAAGGCCGCCGTAAGAGAAGCGGTCGGTGGTGGCGAAAAATGGACGGCTGCAGAAGACGGTATCCTGCTTCTTGAGGATCTCGGCGGCTATCTCCGGCGAGGAGACGATGATGGTGGGAACTTGGCCGAGTTTGAAGTAGATGAGGGGGCCGTCTCCGTGGGAGAGGCGGCGGAGAATTATGTGGGGTAAATCGCCGATGAGGTGGTGGAGGTTGCCGATGAAGGGGAGTGACTTGTATTGTGAAGAGCACAAAGAGAACGAAGAGTGACTTGTATTGTGAAGAGCACAAAGAGAACGAAGGAGATCAATAGCGGCGTTTTGTAAAGCCCCATCTGATTTTAGAGTTTAACAACTTCATTAAGGTTTGAATAAATACCACTTTTGCTTCCGGATCTGTGGATAATTTGCTTGTCGAACTTCCGGCTTCTATGTTGCTGATGTCAACATAAAAATATAAAAAATCAAAGAAGATTAAAAAATTAGAATTTTAAACATCACTACTTACGCATTTCATTATCTATATTTACGTTACATTACATAGAACATCTATAATATATATATATATATATATATAAATCTTATGCAAAATTTTTAAATTAGATTTAATGCTAATCTTAATTAGCAATTTAGACACCGAATTTTTTTTAACATAATGTTTTGCTTCAAATGCAGCGTGATCCACATTTGTGTCGTGTGGACTAACGTGCAACGTCAGTTATGCGCATTGCCGTAATTTCATTTTTTTTTAAATTTGGCGATTTTTTTTATGGTCGAATGGTCGAGTCGAGCAAACTTTAATCGTTAGAATCGTAATAAAATTTTCTATCGAAATTTACGATTGAGGCCCGATACATAGCAGATTTTGTGCATGTGCCCAAAAGCTGCTGCTGAAACTTTGGAGCAAATTTTACGCGTATCAGAATGTCTGATGTGAATTGAACTTCATATCATTCGAATTGTAACAAAATTTTCTACAACTTTCATGTTGGTTAAAATTTACGATTCATGAACATTTGCGAATCGCAAAAAGCTATGGCGCGAAAGTTCGAGCAACAATCGTATTTTCATATGGATGTGTTGGAATTGAGCTTAATTCATATCATTGGAATTGTGACAAAATTTTCTACAACTTTCATGTTGGTCAAAATTCTGATTGGCGATTTTGCAAATCTTGGCAGAGACTTGGCTGAGCTACAAAGTTCGCAACAATCGTATTTTTCATGTATCGGACTCATACGGTGTTGGAATTGAGAGAAATTTATATCGTTGGAATCATAACAAAATTTTCGACATCTTTCATGTTGGTGATATGATTGAAGGCACGAGATTTTGCCGAATGCATTAGAAATTAGCGGAGGTGAAAGTTGGTGGCGTATTTTCATAGTCTCATTTGGAATTGAGCGAACTTTATATCATTGGAATCATAACAAATTTTTCTACAACTTTCATGTTGGTTAAAATTTATGATTGCTGCCTAAACCCTAAACCCTAAACCCTAAAGTTCGGTGCGCAGCAAATTTTGGGAAATGAACAATGATGAAATGCACAAATAACTCACGCTAAACAAACACTTTTAATGAAGTACAATTAACAAGTTTTTAAGAGTCATGACATATAACGGTGTTGCTAGATTAGTCTTATTGTTTGGAGATAATTATTCATATTGATTACATTCATATAGAAAGTGTACCGATTATTAGAAATGCAACCATTTTCAAATAAGGATAAGAAACCAACTCAAAGTTTAAAACACAAACTAACCACTCTTTACTATTACGACGTGAATATCCTCACTAAAAAAATATACATCAACTTCTTCTAAACACTTAAACACTTAAAGTAAATAAAAGCAACAAAAAATATGAATATTTACAAATTAAGGTAACTAAAATAATAAAATAGTTCATGACGATGGCGATGCAGACGTACAATAAGATACAGGCTCAAAATGTAACAATGGACAGAAGATAATAATACACTATCTTCGACGATGCATGCGATATCGCATCACTCTTGGGCATGCATGTAATGGGCATGGTCTTCGGTCCGTCTGTAGATGATGTTCATTTGGTCCTCCTCTTCAACCTACTCGGAGGGTTGTTGTGAGTAACCCAGGTGTGTAGCACTATGTACATCGAAAGGCGTGGGAGAAACCGGATAAAGTTCATACGGAGTGTCATATGGAATGGCGGAGGTATATGTAGGAGGCTGTTCGCCAGATGCATCCCACATAGCTTCCTGATATGAATACTATGGTGGCTATGTGAATATATATGTAGATGGTCCGACCATTGGTAGAGATGATAGATAATATCATGCCATTATCATGCAACTTGTGATGAAGTACCTAGAATGTTGGCGTCTACTCCTATCGAAATATATGTGTTGTCTTTGCGGTTCTGCACAACCCTCATCTCATTGCGATTCTTTGAAAATCTGTCTTCATCCCTCCCAAAATATCACTGAAATATGTCCTCGGTATTCAATATATGCTCATGCTGCGCTAACAGAACTCTAATTATAATGAAATTAGTAAAAAAAATTATTATTGTAAGATCATCAGTCGGTCTCCGGACACAACACCTCTACTATTACTACTACGACGGTGAATATCCTCACTAAAAAACATACATCAATTCAACTTCTTAAACACTTAAAGTCATAAATAGAGAAACACAAAAAGATATGAATATTTACAAATTAAGGTAACTAAAATAATAAAATAGTTCATGACGATGCCTGCGAGATAGAATACAATAAGATAGGTACAGATACAACAAAATGTAACATGTATGGATAGAAGATAATAATCAGACCATTCTCTCCGGCATGTCACTACGATGTGGATACTCTGCAGCTGTTGGTCTGATGGTTCTCAAGACCTAGGTATTGGTCCTCCTCTTCAACCTACGGAGGGTTGTTGAGTAACCAGTGTGTAGCACTTTGTAAAATTTGAGGTGGAGGCGGCCATGATCAGTCCATGCAGGATGTCATATGTGGATCGGAGGCCCATATGTAGGATGGTAGATCACAGATATCCCATCCTTTGTTGCATGAAATATATTAGCGTCACACATGTAATATATTCTATGTTGGTAGTTCCCTGCCTCCCTCATCTTGATTGAAAATCATCCTCATCCCTCCCATCAAATATATCATCTAGGTATTCATGATGCTGCTAGAACTCTAATTATGATGGAATTAGTAAAAAAATTATTATTGCAGCTTATCATGAGTCGGTCTCCAGGAGGTCGACGATAATAAGTGTCTAGGGGTATTGTAGGTGTCTTCAACATATATAGTGAAGCCAAAGACCGATACCATCTCATGCATTAATGGATGCCCCTTGTTGGAAAGAGTCTACCACCACAAATAAATCCCTGCCTCACACGCCACATCTGGTAGTAATGCCATCCACATAGGCTTTCCTCACCATCCACTGCAGAAAGTGTGCAACCTCGGTCACCTCGGGGTGGAAGGTCTAACACGAGACACAATTGGGCAGGTGCCACTCAACTCGTTTCCATCTAATCAAGAGTACTCTAGCCAGCCATATGTCGTCCCCCACGTAAGCATATCTCTGCGACACGTGCATGAATATGAACTCCGTATGGCTCCCAGATCACTTGTGTTGTTTGAAATGAATATTAGCTATGCTATCTACATATAATAATGAGCCCAAAAAATAAACTTACAATGCAATATATCTGACTCTGTAGTATGTCATCTAGCTCGTTTCAGAAACTCGATATGGTGGCGTCATCTCTCATACCCTTCATTCCAACCCACACTCACCCATTATGCGTGGTGTAAATATGCATTAGTGCGCTTTACATGAACATGCTCCCATGCCCATACCTGCGGTAATTGTAGGCATATTCATGCGCTTGGCTTTATTTCATGGAGCTCCTCTATAAATGAGCAAATACAATGAGAACTCCCTAAATGTGTCAAGATCCTCCGGTAGGGCAATCCGGTGAATCTTGAAGAAGATGTGTTAAGGAATAACAAAGAGTATGTAAGCTCTGACATGTATATTAAACTGAAGCTCCAGTAGATCTAACTAAGAATCCTTGTAATATGTCTAACGCACATGTAAGGCAACAAGTGCGTGCATCGCCCCCATTCGAACTCGATGTGATATGAGGTTGGATCAGATCGTGACAGATAGTGTGCAGCTTTGAATGTGCTCCTATCAACTCATCATAATAATCTGGCCAAGATGTCCATCGCCTTCCCCCACCAATAACATTCCTCCCAATAATAGGCAGGTCATCTATCTGAACACCTAGGATCATAACAATATTCTGTAATGTGATCGTCATCTCTCCGATGGGCAAATGGAATGTATTTGTCTGCAAAGACCAACATTCCATGAATCTTTAGAAGTTGGTGATGGCGAATATCTCGCCGAGACACCTTAATCCATAGTAAGCGGGCATTAATCTAAGATAGTTTCTTGGAATCTTTGAACATAAATGACATGCGGCATCGAAGCGAGCACACAGAATTATAGTTCGGTAGACAAAACTATAAGAACAATCATATATACGTTTGACTTAAAACTTACCAAATCGGGGATGTGTTGCTCCATCGAGCGCTATACTAGGGTGAACTTCACGGTAGGAGGGTTGTAGTCTTCTCTTCTTCATATCCTACGTCGCGCGCACCTTCTTCGATAGACATCCTACAACAAAGGCAACATTTGTTTACAAGCTATAATCAGTAAAACATGTTAGATATAAATATATAAAATAGATACAAAGTATTTTGGTTGATTGCAACATCTTGAAGTTAACAATAATAAGTTATGTCAAATAAGCCAGAATTCACAGTTCTATTAATAGGATTTGAATAACATGAAACCATATCAAACACCTATCTAATACTTATTATTCAACAAATAGACAAACAACCTCCATGGTAGCATATTGATGACCTTAAAGCGAAAAAAAAAATTTATTTCATTAAACAAATGTACTCAAAAGCAACCATGTAGTTCAGATTTTGATGCTGATCCTCAAGGATAGTATTTTATAATTATATCAGGAGAGAAACAACAAGTCTTTGCAAATATTATAAATACTAATCTAGCAAATCAGAGAAAATTTCAAATTTGTCAATAAAAAATAGAAAACACATAGGTCCCTGCTTATTAAATTCTTAAAAAGAGGCTTAAAATCAAATGACAAAAAAATATATACCTTAATTTTTGTATATAAATCTCAAGTTTTATTCATTTTATCCTCTCTTTATTCTTTGGCGAAAAAGCTATTCACTGATTTCGCAAAATTTAAAATAAAATCTAATCTTAATTAGCGGTTTAGGCATTTTTTTTTAACAAAATAGCTAGTCGTTGAGCGGAGATAACGATCCGCGTCCAGTCATCCGTTGATAGGACGACCTTTATTTATTTATTTTAAAAAGCGGGATAGCTTTGTATTTTGTGATTATTGAGTCATGAATCAATGACTTAGTATCGTTAGAATCATAAATTTTCTGTTGGTCAATTTAAGATTTGTGTCTGATATGCGGTTTTCTGAATGTGTAAAGCTACCGGTAGCCCGGTAGATTGCACTTTTGTCATACGATTTTGGAATCAAACTTGATATCTTTGGAATCATAACAAAAATTTCTAAAACTTTCATGTTGGTTAAAATTT
Source organism: Cymbidium sinense (assembly GCA_021442155.1). Lineage (NCBI taxonomy): Eukaryota > Viridiplantae > Streptophyta > Magnoliopsida > Asparagales > Orchidaceae > Cymbidium > Cymbidium sinense. Next base: position 98,007,235 of record CM038220.1, on the reverse strand, counting down.
ATGATTGTGGCCCGATGTACAACAGTTCTCTTATTACAAGTATTTTTTTAATATTTTTTTCTGTTAATTATAGTTCAATTATTCTAATTTTTTTATATTAACTATTAATATAATTATCTGAGCTTTCTTTCTTCATTATAAATGCTAATTATGACATGATTAGTTAAAAATATATTTTAATCTCTTTAAGGATGATGTTATAATAACGTAAATGATTAATCTTTAAGAATTAATAAGATAAAGATGTTATGTATAAATATTCATCGAAATAAGAGAGACTAAAATATTTTTTATTTCTTGTTATAGCATATATATATATATATATATATATATATATATATATATATATATATATATATATATATATAATATGATGAGAATGTTATGAGATGAAGTATGAAAGTTGCTCCAAAGTATGAAAGGTGCCAAAGTTTTAGCTAGCGGTTTTATTAAAATTGATGTATCGCAACAATCGTAAATTTCAACCAACATAAAAGTTATAGAAAATTTTGTTAAGATTTCAACGATACCAAGTTCGCTATATTCCGACACCGTATGACTCCGATACATGCAAAATACGACAGCAGCTCCAAAATTTCAGCTTGACACCGCAGTTTTTGCGCGCATTCGTAAAAACTGCTGCATATTGGGCTACAATCTTAAATTTCGACCAACATAAAAGTTGTAGAACATTTCGTTACAATTTCAACGATACAAAGTTTGCTCGATTCTGACATTATATGACTCCGATAAGCGCAAAATACGAAAGCTGCCTCAATTTTTTTTTAAAAATAAATAAATAAAAACGATTGTCGTTTCCGTTCATGCCTAGACTGTTAATTAAGATTAAGATTAAGCTTATTTTAAAAGTTTTGCCATTCCTCATCAACCAAAACAACAACCTAAATATATCAAAATAAGTCAGCAGTAAAAACAAATTATTGCATGCATCGGAACAGTGATTAAAAACACATTAAGAAAAGTTAAATTGATTCACCAAACCATTGGAGGATACAGTAAGGTAGGGCAATGCTATGTTATGACATCGGTTCATAACTAGGAAAACAAAATTAATAAGTAGAGATAGTATTTACATTGTACCAGCAAAAGTTGATACAAGCCAATTTATACTTAACAAATTATTATGCAACAGATTGTTTTTCCCGGAATAATATAACAGGGAACTACTATCGTAGGCAACCATACTCAATATAATTTATGACACTAAGGGAGAGCGAATAAAGTAAATAAATCATACGATTCATTAGGATTTCAATCATGGAACCATGGGGTTAATATTGTCTTCATTCCCAGAATAATTCTATCTGAAAACATAGCCAAACTTGAAAGAAAAAAGTTAGATCATCAATTTCATGCAACTTTATTTAATTACCTGGTAATTATATATTATTTTAATCATCATTACAACTACGACTCTTCAATTTTTGTGAACCATATTAAATAAGCAAAGAATTCTTAATCATTCAACTAGTTGGGAAAAATTTCTGATTATGATCCGCAGTAGATTTTCGAATCAGCAAAATCTATCTTGAAAGTTCATAGCGGTAACCGTACTTTAGCATATCTGAGTTATCTGTATGAATTTCGTGAAATTTATATCGTTGGAATAAATTAACAAAATTTTTTATGTTGGGAAAAATTTCTGATTGTGACCGAGCGTATGCGAAGCGCATAAAATCTCTGCTTATGTTCGAGCAACAATCATACTTTCTCGTATCGGTATCGATGTCGAATTGAGTAAAATTTATATCGTTAGAATCGTAACAAAATTTTCTACTACTCTTATGTTGGAAAAAAATTTCTGATTGTGACGCGAAGTGCAGCAAATTTTGCGAATGGGCACAGAATCTGCTGCGATTTGCTGAAATTTCGGAGCAGCAACCGTACTTTGTGTGTATCGGAGTCATACGGTGTCGGAATTGAGTGAAATTCATATTCTTGGAATTATAACGAAACTTTCTACAACTTTTATGTTGAGCAAAATTTCTGATTGTGACTCGAAGCGCAGCAGATTTTGTGAATGCACGCAAAATCTGCTGTGCTATGCTGATAGTTCGGAGCAACAACTGTACTTTATGCATATCGGAGTCATACAGTGTCGGAACTGAGCTAACTTTGTATCGTTAGAATCATAACAAAAATTTCTACAACTATCATGTTGGAGAAAATTTGTGATTGCGGACCGATGGGCAGATTTGCGAATGTGTGCAAAAACTGCTGCACTGTGGTGAAAGTTCAGAGCAGTAATTGTATTTTGCGCATATCAGAGTCATACGGTGTCGAAATTGAATGAAATACATATCGTTGGAATTGTAACGAAATTGTCTACAACTTTTATGTTGGCAAAAATTTGTGATTCGGTCCTGATGCGCAGCAGTTTTGATTTTATATCCTAAACACAATCATAAACAAACTGACAACATTTACTCCCTACACTAACCATGCATCTGCAATGCACTTGGATAGCAGAAAAATAAGTTTTTTGTATAGCAAAAAAAATGTAGAGAGAATTGGAACCGAAGAATTAATAGATTAGGATTGGAACCCAAGCAAATAGATACTGAAAAAATGTGGAGATAGAACAAAAACCTCTATATTATGGTAAATGTAGATTTTTTTTGCGACAAGCTTGAGAACTACTTTATTGCACACCCGATTTAAGAGCTCCAACGCCCATCAGCAACCCAAGAGCATAACACTTGTAGTAAACTGAGAACCAAACATGCCTACCAGGAGAACATTTGAGATTTAGTAATCAGCTACAATCACCTGATAACATCAATTATGGAGAGACAAATCTCCAACTACAACAACCATATGGAGATTATAATAAGGAGACTTCTATTCTATTGATGATAGAATCTGAAAAGATAATACAACAACAACACAACTCACTGACAAACTAGCAAGACAAGTCCAATCCAATGCATACAATCAATAATAATGTTGGTACACAATGAAACCACAATCAATACAATTACTAAAGGGACATTTTAAAACATCAATAAAACCACTATGATATTCAAAACTTTGTTTTCACATGCCTCAAATGCGAGGACTAGCATTAAAAAAAAAAAAAAATAATAATCACAAATTCATTTTCTTATTAAACTATACATTCAAACGTTCAATAGAACATGTTACTTTCTTCAGTAGTGTTTTATTTTACTCATAAATTTCTCATTCACAATGGTTCAAGTAAATATACATGTTTACCATTATATATGGGGAAAGAAAATAGACATGATTTTATCACTTCCTGTAGCAGAATAATGAGTACAAAAATCATATCCATCTGATGGAAATTAGCTCATGGAGATGATTAGACAAAATTGAATGAGTGAACTCAAGTTTCTATAAGAAATAAATATCAAACAAACAAGGATAGTGTGATTAGAGCACTCATTTCTCAATGGTTACATTGTTGCATAGATACATCCCTCCCCTTGTAATCCCAACACAATGGTACAAAAATATCTAAAACAACTTACAGAACAAACCCCTAAAAGGCATACAATGAAGTATATTTTTGCTGTTGGGATCTTGGGATGCGGTGATCAGATGCGAGATTGAGGGAGACGCGTTGTTCTGTTATGGCCAATATTTTTGCATACACTATAAATCTTGTTACTTCTTATAGTATTTTCATCAATAGTATTTCTGAATCTATTTGAACGTGGTCAACTTGACTTCCTCTTGATATTTGGTGGATAGTACTCTGGGAAGTTTCTAACAATTATGTGTTTTGGCCACTCATCACGATCAAGGATCACATGAAATGCTCCCTGGTAGGTTTTACAGTAGTAGTCCAAAGTATAGTAGGCTGATACATACTAAACGTGGCTTATATGTCGCTGCCCTAACACAAAAATGACGTGAGGACATGACATGTGATAAGCTTGTGGTTGTCTGCATGTACACCTACAAATATGATTTTCATACACTCAACCTTGTATGTTTTGCTGGTACTATCGAACACTTGGTATTCATTACTATTTATTCGTACTGGCTCAGGAAATCTTCTTGCCTCATGTTCACTAGACTGCAAAGTTGCCTTAGCCCGGAGAGAGAACATGGAGTCGTGCTGGTTGGCTACTGATGTTGCTAAGTCTAGGTGTTTCATGGACGTAGCGACTATGTTATAATATATTGCAGAGACTAGTGCCTGAATTGGCAAGCCACGTGCTCCCTTAAGTAATTGTGAAGCATTAAATATTTGTAGGTAGTGCCATACCTGTACCCATCATCATGGGTTAGAGGTCACTGATGTATATCCGTTGATACAAGCCAATCATAGGCTTCCTGTTTGATGTTCTTGATATCAGTCATATACATTCTAAAAATGCAGATATCATCAGTATTACCTGCGACATATATTTTCTGGTATATGAAATCAACGTTTTTGACTCCAAGTTGTCTAACTGCTTTTTTAAAATTCTCCCTCAAATGCCTCAGGCAAAAGCGATGTGCATCCCACGGCAATATTTCCCTACAACCATGTACCAAACCTGCGTGCCTATCAGAAATGATGCTCAAATTACCTCTAGTACAGATAAATGAAATTAAGTCTTGGAGTGTCCCTAGAAACCAACACCATGACTTAATATTCTCTAATTCTATTACTGCGAAGGTTAGTGGAAATAAACTGTTGTTGGCATCAATTCCAACTTCGTAGAGTCCTTACTTACTAGGAGGAAAGTCTCATCAAAACATAAAACTGGGCGACAGTATTGACAACAAGTAATTGAAGGCTCGAATGACCAAAATAATCGTTGGAATCTATTTGACTCTGACGATTGCACTATGTAGACTGATCCTGACATATCTGAGCATATCTCACACATGAATCTTTCCAACGATCGGTAAGATTCTTCTCAATTATCGAAAATAACCTTTAGTGCCATACACTGTGCATCTCAGGCTTTTATGTAGGACACTCGTATGTTAAATTTGGACTCAATATGACCTTTAATCTCTCTGGGCTTTAAATCTAGTTGACGCCTAATTGCAGGTTGAATGAAATAATTGATAAAATCTGTTGTATATTGCCTATGTCCGGCACTGAAGATTGAATGACTACATATATGTGGTGAGCATTTACTATCAATTCTCCATGCACCTCCTAATCTCTTACTTGAACTTCCATGTAAGCTCCACATGCAAGGTGTAGCTTGGTTCGCATGTTGGGTGCACACGGTGAACTTGGTTTTGTTTGAAGCGGATCACATCACATAGATGATGATGATAAAATGCTAAACTATCATGAAAGCACATACCTTCTAGCAGTTCATCACGGAATGCAACTTTCAAGTTCAAAATTTGACTCATCGAAGGCCCATCAAATGTAAGCTCATCCCATTCTCTATTTGAGCTATGTACTCATTGTTAGATAGTAAGTGCTCTTCTTGTTGGCTTCTGAGTAGTCCCTAATAAGCTCTCTACCACATTAGATGGATCTGCCCCTTAAAGAAGGCTCCTCATTACTATCATCCCCCATCATCATCGAGTTGTTGAGGCATAGTTTCATACCCATCACCACCATCACCTTTAGCATCACCCAAATCAACTTGTCCGACTACATTGTAGCTTCATTGTACAAACCCGTGCTTCCACTTGAGCAGTTAGTTGAGAATCAAGTGTGATGTATTCAGTATTGATTGGAGCTCTCTGACACTCCTCAGTACTATCAACCTCTCTTTCCTCGCAATGCAATTCCTCAACTTCAACATAAATTACTACAGGCTGCACGGATGCTGTGTTGACTACAGATTCACACACTTCGCCACTAATATGAGTAGCGATGAATCCATCACCAATAGGGAAACGACCTATAAGATTAACACATGACTTTGCTTTGTGTAACTTCAATGACCTCATAATTCTCTTTTGTAAGCCCATCGGTGTAATCATTGGATCTGGTCGATTTTTTCCCACCAATCCCACTAATGTAGGTTGAAAAGAAATTGTCACTAACATTCAGTTCACCGTCATAATAAAGAACTATGCAGACAGTTTTTGAACTCATTTTTAACTAACAATAACTATATAAAGTAAGAATCCTTTCTCTCCCCTGGTTAAAAAAAAAAATAATTCAAGATATAATACAATTTTGCATTTTAGTTGGAACTATTTCGCAAACTCAAAATCTTTAATTTTCTAAACCCATTGCAATATCTTCTCACGATTAAACTGACATATACAATAACAACAATAGAATGTCATGAAAAAAAGTTTGTTACTGACAAAAGGAGGGAAATCAGATGGCATATCAATACTAACAATAGATGTATATGATTTTAGAGTATAAAAGGACTTGAAGAGATCGGAGTTGATTAAGATTAAGGTCAAGAACTCGACCTTAAGAAAGTAAGGGTAGTCGTTGAGAAGTTATCCAAACCAAAATGAAGCCTCAAAGGGACTAAACTCTTTTAAAATATTGTGAGCATAGAGAGGGAGGATACTAACACCAAGGGGTGTCTATGCCCAAAAGTTTATTCGAAAAATCTTTTCCAATAACATGAATATGATATATAGGGTGATCCATGGTGGACATCAGGATGTAAGATATGTAGAGGATGTTAGGGAAAAGCTAGAGGTATGAGTGTGAGATTTTACTTATTAGTTAGATTATGAAAATGATATAAATTATGTGCATTCAAATGGGAGAAACCTAGATTTATGGAGAGTTAGAAGAACTTTTTATTTTCATAAAAGACGAAGGTGGAGTAGGTGAATTTATTTATAGTGAGAGGCCACATTCCTTATTAAAAATGATATTTTTAGATGGTGGCCTCAAATTAACATCACAATGATTTCTACTAAAACACCTACACTACAACAAGACTCATATCGAAAACACCACCACCGACAACAATAATCTTTAGCAAAACCTGGAAAACACATACCCAAAAAGCTGTAAACATCACAATAACAAAGCAAAAAATTGAGCAGTCTCTGGCGGGCATATACAAATCTAGCCTAACTTCACATTAAAATTTACAAAATATACAAAACATACAAATCTAACCAAGCAACACAAGGAAATAACCAAATCATACAACACAAAGCAATATATAACGAGATCTATCCCAAATTAAGCATTTAGGGAAAAAAAATACCTTAATCGACGGCAGCGGTCAGTGGTGCGCTCTCCCAACGACGGAGATCTCACTGCCAGCGTGGCGACCTTCCCCTTGGCGGTGGTGTGCTTGGGCGTGGAAATCGGCGTGGACGAGCGAGCAATTTTAGGAGGGAAAAAAAAGCAAATCTGCAACCTCCCCCTCTCGGTTTTTCGTCCGAAATAAGGACAAGCCAGTCGTCCGTTCAACGGACAATTGGCGCCGACGTGGCATCTACGTTGGCGCTAGTCATCCGATGTATGGACGACTAGGCCTATTATGTTAAAAATTTTTTTTGGTGTCTAAATTGCTAATTAAGATTAGCATTAAGCTTAATTTAAAAATTTTGCCTATGCTTTTTGTAAAGCCCCATCTGATTTTAGAGTTTAATAACTTCATTAAGGTTTGAATAAATACCACTTTTGCTTCCGGATTTGTGGATAATTTGCTTGTCGAACTGCTGGCTTCTATGTTGCTGATGTCAACATAAAAATATAAAAAATCAAAGAAGATAAAAAAATTAGAATTTTAAACATCACTACTTACGCATTTCATTATCTCAACTTTTATATTTACGTTACATTACATAGAACATCTATATATATATATATATATATATATATATATATATATATATATATATATATTAATCATATATGTCAAAATGAAGAAAATCATCCAGATTCCTATTAAACACCCCACATTCATTCTCATTTATCCAACAAGGATAGTTTTTCGACCTCTCTCTTTTTTTTTTTTTTTTTTGAAAAAATTGAAACCTCATCATACTAATTATAAAGCTTAGGCAGTTATATTCTTCTTTAATCGATCTAATGAGAAGTATCCACTCCATTTTTAGATGAAGATCATAACCTCACTATAAAGACTGTAAACCCAATCACCACCTTGGATTTATGCCCCAAGCAAGATAATTTTTTACCTCTTTTATAAGAAAATTGTGACCTCTTGTAGGGCTCATATGGGAAATTTTTGGCAATTATTAAAAGATAATGAAAAGTGGAGGGTTGTGATAGGTAGTCGACAGTCAGCGTAAAACTTGTTGAAATAATCGTGTCATGAATCCTTTAAATCATTGTGTTAATGCTAGAGTCCCACAGGAAGCGATGTATGGCTTGAATACTGATGTACAGAAATGTGGCCTTGAGGTGTTAAATAAGCAAGGGTTCCGCATTATGGATGGATGCGGGCAAAGAAGTTAGTCCTGAAACTAGAATTAGGTTAGGATCTTGGAATATAGGTACTCTTACAGGTAAATTAATGGAATTAATAAATATTATGGTTCATAAAAAAATAAATATTTTATGTGTTCAAGAAACTAAATGGGTTGGGGAGAAGATCAAGGAGATTGATAGTTTAGGTTTTAAACTTTGATATTCACGTAGAAGTCGAACTAGAAATGGTGTATATGTGATTATAGATAAAAGTTTAAAGGATAATGTTATAAATATTAATAGATGTGAAGATAGAATTATAGCTTTAAAGATTATTATTGATACTAAGATTATCAATGTTATAAGTGTTTATGCTCCTCAAGTAGGTTTGGATGTAAACTCAAAAGAAAAATTTTGGAATGAATTAGAGGGATTAATACAAAAGATACCTCTTGAAGAAAAAGGATTTATTGGAGGAGATTTAAATGGACATGTTGGTAGAGTGGTAGAAGATTTTAAAAGTGTTCATAGTGGTTATAAATTTGGAGTGACTAATGAATAGTGTAGGACTATATTAGATTTTGTAATTGCCAATACTTTATTTAAGAAAAGAGATGAACATATTATTACTTATAAAAATGGATCTAGTAAAACACAAATTGATTATTTTAGAAAAATAGATCATTTAGATTGTAAAGATTGTAAGGTCATTCCAAGTGAAAGTTTAAGTACCCAACATCGATTATTAGTTTTAGATTTTAAGATGAAACATTGTAAGAGAAAAAATAAATCAAATTATTGTCCTATGATTAGATGGGGACACTTAAAGAACACAAATAAAAATATTTGTAAGAGCAAGCTACAAGAGCTTAGAATTTGGGATGTTCATAAAGAAATATTATGTGAGAAAAAGTAGCAAGTGAAATTAAGTAAGTTGCTAAAAATGTGCTTGAAGAATCAAAAGGAAAAGCTTCTTTTAATAAAAATAGTTGGTGGTGGAGTTAGAGTGTGCAAGAAAAGATAAGAAATAAGAAGCATTGTTATAAAATTTGGTTCATATGTAAAAACTTGGAGAATTGGGAAAGATATAAAGTGACTTGTAGAGATTCTAAGAAAGAAATATATGATGCAAAAAATTTAGTTTTTAGTGATTTATACAATAGATTAGATACCAAAGAAGGTGAAAGATGTATGTATAAGTTAGCCAACCAAAGTGATAGGAGAAGTAAAGACCTAGTTCAAGTGAGGTGTATTAAGGATGAATATAATAAAGTGCTTTTCTTAGAAAATAATATTGAAAATAGATGGATGAGATATTTTGATAAACTTTTCAATGAAGGATCTGAATGTACGATTAATTTTAACAACCTTAATACCTAAATAAAAAATTTATTTTTTATCGTCATTAGTAAATGAAGTTAGAGAAGCTTTAAAGAAAATGAAATGTGGGCATAGGACACACAAATTCCAATAGAAGTGTGGAAATGTTTAGGAGATCAAGGAATTTCTTGCCTTACAAATCTTTTTAATGTTATTTTAAAGACTAAAAAGATGCCAAATGAGTGGAGAAAGAGTTTGTTGGTTCTATATTTAAGAATAAAGGTGATGCACAAGAGTGTGCAAATTATAGAGAAATTAAGTTAATGTGTCATACATTAAAATTATGGGAGAGAGTAATTGAGCATAGGTTACGATGTGATACAAAAGTTTCTCACAATCAGTTTGGTTTCATACCGGGTAGATCTACTATGGATGCTATATATTTGTTATTAGGTTTGATGGAGAAGTATAGAGAAAGTAAGGAGGATTTACATATGATATTTATTAATTTAGAGAAAGCTTATGATAATGTTTCAAGAGATGTTCTTTGGAGAGTTCTAGAACAGAAAGGAGTTAATATTGGATATATTCAAGTCATTAAGGATATGTATACTAGAGCTGTTACTTGTGTCCAAACACAAGGAGGATTGACAAAATATTTTCCCATTTCAATTGGATTACATTAAAGATCAGCTTTAAGCCCTTATCTTTTTGCTTTAGTTATGGATGTTCTTACTAGGCATTTACAGGAAGATGTACCTTGGTGTATGCTTTTTGCTGATGACATTCTTCTTGTTGATAAGACTAGAGAGGAGTCCAAGAGAAACTTGAATTATGGAGGTCAACATTAGAGTCTAATGGTTTTCGTTTAAGTAGATCTAAAATTGAATATATGGAGTGTAATTTTAGTTGTAGAAGTTCTAGTGGTAGTGTTGTGACATTAGGTGAAGAAGTCATTAATAAGAGTGAGCGATTCAAATATTTAGGCTCTATTGCTCAAAATGATGGTGAAATAGATGGAGATGTTATTAGTAGAATTCAAGTTGGATGGTTGAAGTGGAGGAATGCATCTGGCCTGTTGTGTGATAGAAAAGTTCCACTTAAACTTAAGGAAAAATTTTATAAGATGGTGGTAAGACACAATGACTTATGCGAGAATGTTGGCCAATAAAAGAGAAGCATAAGACTAAGTTAAGTGTTGAGATGAGGATGCTCGGTGGATGAGTGGCTTTACTCTTAGAGATAAAATCTGAAATGAGTATGTTGAAAAAGTTTAGCTCCGGTGTGAGATAAGATTAGAGAGTCTTTAGATGATTTGGCCATATAAAGCGTCGGTAGTTCGATGACAGTTAGGAGAGTAGATGTATTAGATTTGCCTTATGTTAAGAAAGGTAAAGGTAGACCTAAAAGACTTGGTTAAGATGTATAAAATGGCGTATACTTGAATTAAATAAGAATTTGACACATAATAGGACACAATGGAGACGAAGGATTCATATAGCCGACCCCACTTAGTGGGATAAAAGCTTGTTGTTGTTGTTGTTGTTGTTGTATTAAAAGACAATGAAAAGAGCAAGCCTTCATGATTTTTTGTAAGCAAGTACTCATTTTTATCCTTTAAGAATATTAAATGAAAAATCAAATGTGGATTTTAAAAAATAGACGTCTTCACACGTAGCTCATATACTGTTGAACAATCTACCTACGTGTCTTGAATTATTTTCACGCCCAAACAAGCCTTTTTGTGTTATCTTGATCTCCTATAAACTATTGTTCGATCTTTCCCATACAAATTTAGCAATTTTGAGCTTAAAAGGAACCTCTACAAAGTGTTCTAAGTAATTATTAGGACCTTAGAGTCAATTTCTTTTTCCTAAAATTAATGACATGGCTCATTAAAGAATGCAATTATGTTCGAAGAAAATTTATTTGGTTCATGATACTTATGAGGGTTCATATGAATATTTATAAAGTGGTCATAACTTGAAATTTAGCTAAAATTATGAGTTTATGTACGTGATTTTTCATGATTCAAATTATTCTTAGACTTGTAAAATTTTCATACCAAAATATAAAGTGGGAGGTAATATATTATAAAAAGTCCATCTAATCGAGCACGGAGCTTAACATAGTTATTAAATTCTAAAGTTTTTAATTATTAAAAAAAACTTCTAGAATTGACTTTGGAGTCATATAAATTCTATTTTCAATTACTTAAAGCAAGCCCAATACAACATAAAGTGGCTTTAGTTATGATCATTTACATCTATCGGATGTAACTCTAAATTATAATGAGCTATTAATATCATAATAATTATAGAAGAATTTTTCAAAGAAACTAAAGAGAAAGTCTATTTATAATTAATATTTTCTTTTGAGTGAAATATTTGATAATTAGATGTGCTTTATATCTTTCAACATTGACTTTTAAATCTCATTTAGTTTTAAAAATTCATTTATAATCAATTGATTTTATTGATTAAAGTAATTTGATAATATCCCAAATATCATTATCTTTAATTGATTTCATTTCATCCTTCATGACTTCTATCCATTTATGAGAGTCAAACTGTATTTGATTTGACAAAAAAAAAAAAAAAAATTTGGATCACTTTCTAATCTAATGTCATACTCATATTTTTTAAAGATCTACAATATAATCATTCGAAATTATTGTTCTCCTCTTCCTAGTGGATTTTTTTAATATTATGATTCATCGATATGTGTAGGAGTTAACTAAAAAATAATTTAATTATTTAAGTATATAACTTGAATAACATCAAGCAAAATTACTCTATCATTATTTAAGTTATAGTAAGGGTAATGTATTTCTCTTTTAATATAAAATTCATAAGGTTATTACTCTATAATTTTTAACATTCTCAATAAATTTGTCATTGCCCATTCAAAAAAAAAAAAAAGAAAAAAAGAATTAATTTGATTACTCATAAAAGTTCAAATCCTTCAATCTTTCTAAGTATTCAATAAAATAACAGTTAATAGTTTTTGAGTTTATTTTTTTCATTAAGTTTATAAGGCCTAGCCTATAATAGCTGATTCTACGAAAATTAGACTTGATATGACTTGCATATTTATTTTATGTCAACTTATTTTGTTTGGGTTGGAGAGTTAATTTTATGTTTAATTTATTCAAACATTTTTCATAATTTTAATGGGACAAAATTTAACACTTTAAATTTTATCTTATTATTTTTAATTAAATTTTTGGGATGTATTTTATGCCCGATTCACAAACCGTGATTACCACATTCGAGAACACTCTTTACTTTATTATTATTATTATTATTATTATTATTATTATTATTATTATTATTATTATTATATATATATATATATATATATTTATGAGTATCATAAGTGCAAAAAATAAAAAGGTTTCTTATTACAATTATTTTTCTTAAAAAATTTGTACATATTTGTAAAAGTGAGTTTCTGAAATCATCTGGTGTTTGTTTCCCAAATCAGTTTCATTATGGTATTCTAGACATGATTATCTAATTATTGATTATTTTTTCATGATTTTTAGAGTTATCATGTATTAATATATAAGAGAATTTATATAAAATTATAATTAAAATATTACAAATTTTATAATTATTATTATATCCCTTAGTATATTAAATAAAAAATAAATTTCATATACATCCAACATTCTCCCTCATTTTCATTTCACCCAAACATAAAAGTTTAAGAGAGAGAAAAGAGAGGGAGGAGAAAGAAAGTGCAGTCGGTCGGGCATAGAGCTGATTTGGTTCGTTGGAGTAGTTGGAAAAATTATCCGGCTCTAGGTAAGCTATTGTTTACCTATTTCATATTTCAATTTCATCGCTAGTGTGTGTATTTTTATATTTTATTTAGTTGAATTTTATACAAACTCAGATCTACATAGATTTACAAACTTTATATGGTGTAACTTTTGATATGTTGTATAATGAACTATGCTAGACATATTGATAAAGAAAAATAAAGTTTTTACAAAATATTTTATGTTATATAGTATTTTGTATATTTTTGTGAGTATATTGAGCCTATAAAAATTGCTGTAAATTAAGAAAAGGTTCAAAATATTATTCTAGAAATTAAATATTAATGATTTTGTAAATTGTGATCGTTGATATACATACATAAATTTACCTATAATTCCTACTGCTAGTTGTACTCACTAATATTTATATATTTCTGCAACATATTTGATAATATTTATATATGATAAAAATGATATTATTCAATACTTTAGTATAAAAGGATATGTGCAAAAAGGGAGAAATGATGGGTAAATGCAAGCGACTGGATGGTTGTATATTATGTGCATTTAAGTGGAGTTATAAGGGTGTGTGCAACTATAAAATTATTCATCTGTGTATTTTATATGCTTGAATAGATGTGAACAAGTGGAGGTATAAGTGGAAGTAGAGATATAAGGGGCAAAGGGAAAATATAAATAAGTGGAGTTATAAAGGATGAAGAAAAATTATAAAATAATATAAATAAAGAAATAAATTATTGCTATATGTTATCTTATTTTATTTTTGGTATCATATTGTTACACTGTTGCTTGATGTATGATTACGATGGATATTAATTTTTTTTTATCTTGACATGATAGACATGACTTGTTGAAACATTATTTTAAATCATTTAAGACACATTTTATTGTTTATAAAATGGAACTTTTTGCAACTATTTATTCTTTTTTGTGGCGACCGACGGTGGGTGGGCAGCAATGGGGTGGTAGATGGCCAGCAACTGTGAGACTAGCAGGCGAGTGGAGGTGGAGGTGGCCTTTGAGACATTTAAGGTATTTTATGTTTGTATATTTAATTCGAATAAATTTCATTCATTATTTCAAAGTATTATAAATACATCACATTACTTTAGAATTTTACTTTATATCATACGAAACACAAAAAAAAATTAAAATCTCATATATTTATTTTACTTTATACTCAAAAGTAATCCAATAAAAAGCCTTAAAAATTTTAAATATGTCCAATGATTCTCACTTCTCATATATCAGGTACAAGTTCTCATAACGAGAATAGTCGTTTATGAAAGTAATAAATATTATTGATCATTCAAGGTAGTTGTAGAAAAAAGATTAAGTATTAATATGAATTAATTTTAAAATGTTTAAACTTCTATTGACATCAATTTTTTTATATTTATTTATTTTTCCTCGGTATATTCAATATATATCTTAGAATCTGATAAATAAAAAAAATCAAGAATTTCATTTGACATAGCATTTCAATTCTTTATTTAAAAATATGTCTTGATTCCTTTTGTCATAATATATAAGAATTCTTATTTATTAATTTTTGTTTTATACCAAAATTACTTACATCCAAAATTTCATTAATCTTTGAAGCAAAATATTTAATTTATGTAGATTATTAACTAAAAAAATTAGTACTAATAATTTTTGAATATTAAAAGAGATTTTTTTTTTCTTTTCATGATGACAAGAAAAATTAGATTTGAAGAAAAACAAGATTTGTCTAAACAAAATTAGAAATCAAATTTCATCTAAATGATGATGCACAAAAGTCTCATCTAAATTTAAAATACAACTAAATTCTAGATATAATCTATATAAGTGTTGCGTGCTAGAAAACCAGTCGCGGTAGAGTGAAAGTTTACGCCTTAGCCTTGTTGTGAAGTCCGCACAGGGTAATTAAAGAGAACAAAGACACTCAATTTTAGCGTGGAAAACCTCGAAGAGGGGAAAAATCACGCGGGGCTTATAAAAGCTTCCACTATGTATCTGTTTGAGTACAAAATCTTCACGATCGATTACAGATTGCATATGAGAGAGGAATAACAAGTGTAACAATGATGGGTTGTAATTATTGATGGTGGAGATCGGGGTAACCCGTGGGAATCTGAGACAATTAGTGGCGTGATGGGTGGCGATGGTTGATGGCCAGCGGAGTGCAATCTTGCTTGAGTGCGATCTTGCTTGGAGGATCTTGAGCTTGAGCTCTCTCTTCCTCCCTGGGCTTTTCTCTCTTCTTCCTTCTCTTCCTTTCTTCCTTGCTTGGACTCTTCCTCTTCTTCCTTGCTGGACTCTTCCTCTTCTTCCTTGCTTGGACTCTTCTTCCTTTCTTTCGGACTCTTCCTCTTCTTCCTTGCTCGGACTCTTCCTTTTCTTCCTTGCTTGGACTGTTGGTGCTGGTTCCGTGGCGGTGGCTCTCCTCTTCTTCCTTGTTTGGACTCTTCCTCTTCTTCCTTGGACTCTTCCTCTTCTTCTGACTCTTCCTCTTTGCTTCTCATGGCTGGTGGTTGGTGTGGCTCTCCTCTTCTTCCTTGCTTCTCTTCATTTGTTCACTTGGCCTCTCATGTGAGGAATGAAGGTCTATTTATAGATGGGAGGAGGGTATTCTTGTAAATTCATGTAAAGCCACCACTCCCCTCGATCGGGCCGGGATGAATCCTTGATCATTTGATGTATTTTGAGCATTTGGATGCCCAAATGAAGTTGAATGAGATCTTAGGCTCGTTAGATCCGGCTCGAGCCTTCGATTTGACTATAAATACTCCATATTTGAGTTTTGGGATTTAATTGATGTCCCAAAGATTCCGATGATATTTTAAGTGCTTGATCTCGATCGGTTTGACTCAAAATCATATCGCTTTCGACATCAAGATTTGTGCTTTTGAGTCATATTTTGAGAGTATATCGGTTGCCCCTATTTTTGGATGACATTAGCTTAATCATCCAAAATATATATCAAATCGAAAATAACGAATTCTTCAAACGTCGCCCATGAATCGTATATTTTGAGAGAATAAACCATCATAAAATACAAAATTATGATTATGGAATAAGATGTGTAGCCGTTGGCATGAGATTTTGAGGTTATGGAGCTATTTGGATACTCTGAAGTTTTGGCGTTCGGGGACCGCGGCGCGCCCGTCGGCCGGTGGCGCGCCCGTGTGCGCGCCCGCGGCGTCTGGCGTCAGCGTCAATTAAGCACGCGTTAGACCGGGTTGGTTCGTCGAAGTCGGCGTCGTGTCGTAGCAGTCGGTCGCGCAGACGGGTCATGCACCGGTCGTCGCGAGGTCCGAATTCATGACGGTCCGGCGGTCGACGTCAGTCAGCTGACGGCAGTCCGGTCGCGTGACGTTCCGGGTCGCTAATCGCCGTTTGACATCCCCGTGACGGCAGCGCGTACAGGCGCCGTCCAGTGTAGCAGCATGTATCTTGTAGCGTCCAGTTTAGATGGTGAGCTTTGAGCCCGGCCGTTTTGAGCATTTTGAGGGTTTTTTTGAGCCATTTTGTGGTTTTGAGCCGTTTTGATCCGTTTTTGAGATTTTACCCTTTTGCCCGTATCTAGGTTAGAGGCACCTTTCCCCTCTCCCTTTCTTCTTGAGTGAGGTCCTTTGGAGGCAATCGAAGCGATCAAGCGTTCAGGAAGGCGATCAGGGCGACCAAGGCCGATATGTCGTGGTTCCGGTTTCGGCCGTCGGACCGTCCGGGTTAAGGCGATCAAGGCCCCGGTATCGTCGTGGTTCCGGTTCCCCCGTCGGACCGTCAGGTTAGGAAGCGATCAAGGCCCGGTATCGTCGTGGTTCCATCGACCCGCGTCGACCGTCCGGGTTAGGAAGCGATCAAGGCCGGTATCGTCGTGGTTCCGGTTTCCGACCACGTCGGACCGTCCGGTTAAGGCGATCAAGGCGGTATCGTGATTCCGGTTTCACCCGCGTCGACCGTCCGGTTAGGGCGATCAAGGCCGCGGTCGTCGTGGATTCCGGTTTCGGCCGTCGCCGTCGAGAGGCAGCCGCGGTATCGTCGGTTCCGTTCACCCACGTCGGCGTCAGGTTAGGAAGCGATCAAGGCCGGTCGTCGTGGTTCGGTTTACCCGTCGGACCGTCCGGGTTAGGGCGATCAAGGCCGCATGTCGTCGATTCGGTTTCCGGCATCGACCGTCGTTAGGTCAAGCCGGTATCGTCGTGTTCCGTTACCGCGTCGACCGTCCGGTTAGGAAGCGTCAAGGCCCACGGTATCGTCGTGGTTCCGGTTACCCGCGTCGCCGTCCGGGTTAGGAAGCGATCAGGCCCACGGTATCGTCGTGGTTCCGGTTTCACCCGTCGGACCGTCGGGTTAGAAGCGATCAGGCGGTATCATCGTTCCGGTTTCGACCGTCGAACGTCGGGTTAGGGCGCGATCAAGGCCCGGTATGCGTCGTGGTTCCGGTTCCACCGACCGTCGGACCGTCGAGGCGATCAAGGCCAGCGGTATCGTCGTTTCCGGTTTTAGACCGCGTCGGACCGTCGGGGTTAGGCGATCAAGGCCGGTATCACGTGGTTTGGTTCGACGTCGGACCGTCGTGGTTAAGGCGATCAAGGCCCGCGGTATCGTCGTGGATTCCGGTTTCCGACCCGCGTCGGACCGTCCGGGTTAGGCGTCAAGGCCCGGTATACGTCGTGGTTTGGTTCGACCGCGTCGGACCGTCCGGGTTAAGCGATCAAAACCCACGATCGTCGTGTTCGGTTCCGGCCACGTCCGGTTCAGTCCCGTGGATGCAGGATTGAGAAGCGCGTGTGATGGTGGCGGCGGTGGGTAGCGGCGAATTGGCGGCGGTTGGCGGCGGAGGATCTTTGACATCAGGTTGTTTATAGTGTGACTTCGATGGCGTTAACTATGGAAGAATCGGTGATCGAGATCTTTGACCCGTCGAGGTTGGCCGAGTGTGACGATGGCTTAACCTATGGAAGAAATTAATTGATCGGCGAGATTTTCCGTCAGGTTTTTTATCGAGTGTTACCCGATGGCGTTAACTTATGAAGAATGGGAATTGGCGAGGATCTTTGACGTCAGGGGTTGTTTGTCGAGTGTGAGATGGCGTTAACGTATGGAAGAATTAGTGAATCCGAGGATTTTGACGTCGAGGTTTTTGTAAGTGTTACCCGATGGCGTTAACGAAGGGTAGGAACAAGTTTTGACCTTTCACAGGTTATTGGTGAATATTACCGGCAACGTATGGAAGAGGCCGTGGGAAGTCCACCAGGATCTTTTGACCTTTCACGGTTGTTTGTCATAGTTTTGCTCGATGACATTAAGTATGGAAGAGGCGCGGAAGTCCACCAGGACCTTTGACCTTTCACGGGTTGTTAGTCGAGTTTTTACCGATGATTAACCCGTATGGAAGAGGTGCGGAAGTCCACCAAGGGCGTTTGACCTATCTGGGTTGTTTGTCGAGTGTTTCCTCGATGAATTAACGTATGGAAGAGTCGTGGAATCAAGGCGTTTTGATTTATCGTTGTTTATCAGTGTTTTCGAGCGTTAACGATATAAAGAGGTGGCGAAGTCCTCAAGGCGTTTTGACTATCGGTTGTTTAGTGGGTTTTTTACGATGACATTAACCGTATGGAAGAGTCGAGTCCACCAAGCTTTTGACCTTTCGTTTATTTGTCGGCTTTGATGCTGCGTATGGAAGAATGTGAAATCCATGAGACATTTTCGGCGGCGATAGTAGTATGCCGATGGTGGCGACAATGGTGATATTGGCGGCCAGCCGGTGATAGTTAAGATGGCAATTGGTTGATGGCATGAGGGATGATATCAGCTTTAATCGTGTTATGGCAATCAGCGCCAGCGTGGATGGAGATAATGATAATGTGTAACCGGCGGAGATTACCGGAGATAATGCGATAAGCGGCCAGCAGTTCAGCGATGATCTTTTGGTTAGCGGCAATGTGTCAGCAAGTTAGCAAGGTTGCAGTGGCGCGTCGTGAAATCATGCGATGACCGGCCAACAATGGATAGCCGGCGAGTGCCGGATATGATGGCGATAGCCTGTAGTCGTGTGAGCCGGACATGATTTTGACCTTATCCAGAGTTGTTTGTCGAGTGTTATCGATGGCAACTGTCGAGTACGTTTTGACCCTGGGTTGTTTATCGAGCTTTTGCTCGATGCGTTAACCGTATGGATCGGGAAGTCCACCAAGGCGTTTTGACTATCTGGGTTGTTAGTCAGTGTTTACGATGGCGTTAACCCTGTAGAAGGTCGAATAGTTGTATGAGCTTAGTGAGTTGACTATTGATTTTGCCTTTTATTGGTGTTCTTGACTTGCTTATCTTTTGAGATTAAGAGTTGCCCCAGTTTCGAATCGAAGGAACAAAGTTTGATGAATCTTTATTCTTGCCTCTTTAAAAGCTTGAAATGCTCCACCTCGATGGTGGTTTTGATCTTGTTGGGCTTGGTGGATACAAGATGAAATAATGGGAATCACTTCCCACGGCGTAAGCATGCGTGCTAGAAAACCGGTCCTTGAGTGAAAGTTACGCCTTGTTGTGAAGTCCAAAGCAGTAATTAAAAGCGAACAAGGACACTCAATTTTAACGTGGAAAACCTCGAGGGGAAAAATCAGACTGCTTAGGTCTTCCACTATGTATCTTTGAGTACAAAATCTTCACGATAACGAGGATTCTGAAATTGCATATGAGAGGAATATGCGTGTAACAATGATCAGTTGTAATATTCTTGATGGTGGAGATCTTGGGGTAACCGCGGGAATCTACAATTAGTGACGGCGGTGGCGGTGGCGATGGTTGATGGAGCGGCTGATCCTTAGTGCGATCTTGCTTGGAGGATCTTGAGCAGCTCTCTCTTCCTCCTCCTTGGGCTTTTCCTCTTCTTCCTCTCGGACTCTTCCTTTTCTTCCTTGCTTGGACTCTTCTCTTCTTCCTTGCTGGACTCTTCCTCTTCTTCCTTGGACTCTTCCTTTCTTGGACTCTTCCTCTTCTTCCTTGCTTGGACTCTTCCTTTTCTTCCTTGCTTGACGGTGTGGTGGCTGGTGGTGTGACCGTGGCGGTGGCTCCTCCTCTTCTTCCTTGTTTGGACTCTTCCTCTTCTTCCTTGCTGGACTCTTCTCTTCTTCCTTACTGGACTCTTCCTCTTCTTCCTTGGTGTGGCAGGGATGTCTGGTGGCCCGTGGTGGTGGTTGGCGTCGGCGGTCTCCTCTTCTTCCTTGCTTACTCTTCATTCTTCACTTGGCCTCCCTCATGTGAGGAATGAAGGTATTTATAGATGGGAGGAGGGTATTCTTAAATTCATGTAAAGCGTACTCCCCTCGATGGACTCGGGATGAATCAATCATTTGATGTATTTTGAGCATTTGGATGCCCAAATGAAGTCATTATGAGATCTTAGGCTCGTTAGATCCTCGAGCCTTCGATTTGACTATAAATACTATATTTGAGAGCTGTTTTGGGATTTAATTGATGTCCCAAAGATTCCAATGATATTTTAAGTCTTGATCTCGATCGGTTTTGACTCAAAATCATATCGCTTTCGACATCAAGATTTGTCTTTGTTGAGTCATATTTTGAGAGCCATATCAATAAGAATATTTTCTTAACATGAAATTTGTTATTATTTCTTATATAAATAAATCTTGCAGTATTAATTGACATTCGACTTCTTAAGTAATACTGTATAATCACACTTATGTGAGTAGTTGTGCTTGTAAATATTCAACAAGTGTGATTTGATGCTGAGAATAAATTAATTTTGAAACAAAAAAATTAAGAAGTTTATTCTTTTTGATGAGCTAATTAGCATATTTCTTCTTTCACATGCTTACTTTTTTTTATAGAAAAATAAGAGATAATATTATTTTATTTTTACTACAGCTTATGTTGTGAAGTCCCTTTGTATGCACCTTCTTTTTCTTTTAGTAATAATATCACAAGAGGAAATAGTTAAATAAAATCTTTTTATCTTTTATTATTTCAATCTCTCGTTCTCTTGCACATGCTGAGCAAAGACTCATTAAGAGTATATTTTTTTCTTTTGAGTATTGTTGCGTGTTAGAAAATCAGTTGCGGTAGAATAAAAATTTACACCTTAGCTTTATTGTGAAATCCAGCACACACACATGTATTTAAAGAGTGAATAAGAAAACTCCAGAATTTTTATGTGAAAAATCTCGAAAAGAGGGAAAAATCACGAGGCCTAACCCAGTAAAAATCTTCCACTATATATTTGTTTTGGAGTACAAGTTTTTTCGATACGGGATTATAAAATTGTATATGAGAATGACTGATAATGGGAATCTCATTATCGGCAACAAACTATATAGTCACATTCAGTTGTAATAGTTACTAGTGGTAGCGAGATGATAGTGAACGTGAGAACAACCGGCGATAAAGGTCGTCATGATGGAGGCCGGAGATTGGCGGCGAGGATCCGGAATGAGGCGGCGGCGGTGATGGTTGGTAACCAACGGGTGTGGTCGGTGGACGTGTGGTGACATGATTATCGGAGGATTTTTCAAGCTTTAGAGCTCTCCTCTATTGCTTGACACCTCCCCTCATATGATAGTTATAGTGAGGAGAAATGCTCGAATAATACATGCAAAACTGGAACCACCTTCCATCTGACGGCTCAAATGATTCCTTGATCATTTGATGTATTTTAAGTATTTGAATGCTCAAATGAAATCAGAATTATGAGATCTTGGGTTTGTTAGATCCGGCTCGTCGAGATGCTCGATTTGGACTATAAACACTCAATGTTTGAGAGCTATTTAGGGATTTAACTGATATCCCAAAGTTTCCAATGATATTTTAAGTGCTTGATCTCGACTAGTCTTCATTCAGAATCAGATTGCTTTCGACATCTAGATTCGTGCTTCGACTAGTAGAATTTTCAGGGTCATATCAATTATATCTTTATTGCTACACATAATCTAGCTTAAAAATAATCTTTCTTTGGACAAGTTATTTTTCATTATATTCAAACATAACTCTTTGATAATATTTATATATTTTAAAATTAATTAAATCGACATAATAGAGATTACTTTAGAGGCATATTATTTTAATTTAAAATATTTTGAAATAATTAAAAATTACAAATAAAATATTTAATTAATATCTATATTGATCAATAGTTATTAATAACCAAATAAATTTTATATGGATATAAGAATTACTTAAAGAATCAGTTCTAATTAGATACTACATTAATATGCATATATATATTTTTTATTTAACATTTTGAAAAGATAGATGTAATATAATATAATATTAATCTGAAACATGTATACATGAGTTGTCTTTGGATTGTATAAATATTTAAAAGTTTAATTAAAAAATAATTATAACTAAAAACAACTTTTAAACGTTCAACATAAAACGTTTCATACAATATAAAAAATATATTAAAATAGTTTTAGTCAAGTAAATAGTTTGAATGAAACGTCTAATGCAAATGATTATCAAATGTTTGAGAAACGTTTCATTGAAACGTCTAATATAAACATCTAATTATTATAGATGAAATGCCTAATACAGTTCATAATTATGACATAAAGCATTACCATACAAATGAACTTTAAAAGTATCTAAACCCAGTAAAACAAAAAATTTCCTTTGAATTTCTTAATATATTATAAAATTATTAAATGCATTGAAAAATGATAATTCCATAATATCATCAATTAAAAAAAAATATCATTTCGTTTTTTGAAGCATGATGTTTCATATTTTCAGAGGTTTTATCTTTTATCTTTTGAAATAAATATTTTTTTAAATAACAAAAAGGCTTAAAATTTTGAGAAGAAAGCAAATTACAAAGACTCAAATTCCATATATTCAAAAATCAAAGATTTGCAAAGAATTATTTTAAAAGAAAATTTTCAAATCACTAATATATATTGATATGTCATTGAAAAATTTCCTTGTTGAAGCACGAATCTTGATGTATGTGAACATCACTTAGAATCAGAATCTTAATCTTTGAAGCTCTCTTTTAATCATCATAAAACTGCTATCAAACACCTTGATTAGATCGAGAGCAATCTGATTTTGAGTCCAGACTAGCCCACATTAAGCACTTAAAATATAGTTGAAAACTTTGGAATATCAGTTAGATTCCTAAATAACTCTTAAATATGGAATATTTATAGTCAAATCGAACATTGACAACAACCCGGATCTAACAAGCCTATGATCTCTTAATTCTGACTTCATTTTGGCATTCAAATATTTAAAATACATTTGATGATCAAAGGGATCATTCTGAGCCATCCGGTTGAGTGATTTAGATTTTGCCTGTATTTATAGAAATGTCACTCCAATAAACTATAAATAGCCCCTCATTTTTCACATAAAAGAAAAAAAAGCTGAAGGGGAGAGAGAAAGCTCTAATACTTGAAGAATCTCAACCCATCCCCCGACCATCGTGACATCAACCAATATCCATACCATAGCCTTCACCACGGCCACCACCGTCACTGGCATTCGCGCCAATTATACCGGCCTTCACCGCCGGTCACACCACAGCATCAGCCACTGCCGCCGCCGCCATGACCTCCACGCCACCCGACGGCCAGTAGATCCGCCGGCTGCTACCGCGATGAGTGATCACACGGCCACCACCCGACTCATCGGATCACTATGCCCGCCGCCCACCGCTGCTAAACAAACGTTATCCGACCATTGCTTGACCGTTGCCGTCGGATCGTCGGACTACCACTTCAAGCGAAGCCTTCTTCACTAATCCACTGAAGCTTCTCACAGAACCTACTCTTGTAAATTATCCTTTTCCAACTTTGGAGAGAGGATAATAGTTGTAACAACCGGTGATATAGTATAATTATTTCTAAGTGGGCTTGGCCACGTGGTTTTTCCCTTTTGGATTTTCTACGTAAAAATCTTGGTGTCTCTCAAACTCTTCTACCGTGTATGTGGAACTTTCGTGCAACATTATGACATCAAATTCTCCTATTCTACTGACCCGAATCTTCCTGCACGCAACATATATAATTGTGATTAAAAGTATAAATGAAAACTTCATTATATCTTAGTACTCAAAATCAAAAAAATAAAAGAACGATATAAAAGATATATAATTCTAAATGCACGAGGCCAAATTATCTGAAGAAAACAAAATTAAAACTATTTATTTTGATTTAAAATTCTCAAATAATAAATAAGAAAAATTAACAATAATCTATTTCTCAATGATTCAATGTGATACCTTCTTTAATACAATTTATTGAAAACAATTAAAAATAAAAATATTAACATGCCTAGATCTCATCACAAATCATTTAGAAGATTTAGTCGAAAGTATATCTAAATCCATAGAAAAATAAATATGAGATTCGGCATTTCACGACAAAAGTTGGGTTCTTAAGAGAGTGAGTGTGTGTGTGTGTGTGTGTGTGTGTGAGAGAGAGAGAGAGAGAGAGAGAGAGAGAGAGAGAGAGAGAGAGAGAGAGAGAGAGATCTTTTTACTAAAAATAAGATATGAGGAAAAATAAGAATAAATCATTTAAACTGAGTACTATTATCTTGTTTATATTTTAGCATATTTTATTTCATTTTAGATCATCATAAAAATAAAATAAATTGCTTACTTCCTACACATGATAAATTTCTTATAAAATTAATAATATGTTGTCGTGTTTATTTTTAGATTTTATGTGTATTGGGGGGGGGGTCACCACTGATCTGGGGTATACTTATTTAGGTGATCGTGCATGACATCAAGGAATAGTGCGCTATCTTGAAAGATAAAAATCACCACCATACGATGGATCCAATCACCTAATATGGACTTCTAAGGCATTATGGGTCTTCAAATGTACCAAATATTTTTCCCCTACTTTACATGGATGAATAAAGTTGAGTTTATTTAAATCGGGTTCTAAAGTTTCCTATAGGGGCAAATCTCCATAGTTAATTATATCATAAGGAAGGTGAGTTCCTTAGGAATACTCTCGATTAATGTAGGTAATTATTATCTCCAAAGATTTCAAAGATAAGACTATCAATAAATTGGTTATGTTTGGAAAATTAAGTGGGATAGATCAAAAGAAGAGAGTTATTATCGAAGCCAAAATAAGATGGGTAGGGGATGCTCATGATACTAGGAAGCCTAGTGAGCATCCTAAACTATCCTATGGTTGGGCTTTATATATTTAAAATTGAAGAGAATTATATATTTAAGTTGAAATTTTATTAGAAAGCTAGGGCTTATAATCCCACAACACAAGGTTATGAAAATGCCTAAGAGGTGAGAATTTATGCTTGTAGCCTAAAGGAAAATAGCAACTTCGGATCCTAAAGCTAAGGAGCTTTAGCGAGGGCCAAAACACATCCTAAATCTATATTATTTATCTCCATAAGAGAGGGTAAACCACCCAACTGCTAGACCTATAATCGCCTAGAGTGGCAGCCAGCTAACTCCTCCTATGTTTTAAAAATCATGTAGTTAAGTCATATGTTTTGCAAGATGGTTAGGTTGTTATTATTTAGAAAGAAACTAAAGTCCTTAAACCCACTCCCTAAGAGACTAGAGCATGAGTGGTATGAATAATGACTTAGAATAATGCAAATTTTATCAAATTTTATTTGATTTTGGACTCTTCATTTTGACAAAGGTTATAAGATTTTATATATCTAAATGCATGATGAAATATGATTGTTAGCTAAATCATAGAGAAAGAGGTGTTTACCACCATAAGGGGGATCCTCAAAGGTCAAGTCTTCGCTAATCATGCAAGGATGGAAACCCTCTCTTAACAAGAGTGAAATAATATGATATGCATGATATTAAGCATACAACATTCAGCTAAGGGGTTGCTAAATATTTTAATTATCTTGATTTAATGTCTAGGCTTTAAATAAGGTTATGAGTTGTTTAAAAATTAGTTATGAGTTATGATTGGGGTAAAAAGATTAATTTTTTTCTAAGAGTTTAAGCGGATCCAGGTCACACATTAAATCATCATACATGAAGAAACTAGGAAAATACATGCCATTTCTATTGCACAATGTAAACAAATCATCAAATAATTTATAAACTCAACTTGAAAGAATAACAGCCAGGTGCGATCGGGTACCACCGTATAACTAGAAAAAGAAAATGGGTAGCTGAGCTCTACCCTTATATAATGTGATAAATGAAAGAATAGTTACAAATTATAAATGATAAGTGTTATGGTGGGTCTTCAAGTCTTCATGCTTCCTTGATTTCTTCATTTGATTTGGTAGGCTTCTAGGCATCACATGACACCCCCAGGATTAAACCTTCTGGCCAATGTTCATCATTAACCCCCATAACACTTAACCAAATTACTAATATAAAATTACATCAAAAATAGAAAAAGTAAATCTAACTATACCTGCAAAATAAGTGTTAGCTAAACACACCATACAACCCAAGTAGTTATATGAATAATTTAGACTTAGCACCTCGCACATGGGTAACCAAGCATAATCTAACTTAGCACCCTCCACTTGTCCTAATTTAGATTATGCTTAGGGGTTAGGCAACTTGCAAAAGAGAGCATTTATATTTATTTAAGCATCCCCTTAAGCATAATCTTTTGTTGAAAACATGATTAGGCTAATAATGGCCTAACATCTAGTTTATAAAGCATACATCCTAACATCTAGTCTATAATAATCTATCACAAAATAAACATACATCAAACCATGCACCTCCCTAACATAAAGCTAGAAGTGGTGACTTAATCTAATGTGTGTGTATTAGGGCTTATGTGATATGTCCTAACTAGGCATTAGAGTTATCATTCTCTAAGTTGGAAGGATATTTAATTATAAAGGGTGGTTTCACTTTAAGTGATTTAATTGATTTGCAAATTTTACTTAGTATTTTTTTTTTATTTCAGTTGACTTACACCTAACAACTAAGTGTTATAAAGAGAAGAAAAGAGAGGATCACTTTCTTTTATCCCTACCTGAGGTGTTTATTTTTGATTATGTGTATGGGGGACACCACGCAGATCTGAGGGTGAACTTATTGCAGTGATTGGGTACGACATCAAAGAATGATGCACTATATCAAAAGATAGAAATCACCATCCTATAATGAACTTAATCACCTAATAAGGACTCTTAATACATGATGGGTCTTCAAATATACTAGAGATTTTTTCCCTACTTTATATGGATGAATAAAGTCAGGTTCTAAAGTTCTCTATGGGGGCAAGCCCCCATAGTTAATTACATCCTAAGAAAGGTGAGTTCCTTAGGAATACTCTAATTAAAGTAGGCAACTATTATCTCCAAAGATTTCAAAGATAGGACTATCAATGAATTGGCCATGTTTGGAAAATCAAGTGGGATAGATCAAAATGAGAGATTTATTAACGAAGCCAAAGAAAGATGAGTAGGGAATGCTCATGATACTAGAAAACTTAGTGAACATTCCAATCTATCATATGGTTAGGCTTTATATGTTTAAAATTGAGAGGATTGATTTTATTAAAGTTGACATTTTATTAGAAAACTAGGACTTATAATCCCACAACATAAGATTGTAGAAATATCTAAAAGGTGAGGATTTATGCTAATAGCCCGAAGTAAACAACTACCTCAGATCTTAAATCTATGGAGCTTTGGCAAGAACTAAAGTCTGACTTAAATCTAAGCGGAGATGGGTATATGGTTTACCTCCACAAGAGAGGATAAATCACCTGACTGGTGGACTTATAACCGTCTGGAGTGGCTGCCAGCTAACTCCTCCTATGCTTTAAAACCATGTAGGCAAGTCTTAAATTTTGCAAGATAGTTAGGTTGTTATTATTTAGAAAGAGACTAAAGTCCCAAACCCCTAAAGAGAGCATGAGTGGTATGAGTAATGATTTAGTCTAATACAAATCTTTTCAAATTTTATTTATATTTGACACTTGATTTTGCATAATGCATGATTTTATAGGCCAAAATGAAGGAAAGGAATTAGAAGTTGAATATTTTAAAGAATTTTTAAAAAGCATGTATGATATACATTCAACTTAGGAGTTGCTAAATCTTTTAATCATCTTGATTTAATACATAGGCTTTATGGTGAGGTTATGAGTTGTAGAAAATTTTAGTTATGAGTTGTAGTTGGATAAAAGATTTATTTTTCTCTAAGAACCTAATCGCATCTAGGACACACATTAAATCACCAAACAGACAGAAACTATGAAGAGGCATGCCATTTCTATTGCACAATTTAAATAAAACATCAATCAACTTTATAAAATTAGCACAAAATAATAAAAGCCTGTGCGATCAGATATCGTCGAACAACTCAAAAAGAAAAGATGGGTAGCAAAGCTCTACCATTATACAACCCAGATTATAAAAGAATAATTATAATTAAGGATGAATACATGCTATGGGATTTTTCATCTTCATTCTTTATGTCTCCTTCATTTCTTCATATCTCCATTTGATTTAATTTGCTCCACTTCAAAGGCATCACATGGCCTCTGAGGACAAAGCCTTCTAGCCAATGCTCATCTTTATCCCACCATAACATTAATCCTAATTTTTAATTATAAAATTGTATTTAAATAAAAAGAGTAAATCTAACTACACCTGTAAAATAGAGGTTAGCTAAATATATATTCCACCTAACAATTATATTTATAATTTGGACTTAGCACCTTGCGCATGGGTAACCAGTCCACCTATCCTAGTTTAGATTATGGTTAGGGGTTAAGCAACCTACAAAAGAGAGCATTCATATTTATTTTAAGCACCCCTTAAGCACAATCTCCTGCATAAAATATAATTAGGCTAATAACGGCCTAACATCTAGTCTACAAAGTATACACCCTAACATCCAGTCTACAATAATACATCACAAAACAAACATACATCAAACCATGCACCGCCCTAACATAAAATTAGAAGTGGTGACTAGATCTAATGTGTGTGTATTAAGACTTGTGTGGTATATCCTAACTAGGCTTTAAGGTTATAGTTTCCTAAGTGTAAAGAGATTTGATTATGAAGGATGGTTTCACTTCAAGTGGTTTAATTGATTTATAAGTTTTACTTAATATTTTCTTTTATTTCATTTGATTTACACTTAACAACTAAGTGTTATAAAGAGAAGTAAAGAGAGGATCACTCTCTTTTATCCCTACCTTAAGTCATTTCTAAAGCCAATTAATTAAACAATTCTCTTTAGTGAATAACTTAACATATATTTTAATTAGTCCTAGGTTTAGATTCATTTTAAATAAACTCATTCAGTAAGAAAGACATCTCAAGATTAATTGAAATGAACTACCATCATATGACACATGTTTGTTCATTTTTTTCCATCATATATAACATGCATCTAGTTAAGTCTTAAACATACCAATACACCTAATTTATATTTTAGCATACTTGAGTAATGAATGTAAGCAAGTGTATTTGGAATTGATGTTTAATTTGGTTGAATTATTTTGTCATATTATTTTAAAGCTCTATCTAAATTCTTATACAAATGCATAAGAAAAGAACTTCAAATCATATGACTAACCAATCCAACCACTTGAACAAAATATGGATGCATGTCCTTTTTTTAAATAAAAAGAGGGATTGTCATTCATTAGTTAAATACACATTCAAATGTATAAAATTTTTAAGCAAGTATGTCGTCATTACTCTGCACCAAGGGAATGAGGTAGGAACCTTCTTAGGGCAACTTGAAGCCGTGCGTCCCCAGAATATCCAAACTAATATACCAGCTATTATTAAATATATATGGATGTATAAACAACTATAAGAATAAAAAATCATGCAAAAGTAGAATTTAATTTATTTATGTAAATGAATTAAAGCTTTATCTAAATTCTAATGTCAAAGTGCATAAGATTGAAATCAAATAGGTACGTCATTATTGTTCTGCACCAGGGGAGTGAGGTAGGAACTTCCTTGGGGCTACTTAAAGTCACGCATCCTCGGGTTGTCCATACTAATATACCTATTAACATTCAAACTATGCAAATCAACGTATAAATGTAAGAAAGAGACTCCACTTCATACACTAAGCTTATATTCACATTCATCTCATATGTATGTATAACTAAAGTCACAAAATATATATCATTATTCATTAATAAGCTTTTGAAAGTACATTTATAATTTAATAGTGATAATAGCTATACATATTTTTAATTAAGCCAACACATGCAAATTGACATAAAGGAAATCATCTTCATTTAATTAATTTGGAAGAAGTGAATGCATGAATACAAGTGGAATACAACATTTTAACATGATTGGAAAGAAATAAAACAACACAAGCATGTAATTTCATTCAATCCAACTAATTCCTAAGGACAATCATAATAAAAAAGTTTATTTAAAATAAACCAAAGTTTCTTAAAGCCATTTTAATTTAATGTTTAATTTGATTTAAGGGATGTGAAAGAGGTTAGTTAATTCTAATCCCATTCCCCATGTGTGAGTTAATTTGATTTAATGAAAAGAAATTAGGTTAATTTTATGAATTGATTAAGTTAAGTATGGATTAAGTCAATTAATTAACCCTTACTTATGTCACCTTAAGATAATTAATTAAATAATTATGAGCTAATACGATATGCAACCACGTGAAAAGTAAATTAGCAATGTTCCTATGAAATGAAATGGGCCTAATGCAATTAGTTCATAATTACTAATTAATTATGCTTAAGGGCCTCACTTAATTACTTTTATGATTTTTTCACACATATGAGCTAACCATAATTTCATTAGCTCTCTAGTTATTGAACAAAGATCTACCCAAGAATTAATTAGGAAAACATATTTAATCAATTAAGTTCATTAATTATCTAATTAAATCCTAATTATCCTTAATCAATAATATGACAAGGAAAGAGATAAAGAAGGAAGCCTAAGTCTCAATCCCTAAATCTTTTCAAATAGTTGATTAAATTTTAGATATAATTTGGGTTTTGATTGATTTAATTAATTAATTAATGAGCCTTAATTAATTAATTTTAAAGAGGGAATGAAGAAAACTTAAGGAAAATATTGGAAGAGGGGTCTCAATCAATTTCCTTAAGTTTATCCACTATTAACAAAAGCTAATGAACTTAATTAATGGATTAATTCAGTGTTCATTTGATTAATTATCATTAAATAAGGTAGGAGAGTAATTAAGACTTAATAAATCAATTTTGCTAATTAGCTATCCAGTAAATTTCAAGAAAAATAGGGGAGGCATGGGTCATCCCCCTAAACATCCCTGGAAAGTTTGAAATTAATTGGATAATTAATCAAAGAGTAATTAAGCTAATTAAATTTTTAATTAAATCTTAATTAAGAAAAAATTACTATTCAAAATTAATTAATAATAATTTTCTTGGATTCCTTACTAAATTATCTTTAAAATGAGCCCTTATTTATATTTTTTAGATTTTTCTAGGATTAGTTATGAATTTTAGAAGTTTCAGCATTAAAAATAGATTAATTAAGCCTAATTAAAGCCCTAATCTCGTCGGTGCCACGTAGCGCACTTTCCACATGGCACAATGGGATAGGCTATTTAAGTTGTCAAATCAGGATGCTGACTCGGATTACGACAGATGCGCTTTCCCGTGGACCGTCCGATCTAAGATCGGATGACCACGATTAAATCCTGTGGTTAAGAAAAAAATTGATGGTTCTAAGTGTGATCAGATCAGGACCGTCCGTCTGTTACGATCACGTGGAATGGATAGCCCATGATCTATCTCCTTTACAAATGGCAAAAGATGGATACCGTCCATCTTTCTCCATTCGATCCAAGCTCACCAGAGCTCTGATTAGGATCAAATTGATCCCACACCATTAGGAGGAGGATATGAACACATCTAATGGTCAAGATAGACCCACATGAAAGTTTTTTTCATAAAGACCCACAAAAAATTCACCTAAACTATGATTTTGAGGAATTACCTCACTGGAGCTAATGTCTGACGGTGGGATCAACGGATGTAGCTTCACCTAGTTGAGGCGAAGCTTTGTTGAGAAGCTTGGACCTCAATTTGAAGTGAGTCGCACGGGCGACCAATCTAGGCATGTAGGAGTTTCAGCTTCGATCAAACTTGGACCTCTGGTGGCTTGGAAACTTGGGAAATTACTTGGTATCGCTCGACGAGGAGTGGTGATGGTGTGTGCAAAGTTAATTAAGGTTTGGTGGAGGATTGAGCAAATGGGGCTTCAGATTGGCCTCCCCTATTTCGGTTGCACACAAGAGAAGGAAAAATGAACTCGAGAGGCTTTGGAATGCTCTGAGGAAGGCAGTGGGATTTCATTTCTCACTTGGGGGCTCAGTGTGTTCGAATGGTGACAAATCCCGTTTAAATTGAGTTGGTATACCCCTCAATTGACATAGAATGATGGACAGGATGGACTTGCTCCTTTCGATCGGCAGGCCACCGTCAGGGCACCAGAGTGGTCACACTCACATCCATGTGGCTCGACATTAGTGGAGGAAGTAATGGGAGGCTGCCCTAGTGTGCAATGGTTCCTTGGCTTGAATCCAAGGGGTGCTCGGTTTACATGGGAGGTGAGTCAACTCACCTCCCATTGGTCCATGAACAACCTAGGGTGGGTTAGGTTATCTAGGTGGGTCAGGTGGAGCCTCACTTGAGTGTTTTGAGAGCTGTCATGGTGATGGGGGAGTTGACCTTGCTTCTTAAAGGGAGAATCCAATGGAAAGAGGGCTTGTCCAATGGTTAATCCTCTTGAGTGGGGTCCACTTTGCTTTGGGCTGATTTAAGAGTAATTTAGAACTGTTTTGGGTTAGGTTTGGCCAGCTCCTAGTGTCCCATGGGTTAGTTTGGGGTGGTTTGGCTTTATTTGGTCAAATGGGTTCATATGGGTTCATGTTGGGTTGGGTTGACCAATTGGTCAAATTGGGTCAAACCAAGGCTTGGGTTAAGTTCAAAAGATCATTTGGAGTGTTTTGGTTCAAGTGGTTTTGATTAATTTGGCTTAAGTTTGATTTTGGCTCATTTATATTCAAACAGGTCAAATGGGCCAAGTTGACCATTTGACCAATTTGACCAAATTGGATTTGGTTAGGTGTTGGTTCATGTTCAAATGACTAATTGAAAATGATTGTAGGCTTTGGTTTGGGTCAACTTTAGATTTTGGCCAATTTGGCCCTTTAGGTCAATTTGGGCATGGTTGGGTCAAGTTGACCAATTGGTCAAATTCAGCTAATTATGACTTTGATCAAGTTCAATAAATGATTTGGAATGAACTTGAGCCATTGGTTGTAATCAATTTGGGTTAAATCATGATTTGACCCATTTTGGCTATTTAGGCTAATTTGGGTCAACTTAGGTCAAATGATCAATTAGACTTAGTTTGGCTCAATTAAGGGTTTGGTCATGTTCAATCATTGATTATGAATTAGTTTGAATCAATAGTTTCAATCAATTTGGTGGGCATCCACTGGGGATGAGAATTTGGTTTGATCATAATTTGGTGTTCCACTTGGGAGAGGATATGATTTGGTTTTGAGGACACATCTGCTGGAGATATGAGCTCGGATATGCTGAGGATAAGATGAATTTAATTGGACTCCCCTGGAGGGAAGATGATGGATTTGATGAAATGGACCCTATCAGTGTACGATAGATCTACTAAGAAGGAGCTAATATCAGCCTAGACCTATCTTAGATTTACAAATCCAAAGGGATAGTCTACCAGCTATGAGGTAGAGCTAACTAACCTAAGGGATGTCTTTCAGTGTGCAATGGTCAAGTTAGGAAGAAAGCTTGTAGACTTACATCCTCCTAAATAAGGAACCACTGGGGTGATCTGCTGATAGTACAATAAATCAAACCCGACCTAAGGCGACTATTTGAGCGAATGCCATTGTGGACTCATATCGACTCAAAAATAGTCAAGATCAATTTAATTTGGAATGGACTCAACCAATGTGCAATGAATCTACCAAGAAGAAGCAAATATCAGCCTAGACCTGTCTTAGATTTACAAATCCAAAGGAGTAGTCTACTAGCCATCAGGTATAACTAACCAACCTAAGGGGTGTCTTTCGGTGTGCAATGGTCAAACCAGGAAGAAAGCTTGTAGACTTACAACTTCCTACACAAGGAACCACTGGGGTGACCAATTGATAGCACAACAAATCGAACCCGACCTAAGGAGACTATTTGAGTGAATGTCATTGTGGACTCATATCGACTCAAGAATAGCCAAGATCATTTTACTTTTAGATGGCCCCTATTGGTGTGCGATGGATCTACTAAGAAGGAGCTAATATCAACCTAGACCTATCTTAGATTTACAAATCCAAAGGGATTGTCTACCGGTCACGAGGTAGAGCTAACCAACCTAAGGGATGCCTTTCAGTGTTCAAAGGTCAAGTCAGAAAGAAAGCTTGTAGACTTATAACTTTCTAAACAAGGAACCACTAGGGTGATCGTTTGATTGCACAACAAATTGAACCTAACCTTAGGCTGCCCGTCGATGTGCAACGGTCATGCTGGAAAGAATGCGTGATAGACTTATATCTCCAAAAGAAAGGACAACTGCCAGGGTGGCCTGTTGGTGGCACAACAAGTCAAACTCGACCTAAGGGCGACTACTGAGAGAGTGTCGACATGGGGACTTATTTTAACTTAGAAGTAGTCAGGCAATTCCTATAGGGAGTTTTATTGACTCCGCCCTAAAGATAGGATGTCTGCTTGGGAAAGGTGCCGCTAGGGGTTTTGCTCCTAATCCACAAGCAAAAATATATATTTTGTTTATATGATTGCGTGTACCCTACTGAAGTGCAAGGGATAATATTGAGAGGAGCTTATATCAGCATAGTCCTATCTCATACTTACTAGATCAAGGGATAATCTGCATATCCGCAAGATAAATTCTCCAACCACTAGGGTGGCTAATAGGAAAGGGGGACTGTCTAATCCAAAAGTAACCCGGGTAGTGTCTAAATGGGGTCGCTAAAGATGTGATCCAAATAGAGTGCCCATAGGAGAGGTGTCGCTAGGGGATTTATCTAGAACCCTGTAAAAAATATCTTATAGGTATACGGTGGCCAACTCCAAGAAAAAGCTTGTAGACTTACATCTGCCATGAGTGGTGTATCCACCGGGTGGGTCGCTGTCAGCATAGTGATAACCAACCAACCTAAGGTGCCCATTGATTTGCGGTGATCAATTTGAGAATAAGGCTTATAGACTTACATCTTCACAGATAAAATGATCACTGGGATAGTCTGCTGCAGGTGAGACAGATGATCTCCAACTTAGAGCGACTACCAAGTGGGGAGTCTCGTGTATGGACTGGACCCAGACTTGAAGTAGTCAAGCTGCTAGGGGACTTATCCTAAGCCTCAAATATACTTGACCTAATTAGTGCATGATGGCTAGTTCAAGAAGAAAGCGTGTAGACTTATATCCTTTTAAGCAAAGTCAACATGAGGTAGCTTACCGGCCGCACAGTAAGGCCTACCAAACTAACGAGGTGCTCATCGATTTACTATGGTTAAGTTAGGAAGAAAGCTTGTAGACTTGCATCCGCTAGACAAGTAATCACTAGGGTGATACATTAGCAAGGTAGCATGCCAGCCCGACCTAGAGCAGATAATGAGTGAGTGCCGCAGGGGGCTTTATCCCACATAAAAATAGCCTGAGACAAAAGATATGTGTTTCTTTTATATTTGTGTTTGTGCTGATGAAGGATAGGATGCTGCTTAGGTTCTCTTACACCTATCTTAAACATGCCAAAGAATGAATGAAATAGTGCCACAAAGGGCAATTATGACTCCACCAAGAAAAATACCACTTGGGTTCTCTTACACCTAACTTAGTTGTACTAGTCAAAATAGGATGCCTATTGGATTCTCTTACACCTATCCTAGTAGCACTGGAGAATTGTGTGTAGTTTGTGTTTGTGTTGATGAAGGATAGGATGTTGCTTGGGTTCTCTTACACCTATCCTAAACACATCATGGTAGATTCACAAGCAAAGATATTCCTCAACAACTATGAATGGATGGAATTTGATATTAAAGAAATTTTATTGATAATTAATTTGGAAATAAGATTTATGAATAATATTTGTTTAGGTAGAGCCTGTTGATTGGAAGCATAGGGCACTCTCCCTTACAATTTATAAGCTGATAAGATCCTCCTTGGTAGGCCTTCTCTATGACAAAAGGTCCTTCCCAAGTGGGTTCAAACTTGCCTCCCATCTTTCGATAGGTAATAATTGGTCTCCTTAGAACTAAAACAAGCTCTCATACTTGAAAAGCTCTAGGAGGAACCAACTTATTATGAGCTTGAATCATTTTGGCTTTGTACTTCTTGAGGTTTTGGCATGCCTGGAGGCGTCTCCCCTCCAAACCTTCAAGCTCTTCTAACTGTAACTTAGTGTTCTGCTCCGTTGTAATTTTACTACCCATAGCTATCCTTAATGATGGGAGTTGGACTTCTAATGGTAGAACTGCTTCAAACCCATACACTAAGGAGTAAGGGGTAGATTGAGTTGGAGTCTTGTATGTGGGTAAGCACAAGACTTCACTACCATCATGCCACCAGCTTGTTATCGTCGAGTGTCTTCTTTAATATCTGGATGAGAGTTTTGTTGAAGGCTTCTACCAAGCCATTTATCCTTAGGTAGTAGATGGTAGAGTATCTCCAATCTATGCTATGTCTCTGGGAAAAACTATTGATTTTAGTGCTATTGAATGCAGTACCATTAAGGGATATAATTCGTCAAAACACCTTGAACCTATATATGATATAGTTCCTGAAAAATTATTGCACATGCAGAGCTGTGACCTCTCTGAGTGGGGTTGCCTCCGCCCACTTGAAAAAGTAGTTGGTGGCAGCTAGAATGAATCGGTGACCCTTGGAAGAAAGAGGATCGATCCAACCCACTATGTCGGTACCCCCAACACTCAAATGGCCATAAGGCCAATATAGGATGTAGAATGTTGGGTGGTTGATGTAGGACCACACCATGCACGTGACATTGGTGGAATCTCCTAGCTACGTCCATATAGTCTGTGATCATCAAAGGCCAGTAGTATCATAGTCTCTTGATCTTAGCTTTCATCTTCGGACCAGATTGATGCACTCTGCATAAACCTGAATGCACCTCGGTCATGATCTTATGGGCATATTTGTCCAGGCAACGTAACCACATATGATCGAAGGACCATTGGTGCAAGCTGCTATCTAGAGAGCATGGGAAAGGGTTCTCAGCTTCATCTGATGTGCTAGTAACTTCTCTTGAGGTAGTTTGCCTATATTTAGATAATCATTGAATGGTTGCCTCCAATCCAACTCCTTATCCTTTTTGGCAATGGCAACCTCCCTTTCAAGGGAGAGTCTCTCGATGAGTCAGCATCAACATGGGATAAGACTTGCTATTTTGGACCCTTATTGGTATTGACTCATCTTCTGGACATGCCAACTCTTTGGCAAGCTTGGCTAATGCATCTGTTACTACATTCTCTCCTCAAGGAATCTTATAGATGGTAACCTCTAAGATTTGGACCAATAACTTCATAGTATACCTGTGGTAATGATGGAGCTTAAGCTTTAGAACTTTGTAAGACCTAGAAATTTGATTAATAACTAATTTGAGAGTCTCTGAAGATGTTGATACTTTGGATGCATAGTGTAATGGCTAACTCCAGAATAACAAGCAAAGCCTCATATTCAGCTTCATTATTGGTGCATGGATTGGACAGATGATATGAGAATCTCATCACATCGCAGTATGGAGTTATCAGAACTATTCCTACCCCTGCCTTTCCTGGAAGAATAGATCATGGTTTTTCTCCCTTTTGAAAAGAAGCCGCACCATCAAAATACATCTCCCAATAGTGATTGTTAGTGTCTCCTAAGTTCATGATCTGTTCATCGGGGAGGTCATCACTAAGCAAAGAATCAGTAGAAAGTGGGTGTGCTACTAAGAAATCTGCTAGTGCCTATCCTTTCACTACACGGAGGGGTACGAAAGTGTTATCAAACTGTGATAAAATCATAGACCAATGCACCAACCATCCGGACAATGTTGGCTGTGTCATGAAATATTACAGTGGATTGATCCTAGAGATCATATTCACCTTATGAAAAAGCATGTAATACCGCAGCTTTTGGGATGCAATGATTAAAGCTAAGCAGTGCTTTTCACTGGGTGGGTAGTTTGCCTCAGTAGGGATTAGATGATGACTAAGATAGTAAAGTGCATATTTTCCCTTCGTCTTTGTTTTGGGCCAACAAAGTGCCAAGGGAGTCATCTAATGCTGTGGTATATAGTATGAGCGACTTGCCTGGGATAGGGGCTGCTAAAACTGATAGCATCATCAAGTAGTGCTTGATGTTTTCAAAAGCATGCTAGCACTTGTCATCCCACTTGAACTTGGTATTCTTTTCGACAAGTGTTGAGAATGGCTGACATCTCCCTGATAGGTTGAAAATGAAGTGCCTTAGACATGCCAACCACACTTGAAATGATCTAAGTTGAGTTAGACTTTTAAGGGGTGGCATTTCTAAGATAGCTTTGAGCTCTCGATTGATTTCTATTCCATAGTGTTTGACAACAAACCCAAAAAATTTCCCTGAAGCTACTCCGAATGCACACTTCAGGGGATTTATTTTAAGGTTAAATTGTCTTAATCATTCAAACAAGTCAAAGAGATAGTCTTCCTTTTCTTTACTTTTGACCACAAGATCATCGATGTAACATTCAACCTAATGATGAATGAGTTCATTGAAGATCCGAGTCATGGCCCACTAGTAGGTAGTGTTGGCATTTTTAAGGCGGAAAGGCATGACCTTATAGCAAAAGATTTTGATTGGGGTCAAAACGTAGTGTTTCTTTCATCTTCATGGGCCATCTTTATTTGGTTATATCCCTATGAGCCATCCATTAAAATGAGAAGACTACATGAGATGAGACAATGTCCACTATCAGCTTTAGGATTGATAGTGGAAATTCATCTTTTAGACATACCTTATTTATATCCCTAAAATTGATGCATGTGAATTTGAACATTCTTTTTCTTAACTAGAATGACACTGGCTAACCAGGTAGGATATTTTTCTTCCATGATGAACCTAGCATCGATCAGTTTCTTGACTTCAAAAATAACTTGCAATTCAATGTCTAATCGCACGCGTCTAGGAGCTTTCTTAATAGGGTTAGCATTAGGTTTTATTGCTAGTTTGTGGACTGCTACGTCAGGAGATAAACTGAGTATTTCTTCATAACTCCATGCGAAGTAGTCCTTAAACTCAGCCAATAGCCTAACTGAGTCATTAGTTTCTTCTTCATTCAACAAGGAACTGATGTATGTTGGATGTGGATTTTTTTCAATTCCTAAGTTGATTTTTTTGAGCTCATCAATGGTAGACTTGATTTTTTCTTCAAACTTTGGCTGTGCATCTCTAACTTCAAGATCATTTGGATCATCTAAAGTTTCTAAACACACCTTTTCATATGAGTTAGCATGATTTAAAAAGAACCTATCATATTCCAAATGATTGGTGATGATTGGGTAATGATTGTCATCATCGACTAGACTCACTATACCAAATCCTAGTCCTGGTCTTGATTGAGAATGTCTACTTTGGTTATCTCATAATCTTTCAAAGTAGTCTGACTTGTGTTTAGACCAAGTATGTGGGATTAATCCCTTTTTGGTAAATTAAGAACACATGGCGAATACCAATCAAAAGGCAATTATATTAAATATTTATATGAATCATGCTCAAGTTCTACATCAGCTTCCTGACTTGAGGATGATGCTTCTAAAAAGAACCTCTAAACTCTCCCATCTTTGGATGACTTAGGGGCTTCCTTAACTACCAAACCTTCAACTTTTTGAGATGAAAGTGGGTTAGAGATAAGGTTCCCAACTGACTCCTAACTGTCTCATATGTAGAGTTGGATACATTCATGCTTTGCTTTGGAGCTCGATCTTCATCACTATCAGACTCCAATGTCACCTCAAAAGGAATTCACACCGAGAAGAGTCGCAGGTGTTAATCACATAAGACTCATCCTCTGAACTAGATTCTAAGTCTATGTGGATAGCAAGTGTACACCTGGTGGCTGGAATATACCTCTTATTGGGTGGCCAATAGGGAGGCTTTCCACCTAGGGGGCTGCCTCTAAACTGTCCTCTGCCTCTACGTGGTGAAGGTCAGGTCATCCTACCCATATGCTCGAATGGAGTAATGAACTATGGGTGGAATCTAGTGTCAAGCTTTATATCTTCCCCTGAGTCAATGTCTCACTCTCTTTTAATTTCTTTTTATTTCCCTTTTTTATTTCCATTTTCTGTTTCTTTTTTCCTTTTCTTTTATTTTTTTTGTCCCTCATGGGGATCTTAACTAGATTCATGAGAATGGACTTGTTGATTTTGGGGAAGAAAATAGGTTGCATCCTCATATATAATGACCTCATGAACTGTGAATGATTTGAGATCTCTTTTGATGTAATACTCAATTCCACCTCTCATGAACTTCATGCACTAATGTAGTGAGGATGGAACTATGTTGTTCTCATGTATCCATGATCTCCCAAGAAAAGCATTGAAATATGTATTCGAGTCTATGATATGAAACTTGGCTTCAGTCTTCTAGTCATCTATCTCTAATAGAAATACTATATATCCTAAGGCCCTCTCGCCTTGTTCATTGAATCCTCTCAACATCATCCTCTCTTTTTGGTGTTGGGAGATATCAATCCTCAAGTAGACAAGGGTTCTTAAACTCATAATATTGATTGATGCACCTTGGTCAACCAAAACTCTTGATATCATGTATTTGCCAATGTCCACTATAATGTAAAGAGGACGGTTGTGCTTGGTCATTCCTAGAAGCAAGTCTTCATCACTAAATATAACTCCTAAGATGACTTTTGACTTGTGTGCCTCATCTTCAATAGCAGTCAGCTGAGCTAAGCATATCTCTGGGTCAAGAAGAGCCTTGACTAGAGATTCTCTCATCTCTTTGGATAAGATAAGGGCGTCATATATGCTTAATTTAGCTGACAACTTTCTAAGATGTGCTAGATGTTGTAATCAACTCTGACTTGGTCCTCCATAAGCATATCCATGAGCGTAGCATCCTGTGGAGGGGTTATCTGCTCACTGGAACTAATGATTTATTTTCCCTTATCCTGAGGTGTTACCCTAGGAGGTAGAACATTGCCACTTCATAGGTTGACTTCAGTGACTTCATGGAATGATGAATTTGTGAAAAGTTCTATCTTCTCATCAGGTATACCTATAGCTTATTCTATGAGATCCTCAGAGTCAGTTGACTCCAAGTCAATCTCAAGAGGTGAACCTGATTGATTCAGAAAAAGAAAGGATGATTCTAATTAAGAAGAGAGTGGATCGAAATGACTTGAGCTACCATTATTATTTTGTAAACTTGGATAGTTTTTGAGAGGAATAAAATCTAAAGTATCATAAGTGGAAAGATGTAAGTGAAAGCTTTCTTCATTGATTTCTTCTTAAGTGGAGGTACATGATAGAAATCTAATAAAGTGGGGTAAGGGATTTAATGCCCTTGTCTGCTGATACAATGCTCATGTTGGTAGAAGATGTAGTAGATACAACTATAGATGGAGTGCTACTGGACGTTGGCGCTACTAGCTATCTGGGTAAGGTGGACTCAGCTGCTTTTTCACCTTCTTCAAGTTATCTTTGGCAACTTGCAAACCTTCCTTGGTGTTGGAGGTTTGAGCTACCTCAGGCACCTGCAAAGAGAGTTTCTTAATTTTAGAAACTACTTTCTTAGAGGTTCGGGATAAGGAAATAGCCCAACCTTCTTTTGTCTTAAGAAGATCATGGGTTTCCCCAATAATTACTCTAATGTAATTAGAAGGTTGTTCCCATATGTATTCCTTGGGGATAACTATGGTGCTTGACCTATAGCTATGCTCAAGCCAGTCCTTAAATGTAATACAATTATCTAAGATATGACTAATCATGTGGTGGTAGAGGCAATAGTTAGGATCATCACTCTTGCCCACTTCCTCCGGCCTCTTGGGCTTGGTAACTGAAAGTCAGGTTTTTTTAAGAGATTCTTAAAGATTTTCCTAACTACCTCCCTCTTGAATGAATATGGCTCATTCAATTTATCAA
This sequence comes from Cymbidium sinense, assembly GCA_021442155.1. NCBI lineage: Eukaryota > Viridiplantae > Streptophyta > Magnoliopsida > Asparagales > Orchidaceae > Cymbidium > Cymbidium sinense. Next base: position 97,964,695 of record CM038220.1, on the reverse strand, counting down.
CAAGAGTAGGTGGGTAATAGCTACCTAGCGGGGGGTAAGAATACCACTGTTGAGTAGGCTGCTGATACGTTGGGAATGACCATTGTGATGAATGAGGCGTCTGATATGATGACCGATGCATTAAGCCCCTTTAATTTTATAGGAGCATTGATATTTACTTTCCATGTGGTTGCACATCATATCAACTCATAATTATTCAATTGATTACCTTAAGGTGACATAGACGAGGGTTAATTAATTGATTTAATCCATGCTTAACTTAACCAATTCATAAAATCAACCTAATTGCTTTTTATTGAATCAAATTAACTCACACAAATGGGAATGGGATTAGGACCAGCAAACCTCTTTCACATTTTATAAATCAAATCAAATACGAAATCAAAAATGGCTTTAACAAACTTTGGTTTATTTTAAATAAGCTTGTTTAATGTGATTATCCTTAAGAATTAGTTGTACTGAATGAAATTACATGCTTGTGTTTATTTATTTTATTTCAATCATATTAAAATGTTGTATGCCACTTATAATCATGATTCATTCTTTACAAAAAAAAATTAATTAAGTAAGAAATTATTTCCTTTATGCTAATTTGCTTGTGTTGACTTAATTAAGAATATGTGTGACTATTATCACTACTAAATCTCAAAAAAAATTTCAAAAGCTTCTTAATGAATAAGAATATGTGTTGTGACTTTAGTTATATATGTATAGGAAGCTCATGTGAATATAGACTTAGTGTATGAAGTGGAGTTTCTTTCTCATATTTATATGTTGATTTGCATAAGTAAGAATGTTAGTGGGTATATAAGTCTGGACATCCCAGGGACACACGTCTTTAAGTAGCCCTAAAGAGGTTACTACCTCACTCCCTTGGTGTAGAACAATGGTGACATACCTGCTTGATTTCATTCTTATGCATTTTTGACATTAGAATTTAGATGAACTTTAATTCATTTGCATAAATAAATCAATCAAATTGAATCCAACTTTTGTATAATTTTTATTTCTATAGTTGCTTGCACATTCATATATATATATATATATATACATAAGTAGTGGGTATATTAATTTAGACATCTCAGGGATGCACGACTTTAAGTAGTCCTAAAGAGGTTCCTACCTCACTCCCTTAGTGTAGAACAATGGCGTCGTACCTACTTAAAATTTATATATATATATATATATATATATATATATATATGCATGTGTGATACAACTAGTGGATGAAAACCATAATTTAATCAAATCAATTCTACTTTTGCATGATTATCATTCTTATAGTTGTTTATACATCCATATGATGAGGATAGGTATATTAGTCCCGGACATGTGGATGACTTTGAGTAGCCCTAAGGAGGTCCTACCTCACTCCATTGGTGTAGAACAATGGCGACGTACTTACTTAAAATTTTTATACAATTGTGTGCACATTTGGCTAATGAATGAAAATCCTCTTTTTTATTAAAAAGAAACATGCATTCATACTTTGTTCAAGTGGTTGAATTGATTAATCATATAATTTGAAGTTTTTTCTTTATGCTTTTGTATAAGAATTTAGATAGAGCTTTAAAATAATATGACAAAATAATTTAACCAAATGAAATATCAATTCCAAATATATTTACTTATATTCATCATTCAAGTATGCTAAAATATAAATTACATGTATAGGTATGTTTAAGACTTAACCATATGCATGTTATATATGATGGAAAAGAATAAACAAACATGTATTATGTGATAGTAATTCATTCCAATTAATCTTAAGATGCCTTTCTTATTGAATGAGTTTATTTAAAGTTAACCCAAACTTAGGATTAATTAAAATATGTAATAAGCCATTCACTAAAAAAAAGAATTGATTAATTAATTTTCTTTAGATTTGGCTTAAGGCAGGGATAAAAGAGAGTGATCCTCTCTTTTCTTCTCTTTATAATATTTAGTTGCTAAGTGTAAACCAAGTGAAACAAAAGAAAACATTAAGTAAAATTTATAAATCAATTAAACCACTTAAAGTGAAACTACCCTTCATAATTAAATCTCTTCATACTTAGGAAACTATAACTCTAAAGACCAGGAAGGATATACCACATAAGCCTTAATATACACACATTAGATTAAGTCACCACTTCTAGCTCTATGTTAGGGCAGTGCATGGTTTGATATATGTTTAATTTATGATGTATTATTTTAGACTGGATGTTAGGGTGTATGTTTCGTAGACTGGATGTTAGGGTGTATATTTCGTAGACTGGATGTTAGGCCATTATTAGCCTAATCATGTCTCTTGTAGGAGATTATACTTAAGGGGCCATTGAAAAATAAATATAAATGCTCTCTTTATAGGTTTCTTAAGTCCCTAAGCATAATCCAAGTTAGGATAGGTGGGCTTGGTTACCCATGTGCAGGCTGCTAAGTCCAAATTATAAATATAATTTCTTAGGTGGAGTGCATGTTTAGCTAACCATTGTTTTGCAGGTGTACTTAGATTTATGTTTCCATTTCAATGTAATTTTCCTATTAGAAATTAGGATTAGTGCTATGGGGGAATTAAGATGAGCATTGGCTAGAAAGACTATGTCTTATGTGCCATGTGATGCCTTGAAGTGAGCCAAATCAAAGAAGCAAAGAGGAGGAAAGAAGACATGAAGATTTGAAGAAGATGAAGACCCCCATAGCATGTATTCATTCTTAATTATATTTATTCTTTTATAATCCGGGTTGTATAAGGGTAGAGCTCAGCTACCCATTTTCTTTTTGGGTTGTACGGACGGTATCCAATCGCACCGGCCTTTTATTCTTTTGTGCAACTTCTAAATTTTTCTTAAATAGATTACTTAGCATGCATCATAAAGTGTGTTTACTACTCTCATTTGCATGTATATATATGCTTAGGGTCCATCCATATGCATGTTATATATGTTGGGAAAGAAGTGAAGTAATATGTGTTATGTGAATTTTGATTCATTTTATTTAATCTTAAAATGCCTTTCTTTTTTAATAGGTTTGCTTAGAGTTTATCTAAACTTAGGATTAATTAAAAGATTTAACCAAAATATTCACCTAAATGAAACTAAAACATGAACCTACTTTAGAAAATTACTTAAGGTTAGGGAAGGAAAGAGAAGTCCTCTTCTCTTTCCCTCTCTTCACAACTTAGTAATTAATTGAAGGTTTCACTTAAACCAAATTAAAACATGAAATAAAACAAACCCAAAACACTTAAGCAACTTAAATGAAATCATCCTCTAAGTTGAACATGTTCTTCACACTTATAAAATTTGAACCCAAAGTCCTAAGCTAAGCATACCACACAAGCCTTCAAAGCACACACATTAGCCTAAGTCACCACTTCTAGCCTTAGGCTAGGTCGGTGCATGGTTTGATGTTTGTTTTGTTTTATGATCTATATTTTAGACTGTATGTTAGGGCGTATGCTCATAGAATGAATATAAAAATGTGCTTAGTCTAACTATTCTTTTCTAAAGGGATTATGTTTAAGGGGCATTATCATAAATAAAAATATAATTGCTTCTTGCTTGCAGGTGCTTATACCCCTTTGCATAATCCATAGGTGGACTTAGTCACCCATGTGTGGTAAGTCCAATGTACATGCTTGGATTTATGTGGTACAATTTAGCTAACCTTTATTTTGTTGGTGTTAGTTAGCTTTCCACTTTTCATGTAAAAATTTGTATAATTAGGATTTTTAGAATGATTTATTATGGGGATTAAGATGAGCATTGGTCATAAGATCTTATCTTATGCACCATGTGAAGCCTTGAAGCATCTACCTTCCAACCATCCAAAGGAGGAACCAAAGAGAAAAGAAGAGAAGAAGAAGAAAGAAAGAAGAAAGAAGAAAGAAAAATGAAGCTTGAAGACCCCCATAACAATGAATTCCTTTGCTTAAAATTGTAATTCTATTCATTTATAATTCGATTTGTATAAGGGTAGAGCTCAACTACCCACATTTGATATTTTCAGGTTTGTGCAGTGGTGCCCGACCATAAACGATCATTTATTCTTTTTATGATTAGCTTTCTAAATTGTTTAATGATTTATTTAGCTTTTGCATTAAGTGGCATGATTTTTCTAGTTTCTTTCTTACTTTATGTATGGCCTGGATGTGAATTAAGCTCTTTAGGGAAAAATAAATCTTTTACCCCACTTAATAATTCAAATTAAAATTAAGCAACTCATAACCTCACCTAAAGCTTAGGATTAAAATCACAATAAAAGAATCAACAACCCTTTAGTTTGTTGAGCATTTTTTTATAATATCATGCTCAAATGCATCTTATTTCACTCTTGGTTGGTGGGCTTCCACCTTTGTCAGAGAACCCGGCTTGACCTGTAAGATCCGTGATGGAAACTCACCTCCTCCCTTCTCACTGATTTTGGCCAATAATCTAATTTCTCATGCATTAGTCATAAAAATATTATTAGCCTGAGTCAAAATATTTGTCCAAAATAAAAATAAAATGAAATTTGAAATGCATTAGATTTAGGACATTTGAAGCATGTCCCTTTACATGATCTAGTCTCTTTAGGGAGTGAGTTTAAGAACTTAGTCTCTTTCTAAATAATAATAGCCTAGCTATATTGCATAAGCATAATGACTTACCTACATGTATTTCAAATCATAGGATGAGTTAGTTGGCGGCCACCCCCAGGCGGTTGTAAGTCCAAGCTGTCGGGTGGTTTGTCCTCTCTTGTGGAGGCAAGCAAATTATCCATTTTTTGTGTTAAATTTTGGTTTTGCTTTCGGCCTTAGTCGAAGCTCCCTAGATTTAGGTTCTGAGGTTACTTTTTTCCTTTGTGGGTCATAAGCATAATTCCTCACCTCTTAGGTATCTAACCTTGTGTTAAGGAATCTTAAGTCCTAAAATTCTAATGAAAAATTCAACTCGAATAAACTAAATCAATTTCTAAAATATAAAGCCCAATTTTAGGATAGTTTGAGATGCTCCCTAGGTTTCCTAGCATCGTGAGCATCTCCTACCTATTTCCCTTTTTGGCTTCGATAATAACTCCCTCTTTTGATCAATCCCATTTGATCTTTCAAAATAAAATCAATCGATTGATAGTCCTTCCTATTGAAATCTTCAAAGACAATGATCATTTACCTTAATCGAGAGTTTTCCTAAGGGATCTTGTCCCTTAGAAGGTAATTAACTATGGGGGCTTGCCCTTGTAGGGAACTTAACGAACCTGATTTAAAATAAATCCTGCTTTACTTTTTCATGTAAAGTAGGGAAAGAATCTCGTTCATATGCACATCATCCTTAGAGTCCTTGAGGTGAGGTGATTCCCATTAAAGGGTAGTGATTTCTATCTCTCGAGATAATACATTATTTCCTTGATGATGTATCCGATCACCTAAATAAGTATATCTGTGGATCTGTGTGGCATCTTACCAAGATGAATTTCTATAAGGTGTCCTATTTCTTTTCTCACCACAGATTTGAAAGGTGACTCTTCTATAGGAATTTTTCAACAAATAGATTTGAAAGGCGACTCCTCTATAGGAATTTTTCTCCACAGATTTTTCTGGCGACTCTGCTAGGGACGGTTCCTCTCTCCATCTTTGGTAAATGATCGGTATCTTTTAGTATCGATAGTGGGTTTGTACTTTGGTATGAATCCAAGACTATCCTTCTTTTCGTTGGCACTTAACTTATTTCATTCTTGAGTTGAGTTAGCCGACATCTTTAGGTTTTAGGACCACATTCCTTGTTGGTCTCAAACCCCCCGTTAGTTTCTCCAATGGGTAACATGAAAAGATCTAAATAAAAAAAAAACATCTTAAGACTTCCTCCTTATTATTTTCATGATGAGGAAAGGTTCATCCCAAAAATAATTAAATCTTCCATAAAGAACTTTGCTTTTTCAAAAACAAATTTTCAAAAATGCACTTAATAAAATATTTTTCACAAAAATTAGCACTTTCATTATATGTACGGATTTTCAAAAATAAAACTAAATTTTTTTTCCAAAAGCATAAATGTACATCTTCTTTCAAATTCACTTTGATGAAGATGTCATTTTCAAAATAAAATGAACAATCATGTTTTCCAAAAATAACAAAATCAAAATTTTTAAAAAGCACACATGAATACCTTCATTTAATATACTTAAATTTATTAAATGAAGATTTCATTCCCAAATAATAATAAAAATCATTTAGGAAATCCCACTTGAGCATATCTCACATATGTTTCAAGTTGGAATTCCTCTCTTTCAAAAAGCAACAATCGCACACAAAAATTTCATACTTCAAAAATAAAAATTGATCTCCATTCTACATACTTAAATTTGTTGAATTGAGATCCTCTTTTCAAAACATTAAAATCAACAATCATATTTCAAAAAAAAATAATTCAAACATACATTTGGAACCTCACTTAGCATAATCAAATTTTCTAAGTGAAGTTTCCAAATCCATATTCAAAATCCAAAAATTTTCTTAAAAAAAATATATTTGGAACCTCACTTAACATATCCAAATTTGTTAATTAAAGTCTCCAAATCCCAAAAATTCAAACTTTTTTAGAACACATTTTGGAATTTCATTTAGCATAATCAAATTTGCTAAGTGAAGTTTCCAAATCCAAAATCAAAATCAACAATCACATTTCAAAATTTCTCAAATAATATTTGGAACCTCACTTAACATACCCAAATTTGTTAAGTGAAGTCTCCAAATCCAAAATTTCAAAAATTTTCAAGCACATTTGGAATCTCATTTAACATAACCAAAATTTGTTAAGTGAAGTCTCCAAATCCCAAAAATTCAAAACTTTTTCGAATCATATTTTGGAACTTCACCTAGCATACTCAAATTTGCTAAGTAAAGTTTCCAAAGTCAAAACAAAATATTCAAACACCTTTGGAACTTCCTCCCTTAGCCTACCAAATTTGCTAAGGAGAAGTTTCCATTTTTCAAAATCAAAATGAAATCAAAATTTTAAACACACCATTTGGAATTTTATTTAGCATACTCAAATTTGCTAAGTAAAATTTCCATTTCACAAAACTAAGTGGGATTTTATCTTTGGCTTTCTAAATTTGCTAAAGTTAAATTTCCACTTTCAATCATTTCAAAAATAAAACAAAGCACTTAGGGTTCTCTTAGCATATCAAATTTACTGAAGGATCCTACCCTTTTCAAAAATCAAAAAATTTCTAAATAAATGAAACACTTAGGATTTTCTTAGCATACTTAAATTTGCTAAGAATCCTATTTTCAAAAATTAAATAAAACACACTTGGGTTCTTCACTCAGCATACCTAAATTTTTTATGTAAGAATTCCAAATTTTCCAAAATCAAAACAAAATTTCAAAAAAAAAAAAAAAAATTACTTTTTCTTTACTTAGCATACCTAAATTTGCTAAGTAAAAATTCCAAAAAAGTCAAACAAAACAAAATCATTTGACCCCCCTTGCTTTAACATACCCAAATTTGGTAAAGAAAAGGGTCCTCAAAATCACAAAAATTCAAATTCAAAACATTAATGAACCTATGGAAGCATCCTATCAAAAATTTTGAATCCATATTTCAACATACCTAAATTTGTTGATGTTTGGATTCATATTCAAATTCCTCTTTCAATCAATCTTTTCGAATTCATTTGAACCCCACTTAACACTTCCAAGTTGTTGGATGTGGGTTCAAATTTTCAAAATTCAAAAATTCAAAATCTATGGAGAGTAAAACTAATGCAAGTTCATTTCTCATTGCATCCTTTTCGGTACAATTTCACTTTTACTATCGTAGTGATGGCTTCTCAAAATTCATCTTTACCTTCCCTCACGGTATGGACCTTGCTTTAGATCAGGCTGATTTCCCTCATTTGGACCACACTCACTTGATCCATTTCAGTTAGGGATTTGAGGGGCCAATCACTTGTGAGGGCATTCCCCTCACCACAGTCAGCAGGAGGAAGGTGACCAAGAAAAAGCTGGTGATCATGATAGATTCGCCATCTGATTCAGATATATCCTCACTAAAGAGGAAAGCTATGGTAGTACCACAGACTTTAGATGTTATAGTTCCATACTGGCAGTACCGGTCCCAGTTGCAGTTCATCTTAGAGTTGCCCATGTTGCCCCAGTGTGAGCTAGCACCCTACCATCTGTACCCTCCAAGGGTAAGGCTACCCTAGTTTTAAGGCTTGCCTTCCCCACATTTGAGTACGGGTCTAGCTCACACTCCTCCCATCTTACTCGCACTCAGTATATGAACTAGAACCGTATGGTCAAATGGTTCCATACTTGGATAGCCAAAGAGCTAGAGGTAGCAGTCATATCAGCCATGGATGAGTCTCCCATGATCACTTCACCACTGGTTACAAAAAATCAGTTTCATCCTCTCTCAGGATCAAGTAGAGAGGATGCAGGGATGTTCATTGCCTCCTCGAGTGGTGCACTTACAACCAACAGTTTCTAGGATTAGGAGGTCATATGTCCCTCCTGCTCACGCCAAGTAGGGGGGATGACGCCAGAGTCCGACACCCAATTCAAACTTTGATCTAATAACCCCCGTAGCGTAGGGAGGCAAATCTATTTGGAGAGGGCCCGTAAGACCCATACATCACACATGACTAGGATAGATGGAGGTTCCCGTTAGTCACCTTGCTGGTTGATTTTCTAGCAAGACGCTACCAACCATACTCGATAGTATTCTCCTCACGGGACCAGCCACCACAAGGCGCCTGCCACAAAGAGTGGTGTTTCACCCCACCGCTACCCCCCATCCCACCATCGCAGGTAAAGATGACCCATCCCATCTAAGGCCATGAAGGTGGCATCTGGGGAAAAATGTGCCCAATTGGTGATCTAGTTATGGACAAGGGATCCTACTCCTCCTACACCACCCATTGTGGTAGGGCCGAGCTCTCCTGCTCGACCTTCTGCCCTAGTGGTGGTGCAGAAGGAGTGGCGACCCCGGAGCATCATGGTCATTCCTTCACCAACTCCACCCGTATAGCTGGATGTGGAAATAGTGACAATTATCACGGATATTCCAGATGACAGTTCAGTTGTAATAGTAATATAGGATCATTCTAGGATTGTTACCCAAGGTAGTCCGAGTATCATTCTTCTAGTGAGCAATTCCTCACGTGATTAACTCCGATGAGGTCGATGCCTCTGCATGATAGCGATCACACGGCCACCAAATGTTGTACCTATTGAGTTAAATCAATCCTTAGATGAGATAATTGCACACTATTTTATGGAGAAAAAGGAGATCGTAGGGTATGCCTGGTCTAATGAAGAAAGAGTTAGCTTCGACCCCAACGAAGATGACTTGATGGAGGATTCAGTTGGTGTATGCATGGTCGATACTAGAGGTTCTCTTCTTTGGGAGCAACAGGCCATGGAAGGTTATGAGGTTGATCAAGGAGACACCGCAGAATCAACCCATCACCTCCGACAGTAGTTAAGGCAAAAAGTTGAGCAAATTGATAGGATGACACAACAGTTGTCAGACTTGTTAGCAAAGGTCACTCTTCCATTCATCCTAGATGATGTCACCAAGCTAGTGCATGTCTTAGACTCAATTAACACTTTACCTCCCATTGAACAAGGTAGCACTAGTCTGTATAGGAAGGTAGTGGATAGTACCTCCATACATGAAAAAGATTTAAAATCCATGGTTGAGCAACAGGTGAAGGATGCTTTGGCTCAAGCCTGGGAAGGATCATCGGTTCCAAAGGGTAGACCCTACCTAGAGGAATTTGATGTTATCCAGTATCCCGAGGGTTTTGCGCCTCCTTCCTTCAAAAGCTTCGATGACAGTGGGAATCCGAGGAAGTATATAGCTCACTTCAGGGCCAGTTGTTACAATGCAGGTGGCAGCAATACTTTATTCTTTAGGCTCTTTGTCAGTAGCCTAGTAGGTTTTTCCTTTGATTGGTATGATGAACTATCCAATGGTTCAGTAAAGACATTTGCTGAGTTAGAGCAACTATTCATCAAGAGATTTGCTGGAGCTTAGTAAAGGGTTACTGTGGGTGATCTCATTGTAGCCAAATAGCACTCTGGTGAGTCACTTGTTGATTATATTCTCCGATGGCATAACCTGAGTATGAAGTGTAAATTGCAGCTATCTGAACAACATGCAATTGAGATTCTCTTGAAGAATATCTATGGCCCGGTCGCCTTCATGCTTAAGGGCTTCACCATAAAGACATTTGAGAAGCTAATCAATAAGGTAGCTATTCTATAAGGAGAGGCCAAATAGTTACCTTTTCCATATCAGTTGCCTAACCAGAAATCCTAGAAGGTTTATGATAAGAAACCTAGAGCAGTAGCAGTGGTTGACAAAGGAAAGCAGCCAGCTAGAGATCAGTCTGAGAGACCATGACCTCAGTAACCTCTACCTCCTTTGCCATCATCAAGGCACCATACCTTCAAGAGATAGCCACACCCCTACCATACCAAAGAAGGAGCATGCATTTTCGCCATCGGGTAGTTATGGTCCACCTACTCTATTAGATAAGTTAAACAAACCTTATTCTTTTAAAGGAGGTAATCAAGAAAACCTTTAAGAACCTCTTAAAGAAACCTAATTTTTAGCTACCCGAGCCTAGGAGATCGAAGGAAGTAGGCAAATGTCATGATCCAAACTTTTTTCCTTACCATCATAAACTTAGCTACATTTTGGAGGATTACTTTACATTCAAGGACTGGCTTGAACACAGTTTCAAGACTGGTGTTGTAGTTATCCCAAAGGAATACCTTGTGGAATAACCTTCTAGTTCCATTAGGGTAATCCTTGGGGATACAAGTGATCCTACCAAAATCAAAGAAGGTTGGGACATTTCTTTGTCTAAAACCTCTAAGAAAATAATTCAGAAGATTAAGAAGCTCCTTGTAGGTGCAGTCACTCAAACCTCCAACACCAAGAAGGTTTGCAAGTTGTCAATGCCAACTCTAGAAAGTGGGAGCTCAAGAAAGGACGTCGCCGATAGCCTTAGCACAGCCACCGATCGTGTCCAGTCTCCAGCCTTCAGTTGCAACTTCCACACCGGGGACTTCTTCCATTTCAGCTTGCTCTTCTATTTCGTCTACTAGTAGAACTCTTGTATCAGTGGATAATGGCATCAAATCCCTTACTCCACTCACTCTACTTGACTTCTACTTTATACCCCCAAATACTTCCAAGAAATTGAAGAATAAAGTTGATTTGAATTACATCTGTGTCTCCTCTGATGAGTTGTCTTCTTCTATTCCTAACGATAACTCGTCAAGTCTAATTAACTATAACAATTTTGATCTTTCTCATTCTGATTCAGAGTTGGACTTTCCAACTCAATACTTGAAGTTCACCTCTTGAGATAGACTTGGAATCATCTGATTTTGGGAGTCCCATAGGAGAAGCTGTAGGTGAGCATGAAGTGCAGGTAGAACTTGCCATCACTTTACCTCCAGAGATTATCGAAGTCAACCTCCGTAGTGGAAAGGTTCTACCTCCTAGGGCAGCACCTCTAGATAAAGGGAAATAAGTTATTGGTACTGAAGATCAAGAAGCCCTTCCACAAGATGCTCCACCCTTGGATATGCTTATGGAAGACCAGCCAAAGGTGGACTACAACGTCCTTTCTCACTTAAGAAAATTACCATCTAAGCTAAGCATATATGATGCTCTTGTCTTATCCAAAGAGATGAGGGAATCACTAATCAAGGCCCTCCTTGATCGAAATATAGCTACCTATAGGTGAGGAAGCACATTATGCAAAAGAAGCCAAGGGATCACCTTCTCGGATGATGACCTTCTACTAAGGGACTTGGAGCACAACTATCCCCTCTACATCATAGTTTACATGGACAGGTTCATACTCACCAGAGTTCTTATGGATTCAGGTGCATCAGTAAACATTATGAGTCTAAAGACCCTTGCCTATTTGAAGATAGACATCTCTACTCTCCGAGGAGATATGATGATCTTGAGAGGATTCAATGATCAAGGTGAGCGGGCTTTAGGTTCCATAGTGTTACCGTTGAAGATCGGTGATTGGAAGACTGAAGCCAAGTTCTACATCATTGATTTGAATACTTCATTCACTGCTTTTCTTGGTAGGCCATGGAGTTATGAATAAATGCCCAGATTATCTCTTGATGTAGCAGTCCACAAGCTAGCAATAGATCCTAGCGTTACCCCTATTAAGCAAGCTCCTAGACGCATGCAATTAGAAATTAAACAATCGATTATTTCTGAAGTCAAGAAACTGATTGATGCTGGTTTCATCAGGGAAGAAAAATATCCTACCTGGTTAGCTAATGACATCCCAGTTAAGAAGAAGAATGGACAAATTCATATTTGCATCAATTTTAGGGACTTAAACAAGGTATGTCCTAAGGATGAGCTTCCTCTTCCTATACCAGAACTAATGGTGGACATTGCCTCATCTCATGCAGTCTTCTCTTTCATGGATGGATCATCTGGCTATAGCTAAATCAAGATATCTTCTGAAGATGAAATAAACACTACTTTTCAAACCCCAATTGGAATCTTCTGTTATAGGGTCATGCCTTTCGGCCTTACAAATGCTGGTGCAACATACCAATGGGCCATGACTCAGATCTTCAATGAACTCATCCATCATCAGGTTGAGTGTTATGTTGATGATATAGTAGTCAAGAGAAAAGAAAAAGAAGACCATCTCTTTGACTTGAGAGTAGTTTTCAAACAGTTAAAATAATATAACCTTAAAATGAATCGCCTGAAGTGTGCATTCAGAGTCACTTCAAAGAAATTTCCTGGGTTTGTTGTTCGACATCAGGGAATAGAAATAGATCCTGAAAAGATCAAAGCTATCTTAGAAATGCCATCTTCTAAAAGTTTAACTCAACTCAGATCCTTTCAAGGACTGCTGGCATGTCTAAGATGCTTTATCTCAATCCTAACTGGGAGATGCAAGCCATTCTTAGCACTTGTCAAAAAGGATGCCAAGTTCAAGTGGGATGATAAGTGTCAGCACACATTCGAAGACATCAAAGAGTACTTGGTGAAGCCGCCAGTTCTAGCAACCCCTATCCCGGGCAGACCGCTCATCCTTTACACTGCTGTGTTAGATGACTCTCTTGATGCTTTACTGGCCCAAGCCAATGATGAAGGGAAGGAAAGTGCTCTCTATTACCTCAATCATCATTTGATCCCTGCTGAAGCAAACTATCCACCTATTGAGAAACATTGCCTAGCTTTGATCTTTGCATCTCAGAAGCTACGACATTATATGCTTTTCCATAAGGTGAACTTGATCTCCTAAATAAATCCACTACAGTACCTCATGACATGGCCAATGCTATTCAGATGTTTGGCTCATTGGTCCATGATACTCTCGCAATTTGATATCACATTTGTACCCCTCCGTACGGTAAAAGGGACAGGCACTAATAGATTTCTTAGCAGCACACCCACTTCCTGCTGATTCTCCACTTAGTGATGATCTCCTCGATGAACAAATCATGAACTTAGGGGAGGCCGACAACCATCGATGGGAGATATATTTTGATGGTGCTGCTTCTTTTCTTAAAGGTGAAGCACCAAGATCTACTCTTCCAGGAAAGGCAGGGGTAGGAATAGTCCTTCTAAATCCAAACTATGATGTGATGAGATTCTCATACTATCTTTCCAACCCTTACAGCAATAACGAAGCTGAGTATGAGGCTTTGATTTCCTGTTTGGAGTTAGCCATCACTATCAGTGTCAAGAGCATCAACATCTTTGGGGATTCTCAGTTGGTCATCAACTAGATTCGGGTCTTACGTCCTCAAGCCCGTCATTACTACCGTATATCATGAAGTTGGCCCAGATGAAGTCACCATCTACAAGGTTCCCAGAGAACATAGTAGCGGATGCCTTGGCCAAACTTGCCAAAGAGTTGGCATGTCCGGAAGATGAGTATATTTCAATAAGGGTCCAAAATAGACAAGTCTTATCCCTCATTGATGTTAAACTCATCGAGAGACTTTCTATTAAAGGGGAGGTTACCGTTGTCAAAATGGACAAGGAACTGGATTGGAAGCAACCATTTATATATTACTTAAACACCAGTAAACTACCTCAAGAGAAATATCAAGCCTATCAGGTGCAACAGAGAGCTCTCTCTTATGCTCTTTTTGATAGCACCTTGTACCATCGATCCTTTGACCAGATGTTGTTTCGTTGTTTAGATAAACATGATGCCCATGGCATTGTAACCGAGGTACACTCAGGTCTATGTGGAGCACATCAATGGTCCAAAGATGAAGTTGAAGATCAAAAGACTTGGATACTACTAGCCTTCTATGATCACAGATTGCATGGACATAATTAGGATATGCCATCAGTGTCAGGTGCACGGTGTGGTCCTCCACCACCCAACATTACACACCCATTGACTTCATGGCCATTTGAGTGTTGGGCATTTGGTCGATCGATCCTCCTTCTTCCAAGGGGCATCGATTCATCTTAAGCTACACTACTTTTTTCTAAGTGGCGGAAGCCATCCCACTCGAGGTCATAGCTCACCATGTGCTTGGTTTTCAGAACCATATGTATATAGGTTGAGGTGCCTCGATGAATTATATCAATAAATGCGCATTCAAAAGCATGAAGATCAACAGCTTTTCTAGAAGACACGGTATAGATTGGAGATACTCCACCATCTACTATCCCAAAGCTAATGGTTTATCAGAAGCATTCAATAAAACTATCATCCAGATACTGAAGAAGACTCTTGATGATAATAAACGATAGTGGAATGAGCAGTTGGTTGAAGCCTTGTGACCCTACATATACCAAACTCAACTCAGTCACCCATTTTCCTTAGTGTATGGGTCCGAAGCCGTTCTTCCTTTAGAAGTTCAACTCTCTTCACTAATGATAGCATTGGGTAATAAGTTCGCTACAGAGAAGAATGCAAAGTTGCGGTTAGAAGAGCTTGAAGGTTTAGAGGAAAGTCGCCTACGAGCGTGCCAGAACCTTGAGTTGTACAAGGCCAAAATTATTCAAGCTCACAACAAGCTAGTCCTCCCTAGGTCTTTTTGAGTAGGAGAACTTGTGTTAGTCTTAAGGAGACCAATTATTGCCCGTCGAAAGATAGGAGGCAAGTTTGAACCCACTTAGGAATGCCCCTATGTCATAGACAAGGTCTACCAAGGAGGATCTTATTAGCTTATTGATTGTAAAGGGGAACACCTTATGCTTCCAATTAATGGGCTCTATCTAAAGAAATATTACCCATGAAATAAAACTTGTTTGAAAACAATCATTAATAAAAAGAACAAAATCCGATTCCATTCATCAAATCTTCTCTTCTTTCAAAGTGTTGTTTGCTTATCTTGCAAATCTGTCGTGACGTGTTTAGAGTAGGTGTAAGAGTCTCCCAGCGGTATCCTATCCCTCTTTTACAAAATAAACATAATCTCTCAATGCTTTTAGAATAAGTGTGAGAGAACCTGAGAGGCATCCTATTTCGATTAGCATAACTAAGTTAGGTGTGAGAGAATCCAAGCGGCATCCTTTCGTAGCGAGAATTCTTGTTGCCATCCATGGCATCATTTCATAATACCCCAGTGTGTTTTAAGGTAGGTGTAAGGGTCCCCCAGAGGCATCCTATTCCTTTTAATGCACATGCAAACACAAATCTTTTGTCTCAAGCTATTTTGATGTGGGAGCAAGCCCCCTGTGGCACTCACTCATTAGCTGCTCTAGGTCGGGTCTACATGCTATCTCGCTAATATGTCACCCCAATGGTCCTTTGTTGGAAGATGTTTTTCTTTCTAACTTGATTATTATAAACTAATGAGCATCTTATTTGTATGGTAGACTTCACTACCCAGCCAGTAAGCTACCTCGTGTTGACTTTGTTTAAGAGGATGTGAGTCCCTGTGCTTTCTTCTTGAGCTAGCCACCATGCTCTAACTAGGTTGAGTATATTTAGGGTTTAGGATAAGTCCCATAGAGGCTCCTTTCCTCTTGACTACTTTTGAGTTAATATAAGTCCCCCAGTGACATTCACTTAATAGTCATCTTAGGTGGATAACTTTTATCAGTGAAGATTATCCCATCCGGCGGTTTATATAGAAGGATGTGAGTCCCCGAGCTTTCTTCCTATACTAATTATTGCAAATTGATGGGCAACTTAGGTTGGTTGATGTTCACTATGTTGGCAGTGACTCACCCAGTGAGTACACACTCTTGGCAGATATGAGTCCCCATGCTTTCTCCTTGAGTTGGACATCGAATACCTATTGAATTTATGACTAGCCATGTCATTTTCTCTAAGGTGTTGGATTAAGCCCTTACCGGCCCCATCCTCTGTGGGCACTCTATTTGGATCAAGTCTTTTGCGACCCCATTTAGACACTACTCGGGTTACTTTTGGATTGGACAGTTCCCCTTTCCTAGTAACCACCCCTGTGGTTGGAAAATTTGTTCAGTGGATGCATAAATTCTCCATTGGTTTAGTAAATCTGAGATAAGTCTAGGCTGATATAAGCTCCTTCTAAGTTTGAACCCTCATAAACTAACAGGGTCCACGATAAACAACTAAAACCAAACAAATAAATTTTTTGCTTGTGGATTAGGAATTCAATCCCCCAAAAGGCCCACTTTCTAGACATCTATCTTTAGGCGGTGAGAACTCCTATAAGAATTGCGACTACAGTTGAGATAAATCCCCGTGTCACCATGTGCTTGTAGGTTTTAATCTATTTTACCACAAACAGGTTACCCCAACAGTCATTCTACTTTTAAAGATATAAGATTATGATGCATTCTTTCTAGCATGGTTGTCGCAAACCGACGGGCCGCCCTAGGTCGGGTTCGATTTGTTTCCCAAAGCAACCGATCACCCCAGTGATCTTTTCTAGTGAAAGATGTAAGTCCCCGAGCTTTCTTGCCTTCAATTGATCATTGCAAACCGAAAGGCACTCCTTTGGTCAGATAGTTCTCCCATAAGTCAGGAAGCTACTCCTTTTGGTTCAATAAATATGAGTTAGGTATAGGCTTCTATAAGGTCCTTCTCAGTATGATCCATCATAAATCGATGGAATCCACAAACAAATACTTAAAAATGAAATTAATTTTGACTGTCCTTGAGCTGATTTAAGTCCCCCAATGTCATTCACTTAATAGTCAGCCCTAGGTCGGGTCTGATTTATTGCCCAAAGCAATTGATCACTCCAATGGTTTCTTATTTAGAAGATATGAGTCCCCGTGCTTTCTTCTTAAGACTTAGCCATTATGTACCAAAAGGCATTTCTCCTTGGTCGGATAGTCCTACCTTATGGTTGGTAGACTACTCCCTTTGAATCGATAAATCTGAGTTAGGTCTAGGCTTTCGTGGCCTCTACTCAGTGCAGTTCATCGCAAACTTATGGGATCCATCATAATCAAAATAAACAAATTAAAAAAATAAAATTAATCTTGATTATCTTTGAGTTGATTTGTGTCCCCCAGTGGCATTCACTCAATAGTGAGCCCTAGGTTGGGTTCAATCTATTATCTTGTTAATAGATTACCCCCAGTAACTGGTCTCTACTTTGGAGGATGTGAGCCCCTGCACTTTCTTCCTAGTACATCTATTGCACACTGAAAGGCATCCCTTTGGTTGACTAGTCCTACTATGTGTTTATTAGACTACCCCTTTGGATTGGTAAATCTAAGTTAGGTTTTAGCCTCCATGGCTCTTATTCAGTACAACCCATTGTAAACCAGTAGGGCTCATCCTAAAATTCAAACCTAACAAAATTCAAAAAAAATTTAACCTTCTTCCTTAGTGGAACTCAAACCAAATCTTTTTCTCCTCTGTGAGAATCAAATCAAATCTTTCATCTCCTTGTAGATGACTTGAACTAACTTCCTTAGCGGAAGGTTCACACTTTATCCTTTAGTGGATTTCTTTCCTCTCTCTTATGTCTTGGACATAAGTAGGGCCACACTGCACTAAGCTCTGGATCCTTTCTTTTCCTTGGGTTAAAGATAAATTGTTTATGTTCGTGCTTGTGATCTTTCAGTGTTGTTGATCATTTTGGTCAACACTAATACGTGCTGTGTTCCTTGTCAGTCACACCACACCTATTGGGCGCCCTTTGTTGACCTCATTTTTAGAATGAACTCTCATCCCCTCCATCTTAGACATAAGACTTCTCTTAGACTTTAAGAGTTCCTTAGTCTTAAGACACATCTAGTGATTAGGTTGACACTCCAACCTAACCCTAGAAGACTTAGAAGAGTTAGCCATAGGAATAGGTGATGCCTTAGGGATATTAGAAAAACTTCCTACCCTTAGCTTAAGCCATTCCTCACTCTCCTTCTGTCAAGTCAAACTCCAAATCAATTATATTTGATTTTCTGCAAATTCAAATTAACTCCATGATTGAACTCCATATGATTGAAATCTATGATTGAAACCCATGATCAAAATCGATCAAAAATTCCTACATCCAAATTTTTCCTAAGTCCTTAAGCTTCCTTTAAGGACATAACCAAAATCATGATCTAAACCAATTCAAATCATTGAGATTTTTGCATAATCCATTTATATTCTCATTTATATTCACATATATAAATGAAATATAAATTCAAACCCATCAAATCAAACTCAAAAATCCAAATCAATTCATAGAAATTTTCCTAAGTCCCTTTAATTTTCCATTAAAGGACTTAGCCAAAATCAACCCTAAACTTTGATCAAACCTATTCAAACTCATGGATTTTTTAAAACTTATTTGTATTATCATTTATATTCTCATATATAAATGAAATATAAATATAAATCAATCCAATCCAATTCAAAAATTAAATTTCAATAAAAATTCCCTTAAATCCTTTAAATTCCCTTTAATGGCTTTAACCGAAATCATGATTAAACCACTTCAAATTCTTGAAACTTTCACATGATCCATTTATATTCTCATTTATATTCACATATATAAATGAAATATAAATTCCAATAATCAAAATCAATTCCAAAAAAAAAATCAAACTCAATTCCATTCAAAATCAAATCTAAGCCTTTCAAGCTAAAATCTTGAACTTAGCCAAATCAATTCCAAATCAAACCAAATTCTTGATTTTCTCTCATGGTTCAATTAATCCTACAATCATGAGCTCATATATAAATCCAACCTCAATCACTCAATCAAAACCCAAATTAAAAATCAAACCCAAGACCCCTTCATATTCTTCCTTTGAATATGAAATTTTCAAATGGATCAAAATCCATTTGACTTCAAACCACTTGTAAATGGATTTATATTTCAATCATAAGTCCATATACAATATCAACTTCAAATCAAGCTTTGACCATTTGACCCACTTAGGCTCACTTGACCCAAAGTGACCTAAAGTACCCTTATATGAGCCAACTTTTGATCCTAACCAAATTGGATTGAACCAAACTCATATATCCCTCTCATCATGATCAACAATCATCATGGGATGATCAATCAATCAAATTGGGGCAAACCAAATCAAACCTAAGGGTTGACCAAGTCAACACTTAACCCAAAATGAAATCCAATATAGCCAAATTCCACCATAGGCCAAATTGATTGAAACCATTGATCTAAGTTCACTCATGACTTATGTTTGAACTTGATCAAGCCAATATTTGAGCCTAACCTAGCCCAATTGGCCCACTTGACCTAAGTTGATCCATTTTGACCTAAAGGGCCAAAATGTGTCAAAACTTGATCTAAGCCAAATTGATTGAAACCAATGGGTCAAGTCCATCCCAACTTGACGAAAGCCTCAATTGGCCAACTAGACCCAACCTAGCTCAATTGACCTTAGACCCAACATGACCTAAAGGGGTCATGTTGAGCCAAAATTGAACTTAACCCAAATTGATTGGAAACAAAGATACTAATCCACTCCATATGACTAACCTAACCTAAACCTACCCTTGACCTACCCCAAATAGGTCAAATGGGTCAAATAGGTCAACTTGAACCAATTGACCTAAATGAATTCATATGAGCCAAAACCAAATCTATACCAAATTGAATCAAACCAAAGCACCAAAACATTTCAAATGGTCATATGAACTTGACCCAACCCTTAGTTTGACCCAATTTGACTAATTGATCAACTTGACCTAAGTTGACCCATTTTGACCTAAATGGGTCAACATGAGCCAAAGCCCATCAAATGGATTCCAAATCCAATGAAACTTGGCCAAACCTAGTTTCTCCACATACCCAATATGTCCAAAGTGGAAAATAGCAAAATGACCATTCTACCCCTAGGCCATAGAACAAAGTTTGGCCTAGCCCATGAGTATTTTGGTCATACCCTCTTAACAATCACTTGAAGCTTTCCTAAAAGCTCAAGGGGACTTAGTGATGAGTGGTGCACCCAACCCAATAGATTTGGGTTAGCCCATTTGGCCCCTAGACCAAACCCGACCACCTTGCTTGAAATTGATTTTTCAAATTCCCTCCTAAACTCAATTTGATGCACATGGGAAGTTGGCATTCCACTCAAGGCCTCAAACCGACCATGTGCAAAGATCTAACAGCCTAACAAACCCTCTCAATCTGGTCAATTGGATCAAAATGGCAAAGGATGGTTCACCGTCCGATTGTCATAGGGGGAGATATACTCCTCCTAATTCAATGAAATTTCATTACACACTATGTTGATTGAAGCCTAAGAACCCTTAGAAATCATCAGAGGGTATTCCCAAGGTCTTTAGAAAGGATTTGGATTCTTCTTTCTCATTTTTGCATAGTGCAAAAATAGGGGAGGTAGAGTGAATTGCTAACTCCCTCTACACTTGATTTCCTCCAAATTCCTCCTACACATTTCTTCTAAGGACCAATCTGAGCTCACTCAAGCTCACATTGGAGTTCCCATAGCAAGGAGAGGATTAATTCAATCAAAGTCAAAGCCCAAGTGAAGTGGTGTTGGTCCATCCAGTGATCCACTCAATCTCAAGGCCTAGGAATTTCAACAGGGCTTCGTCTCCACCAGACAAAGCTACCTTATCGATCTCGAGCACCGGGGATCACCTTCGCTGAGGTATGGAATTTTTTGATCACTAAACTCAGTGTGGTGTGGAGCTTTGTGAAGGAAATTTTCACCTCATCGAATTTTGACTGTTGGATTTGTCGCTCTTGGTCTTTACATGGTGTGGGTTAAATTTTGTATGATTCCATGCTAGATCAAGCTTGGATCTTCCCCTTGATCATGGACAGTCTCTGTTGATCAAGAGAAAGAACCTGGCTCATCTCAGCCGTCCATCCATGTATTTTAAATGGTCAGCTGAGATTATTTAACACATTTTAGAAATAAATTATCCTTTATAAATCACGGTTGGATCCTTAGCCGTCCGATCTTTAATCGAATGGTCTAGGATATAAGCGTGTGTGCCACCGCCACTTTTGTGAGGTGACTGCTTAAGTTGTCCCCTCACGGCGTGATGTGTAAAGCGCGTTGATCGCCACCGCCACATGTCGCATTGTGAGCTAAAGATTAATCAGGGATTAGTTAAATATTTAATTAATTCCTAATTAATGTATATAACTTCAAAAAATAATAACTCTTTATAGAAAAATAAAAAAAATAAAAGGAAAAAAAATGTTATTGAAAGATAATTTCATCTAGAATATTTTTAAAATGTTTTCAATAAATTTTGAATTACTCTTTTCTCTGAATTTGAGCTTCTTTGGGAATCTTAATTAGCTAATCATATTTTAATTAGGTCATCAATTAATCTCAAAGTTCTAGAGTTCATTTTATGGGATGATCTCTGCCTCCCCTAATTTTCTTGAGATTTATTGAGGGCTCAATTGGAAAAATTGCTATCTCAATCCCTAATTACCCCTTTCATGTAATTAAGGGTAATTAAAGCATGATTACTGGATTTACCCTATGATTAGGATTGATTAAGGTCAGATCTAGTAAGTAGGAGATTTATGGAATAATTTTGGGGCATTCCCCCCAAGCTATTCCCTAAACCCCCTCTTCTCCTTAATCTCCTTTAATTAAGTGTTAATTCATTAATTATCTCCTTAATCAATTTTCAAAAATTCTAAAATTTTTAATAACTTAATTAATCTACCTTGGTAGATGCTTAGGTGTTTAATAGCCTAAGTTCAATTAAAAAAATTAAAACCCCTTTCATAAGTATGAAAGGGTGCTTTAAAAGTATTTAAGCTAAAACCCCTTAGCTTAATTAACTTTTAGTTGTGAGCCAAATTGCATTAGGCCCTTTTCATTATTAGGTGCATTGCAAATTTAAATTTCTTATGGGTTTTATGTCATCTCGTTGGCTCATAATTATTTAGTTAATTCTTCTAAGGTGGTGTAGGTAAGAGTTAATTAAGCTACTTAATTCATACATTAACCTAATCAATGCTTAAAATGGATTTAATTATCTAAAAACTAAACAAAAATATAAAACACATGTGGGAATGGGTTAGGAATAGTAAACTCATCTCACCTTTTCAAAATAAAATTAAACTTTAAACTAAACCAAAATTACTTTGAAATTCACTTTGATTTATTCTAAATGTTCTTATTCTATAAGAATGTATTTAGGATTTAAGTAAAGTGAGTTTGTTTACATGATTTTATTGCTTTGAATCTTTCCCAATATGTTAAGTTGTATGCCATGTGATTCATGCATTCATAATTTCATGTTTCAAATTTCAAAATGAAAATTGTTTATTTTATGTCAAATATGCATGCATTGGCTAAAGTAAAATATGAGTGGCTATTATCACTACTAAATCTAAATTATTTTCAAAACTTATAAATGAAATATCAAATCTGAAAGTGTTCTACTTATGTTTTAATTATAAGCTTGCGTGTGATGAATTATAAAGGTATGCTTAATATAGGTTTCCTTTCTTTCCTATGCTGGTATAGTTTTGAATAGGAATTTTGGTGAGACATAAGATTCATTTGAAAAGGACCTAATGCTCACCTAATTTCATATCCTATTCATCCCTATGCTACCATCTAAGAAGGGTCACCTACACTTACATACATAAATTGCATAAATAAAAATGAATCCATTAAACAACTTTCGCATTTTCCTTTTCTATTTCATTTCTTTTATATGCATGTTTGTACTTAAGGAAAGTCGTATATTAGTCTGGACAACCCTGAGGTTACGAGGCTTTAAGTATCTCTAAGTAGGTCTTGTAACTTACACTTTTGGTTAACAATGGCATTGTACTCACTTATGCCTTTCTTACTTTCATACATGTATGTGAAATTTTGGATAAGGAAAACCTTTTCTACTTAAGAAAAATCATGTATATTCAACTTCTAAAATTTTCTTAAATGGATTACTTAGCATGCATCATAAAGTGTCTTAACTACTCTCATTTGCATGTATAGATATGCTTAGGGTCCATCCATATGCATGTTATATATGTTGGGAAAGAAGTGAAGTAATGTGTGTTATGTGAATTTTGATTCATTTTATTTAATCTTAAAATGCCTTTCTTTTTGAATAGGTTTATTTAGAGTTTATCTAAACTTAGGATTAATTAAAAGATTTAACCAAAATATTCAGCTAAATGAAACTAAAACATGAACCTACTATAGAAATTACTTAAGGTTAGGGAAGGA
This sequence comes from Cymbidium sinense, assembly GCA_021442155.1. NCBI lineage: Eukaryota > Viridiplantae > Streptophyta > Magnoliopsida > Asparagales > Orchidaceae > Cymbidium > Cymbidium sinense. The sequence continues at coordinate 97,941,107 of CM038220.1, read as the reverse complement.
AAGAGAAGTCATCTTCTCTTTCCCTCTCCTCACAACTTAGTAATTAATTGTAGGTTTACTTAAACCAAATTACAACATGAAATAAAATAAACCCAAAATAGTTAAACAACTTAAATGAAACCCTCCTCTAAGTTGAACATGTTCTTCACATCTAGAAAATTTGAACCCAAAGTCCTAAGTTAAGCATACCACACAAGCTTCAAAGCACACACATTAGCCTAAGTCACAACTTCTAGCCTTAGGTTAGGTCAGTGCATGGTTTGATGTTTGTTTTATTTTGTGATCTATATTTTAGACTAGATGTTAGGGTGTATGCTCATAGAATGAATGGTAGGATGTGTTTAGTCTAACTATTCTTTTCATAGGAAATTATGCTTAAGGGAGCTATCATAAATAAAATATAATCGCTCTGTGTGCTTATACCCCTTGCATAATCCATAGGCCAAGTGGACTTAGTCACCTATGTGTGGGGTGATAAGTCCAATGTACATGCTTGGGATTTGTGTGGTATGATTTAGCTAACCTATGTTTTGCAGGTGTTTGTTAGATTTCTACTTTTTCTTTCCATGTAAAAATTTTTATAATTAAGATTTTTGGAATGATTTATTATGGGGATTAGGATAAGCATTGGTCATAAAATCTTATCTTATGCACCATTTGAAGCCTTGGAGCATCTACCTTCCGATCATCCTATTGACCCTCTTTGGTATCCCATTATTCTTTTAAGAATAAAATAATAATAATAATAATAATAATAATAATAATAATAATAATAATATATATAATAATAATAATATATATATATATATATATATATATATATATATATATATATATATATATATATATATATATAACATAGATATATTTATGTTATAAATATATTTATATATGTATATTATAAATATAAATAGATATAAAAAATAGAAAAAAATATTACTGATAGTACATAATAAAAAGGAAAAAAAATAAAAAGAAAAAAATATTATCTAGTATATAATAATTATAAAATATATAATATATATATATATATATATATATATATATATATATATATATATATATATATATATATATATAAAGAAACAAAAAAGAGAGAAAGTGGCCTCACATATGTTATTACCAAAACAAATTCACAAGCTCAAGGAGGAGAAAATATTAGTCAAGCGAGCTTTCCATGACAATCCATTTGTCCACTATTTTTTTTCCCCATTTTAGCTGCTAATGGAGAAAGAATACAATACGTAAAGGGATTATTCAGACGCCAATTACACTTCAACCTATGTAAGCATATTGGAATGCGTGAGGAATTTAAAAGAAATATATGAGATGGTTTAGAGTTTTTGCAAAATGAGCTGAAGAGAAATAGAAAATCTCATTTTTACAAATGAACCATGAAGATGGAGAATGTTGAGGAAATAGCACCAATTTAGGAGGATCAATTAAATAAAATTCATTAATGTTTCGCATTTTTTCTACATTGTTAGTGATATTCTCTGTCAAGAGAATATATTACATTCCATTAAGCAATTTGGATGCTTTTTTTGTTGAATTTAGGATTTTAGTGTTATTTTAGACTATCTCATACCTCAGCTGAGCATTTAGGGACTTCTTTTCTAGTTTATTTTATCTGCTTTTTGATTATATTTGGCATTCCAATGGAAGCATTTGAGGTGTTTGGATTTGTGGCTATTTTATATTTCAGATTCACTTTGAGGGTACTGATCATTTTGGGACTTCTTTAGCTTTTATTTTGCCTACTTCTTTGGTTATATTTAGGGCATTCCAATGGAAGCATTTGGAGGTTTGGATGATTTTGGTGGGTATTTTGCATCTCAGATCTTCTCTTTGGAGGGTATGAATCTCATTTCTTTGCCGCTTTATTTTGCCTACTTTTTTTTTATTATGTTAGGTATTCTAATGGAAGCATTTGGAGGTGTTAGATGGTTTCGTGGTATTTTGCATCTATACTCTACCTCTTGAGGGTACAGATCATTTATGACTTCTTTATTTTGCCTACTTTTGATTATGTTTAGTGCATTCCAATGGAAGCATGGGAGCTTTTGGATGGTTGGGGGGTATTTGCATCTCAGACTCTCTACCTCAGGTAGATCATTTATGTTTTTCCTTTATTTTACCTAATCTAGATAATATTCATTACGTTAAATGGAAGCAATTTGAAAGTTTGGATTTATGATATTTTGCATCTGTTCTCTGCACTCTTGGAGGGTACGATCATTTAGGACTTCGCATTTATTTTGCCTACTTCTTGATTATGTTTACATTCCAATGGAAGCATTTAGAGGCTATTTAGATGGTTAGGGTATTTTGCATCTCATTCTCATACCTCTTGGAGTACGAGCATTTGGACTTCTTTTGTCGCTTTATTTTGCCTATTTATGATTATATAGGGCATTCCAATGAAGCATTTGGAGGCTATTTGGATGATTTCTGGGTATTTTGCATTCCTCTGCACTTTGAGGGTAGATCATTTTGGATTTTTTTCCCTTTATTTTACCTACTGTGATTATATTTTGGGCATTCCAATGGAAGTATATCGCTTGGATGGTTTTTTTGGTGTATTTTGTATTCTGTACTCACTTTGAGGAATGATCATTTGGGACTTCTTTGCTAGTTTATTTTGCTTACTTCGTGATTATGTTTAAGGCATTCCAATGGAAGCATTTGGAGGTGTTGGATGGTTTAGTGGGTATTGCATCATTCTCTCACTTTGGAGGTACGATCATTTTGTCCTTCTTTGTTTATTTTGCCTACTTCTTTGATTATGTTTGGGGCATTCCAATGGAAGCATTTAGAGGCTGTTTGGATGATTTATGGTGGATATTTTGCATCTGTACTCTCTGTACCTCTTTGGAGGGTACATATCATTTATGGACTTCTTTTGCCAGTTTATTTTGCCTACTTCTTTTGATTATGTTTAGGGCATTCTAATGGAAGCAATTTGGGAGCTGCTTGGATGATTTCTGGGTGGTTTTTTGCATCTATATTTTGTAACATATTTTTGTATTTATTTGGCCAGGTAAATGCGGTCAATGAGCTATGCGATGATGAAGTCTTGATGTCTAATGACCTAAATTTGGAAAAACTCCTTGGCACCACTGTTCACAATGAAACGGAGGTGTATGCACTGTACTGTGACTATGCGTATCAAATTGGCTTCAGTGTTCGGAAGGACCATACTAGTTATTGGCCAAACTCAAAGAAATTGAAATCAAAAGATTTTCTATGTGCAAAAGCTGGTCGGAAGAAGTCTGCCAGTCTAAATGGCTTAACAAAATTTCAAAAAGTTGATACAAGAACTGGTTGTCCGGCCATGATTAGATTCTTTGTTGATTTGGAGAGGAATTAGACGATTAAAAAATACAAAGTCATAATCATTCTTTGGCAGAGCCTGCTGACCTACATCTTCTCAGATCACATAGATGCATTAATGATGAGAAGGCATCCGTGTTGAAGACAATGACAGAGGCTGGTATTAGAGCAACTGATGCATTCAGCTATCTAACTGAGGAAGTTGGCGGCATAGAGAATATCGAGTTTACAAAAAGAGATGCTTTCAATTTTATTTAGAAAGAGAAAAGATCGAGGATTGCGAATGGTGACAAAGAATGCATTAATACGCTTATTTAAGGAAAGGCAAAAGTGATGGGATGTTTGCATGGGATGTACAAGTTGATGAGTCGGACTTAGTAAGTTTTTTTGGAGCAATGGCATGTCTAGGATAGAATATGATTATTTTGGGATGTGATAATTTTTATATAAGCTATCGACTCAATAAATATAATCTTGTTTGTGCCCTCTTGTTGGAGTGAATCATCAGGTAAAATATATTATTTGGAGTACTTTTATCGAAGAGACAATTGAGTCATTCTCACTATTCCAAACATTTCTTCATTGATGAGTGACGACATCCTATAATATTCAATCAAGATCGCTATGGCGAGAGCTATCAAATTATTGCGCATACTCATCATAGGTTGTGCCAATGGCATATTTCAAAGAAAGCTCCTTCTAAGGTTCATTGCTTTAATAATAAGATAAGTACAAGGGCTATTTTATAAATGCATGAGTAAGTGAGAGGAAGAGTTTAAGAAGCTTGGTCCGCCATGCTAAGAAGGCAATTTGCATGATCATGCTTGGTCGTGAGCTTTATAAGATTAGATCCAAGTGGTCCAATCGATTGAGGACTCATTCGCATGGGCATCTTGTCAACACAACGTAGTGAGTCCACGAATAATGTATGTCATGGAATATCTAAACCAACTAGTTCGCTCAGATTATTTCTTCGGGTTGGAGAAGGTTATGGAGACATAGCACCAGAATGAACATGATGAAGACTTCAAGTGTAGCCAATCATCGATTGTTCCTGTTGTTAAGACCAGCCCAATTCTAAAATAAGTCGCTATATTTTATACAAGAAAGGTTTACACTATGTTTGAAGAGAATTTTGCATGGAGTTGGAGGCCTATCGAACTAAGTCGATGACGACCATGGAGTATTTGGTGAGAAACTTAGAGAATAAAATGCATCCAAAACATGGACCGTATTTTGATAGGACTACCCTAGAAGTAACTTGCAAAAATTTGAAATGATGGGATTACTTTGCCATCAGACGTAGAGTTCTTAGTCGAAGATGTTGTGCACATTGACAAGTATCTTCTCATGCTAGGTCTACCGTGAGCAAAGAGGGATATTTACATTGATAATTCATATAGAAAATTAAGAGATGTGGCAAGCACAGACGGAAATGCTACTGGCATTATTTTTCGGAACCACATAAGTCGATATGCATATCAAATAAGCATCGAATAAGGGCATAAGAGTGCGAGGACTATATGCTTGGATCCCTAAAAAACTATATATGATGATCGACTCTATAATAAGTGGAATTCTCCTCCACCGATAAAGCGCAAGAAGAAGAAGAAGTCAATCACATGATAAAGGAAAAGACATCTTAAAGGATCCGTTAAGCAACGCCCAAAGGGTGTTTCCAACTCAAGGCTTAAGGGATATTGGGAGAGATCCAAGAAAGCCAAGAGTAATTTTCTATTTGTATATTAGTTTTTAGTATTTTAAATATTGTTAATCTTCAAACCCTTCTACTTTTTATTACGTAAAACCAAAGTACGCCCGATAGTGTTGCTGAATGTGTTTCATCACAAGTTGTATCATCTTTCTTTGTTATGCCAGAATATTTTTCAGAGATATACACAGAATATCACACATCGATGCTATAAGAAATTATTAACTAATACGATGTTCTACATACAGGAATTTAACTTAAGCTCCATAAATAATCAAATAATTACACTTAGGAATGGATATTATTTTAAAATATTTTGATGCATGCCATTATCTAGTTTTGTGTTCTTCGACTGTACAATCTTTTCTGTAATGCTTTAGAGTCCCAAAGATGACTCTCTTTAACTTAACAGAAACCCAAAGATGTTTATACTGTATTTAGTTAGGGAATTTTCTCATTGATTTAGCTCGGCAATGCTTGAGTTAATCCCAAGGACCAATCATGTTGTAGCAATAATATGTAATAAATATGTTTTGCATCTTGAGGGTACATCTTGCCTTTTTTTCCATTTATTTAGCGATTCTAGAAATAATGTTCATTACATTCCAGTGCAATTTGAAAGTGTTTGATGATTTGTTTTTTCCATCTCATCAGGTATCTCTTTGAGGTGATCATTTGGATCTTTTTTTCATTTTATTTTACCTTATTATTGTGACTATATTTAGGGCATTCTAATGGAAGCAATTTGATGGCTTCTTGGATGATTTATGTGAGCCTTTTTTGTATCTATACTGCATCTCTTGAGGGTAGCATTTATGACTTTTTTCCAGCTTTATTTTGCCTGCTTGAGATAATATTCATTATATTACAATTATAATCTAGGAGTCGCTTGGATGGTTTCTGGTATTTACATAGTACTTTGTACTTTTGGAGTGATCATTTTGACTTTTTTTTATTTTGCCTACTTCTTTTGGTTATATTCAGGGCATTCCAATGGAAGCATTTGGAGGTTATTTGGATGGTTTCTGGGGGGTATTTTACATCTGTACTTCTGTATCTCTTTAGAGGGTACATATCATTTATGGCCTTTTTTCCAATTTATTTTGCCTGCTTTGAGATTATATTTGAATTCCAATGGAAGCAATTTGATGGGATTTTCTATTTTTTTTTATGTATGTACTCTTGCATTTGAGAGTGATCATTTATGGATACTTTTTCATTTTATTTTGCCTAATTTCTTGACTATTTTAGGCATTCCAATGGAAGCAATTTGATGGTCGCTTGGATGATTTATTGTTTTGATCCTCTGCACCTCTTTGAGGGTAGATCATTTATGTCATTTCTTTTTTAGTTTATTTAATGTTTATTGAGATAATATTCATTACATTATAATGGAAGCAATTTGATGGCTGCTTGGATGATTTATATGAGCTTTTTATGTACTCTCATACCTCTGGAGTGTGAGCATTTTTTTTTTCCATTTTATTTTGCCTTGAGATAATGTTACATAAATGCAATGAGCCGCTTGGATGGTTTGGGGTGGTATTTTCAATTCTCTGCACCTCTTTGGAGGGTATCATTTATGTCATTTCTTTTCAGTTTATTTAGCCTGTTTATTGAGATAATGTTCATTACATTATAATGGAAGTAATTTGATGGCTGCTTGGATGATTTATATGAGGTTTTTTGCATCTGTACTTTTTGTACCTCTTTGAAGGGTACAGAGCATTTAGGGGCTTCTTTTTCCATTTTATTTTGCCTATTTCTTGAGATAATGTTCATTATATTATAATGGAAGCAATCTGGGAGCTGCTTAGATGGTTTGGGGTGGTATTTTGCATCTGTACTCTTTGTACCTCTTTGGAGGGTGCAGATCATTTATGTCATTTCTTTTCAATTTATTTTGCCTATTTCTTGAGATAATGTTCATTACATTATAATTAGAGCAATCTGGGAGCTGCTTGGATGGTTTGGGGGGTATTAGATTCTACTCTCCTCTCTTTGGATGGTACAGATCATTTATGTCATTTTTTTCAGTTTATTTTGTCTAATTCTAGAGATAATGTTCATTACATTACAATGGAAGCAATTTGAAAGCTGCTTGGATGATTTCTGGCTATTTTTTTGCATCTATACTCTCGATATCTCTTTGGAGGATACAGAGCATTTAGGGAGTTCTTTTGCCAGTTTATTTTGCCTGTTTCTTTAGATGATGTTCATTACATTACAATGGAAGCAATTTGATGGATGATTGGATATTTTCTGGGTGTTTTATTGCATCTATATTCTCTGTACCTCTTTGGAGAGTACAGATCATTTATGGACTATCTAGTCCGAAAATTTAGTTGGCAAATTTAATCTCATAATGTGGTGACAAATTTAAAACCTATTAATCTATTGTATTTACAATATTCAGATTGAAAATAATTATTATATAATTAAATGTTAAAGTTATCACTTTAGAAGTTTCATTACGATATAAAATTAAATTTTTCATAGTAATGCAATAAAAAAATACTATTTTTATGATAGATTAACTTATTTTGTTTTTGTTTCATCTAAATAAATAGTTCACCGAGCAAGGTTCAAGTAAATATTCAAATTCATTTCACTCGAGCATGAGCATACTAAGAATACATATGAGTTAATTTTTTTAACTGCTATAATAAAAAATAGCTAAAGAATCATAATCGTATTTTAATACATATGAGTTAAAATTAAAACCGTTAAAATATCATGATTTTACAATAAAAAAAAATTTACTTACACCAACCAATAATAACTTTATAATGAAATTTTAAAAATAGATAATCCCTATGGCCGAATCCCTAATTTAATTTCATGCATTAATTTTATGCCGGATAACATTTATTTTATGCATTCAGAATTTTATGTATTCTGCTCATAACCAAATCCAAAAAAGATAAAAATATGATTGGAGTAAAATATCATCCTGAGTAAAATATCGTGAAATCAAACTATATGAATTGAGAGAAAAGAAGTTACAAAAGCGAGTAAAATATCATCCCATCCATAAACGATCCATTCACTTCAACAAAAAACACTAAGTCTTGACCACCAAACCGATGCATTATACAAAATTCTATATCAAACTAAATACTATTGTTCTCAATTTTGATTTTAAGTCCCAAACAAAATATAGTGTAAGCAAACTCAGCCCTAAATATATTCATCTTCTTTGGCCAATCCTGGTGGTCTACCCAATTTGGAGGTTTTCGATTCTCCATGTATTTAGATAAACATTTCAAATACACTATTTGCTTGACTGGTATCCCACTACCATTTCAATTGGCCATTTTTGGGATCGCAAAAAGACCGGCGATCTTCAACAAGTAATTTGATCGAATAGCAAAACATAATCTCAACAAGTTGCCCAAAAAAAAAATAGTTAAGAGAAACCAAATTTAAAATGTCTTACAATCTCGAAGAATGCTCTTATGGGTTGGTTTGGGTAATGAGTCATAAAATACCAGCTAACTTCACATGCCCAACAGAGTGTCCGTCGATTATCTATAATGCGAAGATTAACTCACCGACAATAATCTGAGTGACATGTTGGATAAATATTTTGCTTTCCGTCTTCAGGCCGTACCTGGCATAACTCTATAGGAAAGAAGGGAACGATTATATATTATAGCTTTTATCTAAACAAACAAGAATTGAATCGTAATACTCAACATTCCTGTGGGGTAACATACCCAATGCAAGCATGAAATGTACAAATAGGGGACATACCTGACGGAGTGAATACTTCTACGAAAAAAATGCGAAGGTCGATGTGTGCATCGAGAGATATTGATCTGTGAGCAACTCATCGATCTGCCCTCATGCAATAATGATATTCCCAATGCGAATACTGTATCACTCCTGCAAGTGATAAATATTTTAAAGTGAGCTTAATTAAATGAATAGATTATTTTATGTATGAAGGAGCTGATTGAAGATTGACTTGTCCTCGAATCGGGAGCATGATGTGTCAATAAGATCAAGCATCGGCTTAGGCAAAATAGCTCTGGATGGGAACTCAACAACATGAAGTGCCTTTGATGGCTGCAAGGAAATTACTGATGTCAAAAGTTAGTGATGAAGATCTAGATTCACTATGAATTAAGGATCGATCTAATGAGTGTTTTTTATACCTCCTAATGATGCTCCTCCACCATAACGATAACAGTCTGTGGGTAATCAACCTTGACTGGCTCATCTCTGCAAACCTATAAAAACATTTAGTGAAATCTATTCTATTATCTCAAATTAAAAAGAAAGTAACTTAATACCTCTGCTGCCGGCTTCTCATTGGCGGCCACCACATCACTTATTCTTGCTCGTGACTTCTTGTAAGTGTGTGTGAGAAGGGGGAACAAACAACTTTCCTCTTCCTTATCTACTGATCTTTCACACGCTCAATCTTTGCCAATTCTGATTTGAGCATCGTCATGTGTAGTGGAGGCCTCCACAAGAACTTCTCCTACGATCAATTCCACATGGGCTTCCCCGTTGGAAGTATCCAACTCCATAGTGGAAGCTCCTATGGTAGCCTCCACAAGAGCTTCCTCTACAGTACCCTCCTCAGGGGCTTTCCAAGTGATAGCCTCCGCAGGGGTACCCTCCATAGGGGAAGCTCTGTAGCCTCCTCTAGAGTTTCCCACTGGTGACCCCACAGGAACCTCCCCCACACTTGGGGTGGTAGGACCCCGCTGCCTAGCAAGAACTTTCTCGATAGCAGCAACCCACAGATCAAGCCCATCCATCCTCTCCATCATTGTTGCATGAAAAGATGATACTGTATCTTTCAAGTCCCTGAAACCTGCAAGTATCCTCTCCACAAAGTCTATCATGGGGGTAGTAACAGAGGATAGGCTAGATACACTGGACGGGGGAGAATATCAAGGAGAGACATATGGAGACTCAGTGGGGGCTGCACTAATTGGACTTAAAATGAGATTGCTATCGGCTTGACATGTGTAGATGCTTGGGCAGGGGACACTGACTAAAGGAGCCAGTTCTCCTCTTTTAATATGTCCTCGAATGAAAGGCAGACCTGTGATAAACTGATAAGAAAATATGAAGACATACAACATAAATAAAGACATTCTTATATGAACTAAGTGCTGATTATTATATGTCACCTAGCTTCCTCCCAAACCAGTGAAAGCATTATTTGGAAACTCTATTTTTGCCCATTGCAGCATACGTGGCTTTGCAGATGGAAATGACGAGCTTATGATGCTTATGTGCTCAGTCACCCATATCTACAATAAATATTTTAAACAATAAACTTCATTAAATTACATCCACGGAGATATAGAACATACCATCGGAAGAGTGACAAAGCCACTCATGTATAGCCGCCTCGTGCGAATCTTTGATGTAATAACATCAAATTGGAAAACCAGAAAGTCCCAAATGGCCTCTGCCCAGTTGTATTCAGCAACTCTATCTATGTCATCAGCGTAGGCAATCAATTTCGATGCTACCCTGTATATAAAAAATAGATTTGATAGCAGAAAATGTATGTATAACTCCTATGTATAGCAGCCATCAATTCTACTTGATTCTTGTAGTCGTTGAACTGAACTACGACAATGGAGATTTTTCATACGACCTTCTCCCCTCTGTTTGGCATCCCTATGATCACTACAACTTCATCGGGGGTGAAAGGAATGCACTGCCCACCCAACAAGAAATCTTGCTTTTCTATGTCTCAGCAAGACAGGATCGATGTAATGGCAACTGGGTCTTGCTTAATTCCGTAGAGTTTAATGAATTGATGGAGATGAAGCCTCTTTAAAATGTCAGTGGCTTCATCAGTAAAGCATGCTGTAATATTATCGAACACAGTTCTTACAGTGGTAGGCCTGCATCTCGAAGTTATCCTTTTCAGACATGGTAAACTTCAAAAAGAAAAGTCAATAGGTAATGAGTACAGATGCAAAATACCCACCAGAAATCATCCAAACAGCCTCCAAATGCTTCCATTTGAATGCCCTAAACATAATCATAAGAAGTAGGAAAAATAAAGCCCAAAAGAAGTCCCAAAATGATCACCCTCCAAAGTGCGAGAGTACTGATGCAAAATACCCACCAGAAATCATCTAAATAGCCTCCAAATGCTTCCATTGGAATGCCCTAAACATATTCAAAAGAAGTAGGCAAAATAAACTAGAAAAAGAAGGCCATAAATGATTTGTACCCTCTAAAGAGTGCGAGAATCAGAGTACAAACGAACTATCCAAACAACCTCCAAATGCTTCCATTGGAATGCCCTAAATATAATCAAAAAGTAGGCAAAATAAAGCGGCAAAAGAAGTTTATAAATGATCTACCCTCAAAGATTCTGAGAAGTACAAAAAAAACCCGAAACTATCCAAACAGCCTCCAAATGCTTCCATTGGAATGCCCTAAACATAATCAAAAGAAGTAGGAAAAAAAACTGGCAAAAGAAGTCCATAAATGATCTGTACCCTCCAAAGAGGTACAGAGAGTACAGATGTAAAATACCAACCATAAACCATCCAAACAACTTTCAAATTGCTTCCATTATAATGTAATGAACATTATCTCTAGAATCAGACAAAATAAATTGGAAAAAAGGCCATAAATGATATGTACCCTCAGGAGAAGTATAAAGAGTATAGATGCAAAATACCCACCCAACCATCCAAGCAGCTCCTAGATTGCTTCCATTGGAATGCCCTAAACATAATCAAAAGAAGTAGGCAAAATAAACTGGCAAAAGAAGTCCATAAATGATATGTACCCTCCAAAGAGGTATAGAGAGTACAGATACAAAATACCCCCCAGAAACCATTCAAACAGCTTTCAAATTACTTCCATTGTAATGTTATGAACATTATCTAAATAAACAAGCAAAATAATCTGGAAAAAAAATGACATAAATGATTTGTACCCTCCAAAGTGAGGAGTACAATAGAAAAATACCCAAATCATCCAAGTACAAATTACTTTTATTGGAATGCCCTAAGTATAGTCACAATAATTAGGCAAAATAAAATAAAAAACTATCCATAAATGATCTGTACCCTCCAAAGAGGTACAGAGAGTACAAATGCAAAATACCCACCAGAATCCATCCAAACAGCCTCCAAATGCTTCCATTGGAATGCCCTAAACATAATCAAATGAAGTAGGCAAAATAAACAAAGAAGGATAAAATGATATGTACCCTCCAAAGAGGGAGAAGTGAGATAAAATACCCAAAACCATCCAAACCTCCAAATGCTTCCATTGGAATGCCCTAAACATAGTCACGAAGTAGGCAAAATAAACGGCAAAAGAAGTCCTTAAATGCTCAGACCTCCAAAGAGGAGTCTGAGATACAAAATACCCACCAGAAACCATCCAAACAGCCTCCAAATGCTTCCATTGGAATGCCCTAAACATAATCAAAAGAAGTAAACAACATAAACTGGCAAAAGAAGTTCATAAATGATATGTACCCTCCAAAGAGGTATAGAGAGTACAGATGCAAAATACCCCCAGAAACAATCCAAACATCTTTCAAATTGCTTCCATTGTAATGTAATGAACATTATCTCAATAAATAAGCAAAATAATCTGAAAAAAATGACATAAATGATCTGTACCCTCCAAAGAGGTATAGAGAGTACAGATGGAAAAAAAATACCCAAAAATCATCTAAGCAGCCATCAAATTTCTTCCATTGGAATGCCCTAAATATAATCTCAAGAAGAAGGCAAGATAAAAGGAGAAAAGTAGGTTAAATGATCTCAAGAGGTGCAGAGTGATCATATAAAACCCCAAAACCATCCAAACAAATTCTCCAAATTTATTTGAATGTAATGAACATAATCTCAAGAAACTCAAAAAAAAAGTCTAAATGCTATGTACTCGAGAGTAGGAGTACGATACAAAATAACATATAAAATATCCAATCTTCCACCTGATGTGAGAAGAACAGACCCTAATTCATTCAAGTTCGAATGCATGTAAATCTCATGTAATCACTTATAATATCTCAATTTTGATTTCTATATCACTAAGGGAACGAGCGTCGAGAACGGAGCTAAGGCGAGAAAAAATCCTTCGTCAGCAAGCACTAAATGTTCGTGGCGAGTCAAACGACGATCATCTCGTTCTTTTCTCGCTTTTGAACCTTCTCTGGGCCGGTGTAATCGGTGTCGTGAATACGTCATCCCTTTACAGCGTCGTCCGTTATGTTACTATTCCGTTAACCGCTAAAATGAGGAAAAAATAATGGACACGCATCGGTCATAGATCGTAATATTTTCTCCAACCGGAGGTTCTCATTCGTCTCTTTGAAAAGAACTATAAAATTTAGTTTCTTACTCAACCTCAAGTGGCTCTTTCGAAACTGTTCCCTCCCACTCCGGTCAATTTTCTCGAGAAACTCCCGCAAAGAAAAAAAACAACTCTCTCCTCCAGTGCGCGAAAACAGTTGAGGGGTTCAATTTTGAAGCCGCTAAAATTTTTGAATTGGCCCAGACTTCCTACGTAACCCTTCTACGGACTCTCTCTCTCTCTCTCTCTCTCTCTCTCTCTAGGCGTCTCCTCTGCACGGTACAGTACTCCAATCAAACTCAATTTCGCTTTTCAGTCCACCCGCCGTCAGATCTCTGTTCCCACTCGATGGCATCGTGAACCACGACGGCCATTCCTTTCCCCTACTAGTCGTGTAGGCCAATATCCTCGCCGATGGATCTCTCTTTCTCGCTTGCTCGCTAAATCACAATGTCACCAATGGCGCATCATTTTTGGCATTTCTTTAATATATGGTCTTCGCTTACGCGGTCAGGTGGTGCTAATGTTGGTGATGCTGGGCTACCACCAATTGAGCACTTTTTTTCTTCTGTCTACTCCTCCTCCTATTGTGCTTCCATTCCAAGATGAGTCCGATTTTATTTGCTGGGAACTGCTTCCGTCGACGAGGGAGTGTTCTTTTCCACTTCTCTGGTAGGGCCGTCGCACGGCTCAAGGCTCAAGCTAACCAGGAGATGGGCGCTAAGGGACAAGATGTTTTGTAAACAAACAGCGAGGAGTTCTATTAGATACACAAAATCCTAGTTGTGATGCCAGGTCATCTACAAACAGAGATGCTGAAACTGTGCAATTGCTCTTCGTTTGTCTTCTCCATACCTTGATCTCTAGTCATATAGATGGGTTCTTTGCTATTGTGCAAATATACATTTTCCCAGCAAAGTCGTATCAATGCGGGGACAGAAGATGGAAGGTTAGCACGGATGCACATTTCTCAGTCTGATGATAATCGAAGGCGGCCGAGTTTTCCCCAGAGTGTTCGTGATGTTGTTCTTGGAGGCAGTGAAATTATGGTCGATGATATGAAGTTCACTGTTTCACATGTATTAGAACCAGTAGAGTGAGGTATTGCAAGGTTAAAAGAAAATCTCCATCAAATCTAAGAAAGCATAAAACAATATGAAATGTGAAAGAGGAAGGCCAAGGATGATTCCTATGTAGTACCATTGCATTCACGGACAAAGGAATTTTCTTATGCACATGAACATATTTCTGAAGGAAGTTTTAGTGACACTGGATGATCAAAAATTCTATCTCATGTGCTTCTCAAATCACTAGCATGGTTGTAATAAGCATCAACTACTTAAGCTTGACAAGTCAAACATGGGAGCTGTAGAGTTTAGCTTATAAGATCAACCATGTGCATGCTCACTTACAAAAGTAACAATGATTTTGTCCTCCACAAGGGTTTGAAGATCTCGTCATGCTCATCAGGGTGTGATGAGATGAAACCTGGCTGTGGCAAGACACTGCTCGTTAAGCTCATCAGGGCGTACTGAGTAAGTCTACCATTAATAAAGATATTTGCTGAAAATAGTGCTGTAAAAGAGGCAAGGAAGGTATTTGATGAAATGTCTGAAAGAAAAAAAATTGTATATGCATGTGCTTCTCTTTATGCAAGTTTGAAGACCTCGTTATGCTCATCAGGGCGTGACGAGATGAAATCCGGTTGTGGTATCATACACCGCCTCTACTCATTAGGGGCGTCGAGTGATTGAAGGCCTATGTCATGCTCATCGGTGATGATATCTGGTATGGTGTCGAAGACATTACATTCGCTCATTAGCATCGTAAGCCAAAATAGTTTTGATGTAGCTTGGGATGGCCGAATCGCCGTAGAAATTTAGACTTAATTCTGACTTGAATATATTGCTTGCATTTCTTTCTGTAGGTTTCAAGACCCCGCTAATGCCGAGCATAGTGGGTGTCGCAAGACACCACTCGCTACGCTCATTATGGCATACCAAGAAAACCAAAATACTCTCGATGCAGCCCCCTATGCGGGGATGACACCGGGAGGTTGCCAAAATTGTATCAAATCTTTTTGACTTAGAAAAAAAATGGGAGCATAAAATGAATCAACTTAAGAATGTTAAGCAAGGAAACCTAAAGCTAAAATTTAAATTAAAAACTCTAAACAACAAAAGGGGGATGGAAAATAACATATAACAAACACAAAAGTAAAACAAAAAAGAGGGGGAAAATGAAAGCTACTCTGAGGGATAAATCTTCTTTTAAAATAATAAATTAAACTATCTTTTACAAACTAAATCAAAATGCCTTCTTCCTCACTAGATCTGCAACCCTTTGTACAAGCAGACAGAAGGCGATACTAAATCAAAATCTATAGAAATCATAGGGCTTCTTTTGATCAAAAATTAAGAAATTTCATTCTAATTATGATTTTCAAAATCAATGATTTCATTAATTAGATGAAATTAGCTAAGTTATAAATATGTGCATGTGCTCGGACATAGAGATTTCAAGTGCAAATTTTAATGTCTAAAAAGGCTGCGTATGCTAAATTAGAATATATTAAATATTAATCTAAAAAATTTAATAAGATATTAGATCAATTTACAACTCCTTCTCCGCCATCGGATCTGCAACTCTTTGTACAAGCAGATAGAAGGTGATATTAAATCAAAATCTACAAAAATCATAGGGCTTCCTTTGATCAAAAATTAAGGAATTTCATTCTAATTATGATTTTCAAAATCAATAATTTCATTAATTATATGAAATTAGCTAAGCTATAAATACATGCACATGATTTCAAGTGCAAATTTTAATGTCCGAAAAGCTTCATTAAATTGGAATATATTAAATATTAATCTAAAAAATTTAATAATATATTAGCTCAATTTACAATGCCTTCTTTGCCACCAGATTTGTAACTCTTTGTACAAGCAGACAGAAGGCGATACTAAATCCAAATCTACAAAAATCATAGGGCATCCTTCAATCAAATTAAAGAATTTCATCTTAATTATGATTTTTAAGATCAATAATTTCATTAATTAGATGAAATTAGCTAAGCTATAAATATCTACATGTGCTAAGACATAGAGATTTCAAGTGCAAATTTTAATGTCTGAAAAAGCTACGTAGGCTAAAGTTGGAATTAAATGAAAAGACAAAATCAATCTCATAATTCGAACACCAAATGGGCCCTGACACCATGCTAAATGCCTAAATTCAAGTGTCTAAAGATGCTGCGCAGGTTATTTACCAGTTTAGTCTTAGGACTGGGTCCACGTTAATAAAACCTATAAACCTATAATAAGAGTTTCAAATTAGTAAAATATCTGAAAAATTGATTATATCAGGTGACAGTAGATCTATCCTCTGTTAGCAGCTAAACAGAGTTAACAGAATCTAAAGCTCTTAAATATATTCAAATTAATCGATATTTTTCAAATTAAATTAAGTAGCAATCTGAAATCAATCATATAACTCAAAAGTAAAAAAAACTATTTAAAATTGTTATACAATAGCGTAGACACATGTTGAATGAATAAATTCAAGTCGAGGATGCTCGTGGATTACTTCGTTTAGTCTTGGATCAGTTAACCTAAAACCTATAACAAGAATTTCAAATCAATGAAATATCTGAGAAATTGATTCTGTCAAGTGACAGTAGATCTAATCCTCTGTTAGCAGCTAAGAAGAGTTGACAAGATCTAAAGCTCTTAAACATATTCCAATCAATCAATTTTCCAAATCAAAATAAGTAGTAATCTAAAATTGCTTAAATGGATTTCTATCATTAAAATCTTAAAGTGAAACTCAATCTATCCACCTTCCGCAATTATTTATCGGGAGTGACAAATTAAGAAAACTCTAGCTCAGAAAGGAGCCAATGTCAAATCAAGTGTTATGCTATGTTCACTCTAAATAAATCTCATGCTAGTAAGGATGTGGCCCGTGTCCACTTGGCAGGCGCGCCAAGGCTCCGCAATGATGATTACGTAGAGTCCTCACGATGGTGGTTTGGCGCGGTTCCATTATATTATGATCACCATAGCTGTATGCTTCCCAATTGCCCTTTGAGTTGTGAATCATAGGGTATACGATAAATAGCCTCTGTCAGTTAAGGTAGACTTAAGTCGTCTCCTTGACAAACATCACCAATTCTGGATTTCTTGGATGATGTAACTTGTTGTTGAGGGATCCATTGGGTTGACTACCTCCTCGATTAAACTAGCCGGATGGGATGATGAAATGGGATCTAGATGGACGTCATCATTCCCCCAACCATCCGGTTTAAGCTGAAATGATAAATTTCATAATCTAAATTTTGAAACTCTACATGCTGCTACTATATGCTACGCATTAAGTGATATAATGATTAGCCTTAATCGAAAGTTCTCTCTCACTTATTAAGAGAGGTAATTAACTATAGAGGTTTACGCCTATAAAAAACCTGAAACCAGATCTAAAGTTCTCACCAAATAAGGATGAAATCTTTGGGTAATGTCTTATCTACTATTCCATCCGAAAGTTACCGACACTTTAAAACACTCTTTTCATTGAAGAGGTGGGTGGCAATTTTGAGACATTTCTAGAAATTTTAGAAATCGTGGGAAAAAATTAACCCCAATAAAAGAGTAGTTTTAAATTTGTACAGAAGCCGGAATGGAATGGTAGTTACAGAAACCCAGGATTTCTTAGACTTATATAGTTAGTACCTCTCAATAAGTGAGAGAAACTTTATTGATAAATTAGAAACAATGCGTATAAATGACATGAAAGATGGTTAAAATCATTGGTCTTGGATATAATAAGTCATCACGGTAGATACTTAGTGAAGGAGGTAGTCATTTAACAACAAATCATTATGAATCACTTATGACTTGGATGGTGTTTGTGGAGACGACTATGTTTGCTTCGAGCATGCCTGATTCAAAACTCAAAAGGTGAGCCATTATTGAACAAGCAAATCGATATGATCGTATAATGAAGTTGGAAACCGATGACTCGGTCTTAAATGCATCATGAGCTTTACCGCCGGAATTAGGAGAGCTACTTTCAATTGAGGAGTGAATATTGATTTGACATTAACAGAGTTTTCTTAATTTGTCACCCCGACAACTAGGATGGTGGAGATTGAGTTTGGTTTAAGTTTTTAGTGAGAGAATTTTATTTAAGCAGTTTTAGATTGCTATTTAAAAATTGATTAAATAGAATATATTTAAGAGTTTTAGATCATGTCAACTCTATTTAAAGGCGATTGATCTACTATCACCAACATAATCGGTTTCTCAAATATTTCCGATTTAAAACTCTTATTATAGGTTTGTTAACTCGAACTAAGCTGAAGCATCACATCATCGCCGGACACCTTGAATTGCATTTATTTGAGCATAAGTATTTAAAATGTTTACATAGTTCTAAGACGTTAAAGTTTTTAATGATAAAGTTTCATTTGAGCAGTTTTAGATTGATATTTGAAAACTGATTAATTAGAATATGTTTAAGCGCTTTAGATCCGCACTCGCTTGCTATGAGAGGATTAGATCTACTATCTGATAAAATCGGTTTCTCAAATATTTCACCGATTTGAAACTCTTATTATAGGTTTTAAGTTTTGTTAACGGACTCCACTAAGACTAAACCAGAAACTCGCTGACATCCCTTGAATTTAGATTGATAAAGCACATCGAATATTTAAGAATTTAGGTAATTTTATGTTTGAATTAAGAGCTTTAGATCATGTCAACTCTATTTAACTGTTAATAGAGGATCAGATCTACTATCACCTGGCAAAATTAGCTTCTGAAATTCTTATAATAGATTTCTAGGTTTTGTTAACCCGGACTCAGTCCTAAGACTAAACCGGGAAGCAACCCACGCAGCCTTTTCAGAAATTAAAATTTGCAGTTGAAATCTCCATGTTCGAGCACATGTAGGTATTTATAGCTTAGCTAATTTCATCTAATTAATGAAATCATTAATTTTGGAAATCATAATTAGGATGGAATTCCTTGATTTTTGATTAAAGGATGTCTTATGATTTTTGTAGATTTTGATTTAATATTGCCTTATATCTATTTATACAATGGATTACAGATCCGATGGCAAAGAATGCATTTTAATTTAGATTGTAGTTTAAAATATTACTTGCACTTAGTTTACTTGTTGAGCTTTTACGATTCTCCCAATTTGATTATGATCAATTTACATCAATTTTGATAAGTTATGTTGATTTCAACATTTATTGCTTTAGCCCCACTTATGTTTATTAGCTACATAGTAATCACCTCTATATTGTATAAGAGTTATTAAACTCAATTTAGATTTATCATTAGATTTTGAGTTTTTTTTATGAGTTTGGCATTAGTCCCCCCTCAATTCCAATTAAAGCTTGCTTAATTTTGAGAGATTTACAAGAAAAGGGAACTCACTTTATCGCTTCAATATAAGCCATGAAGATTACAATTAGAGTTTGTGAGTTTAATATTAGCCTCTCCCAAATTTTACTTAGATTTTAAATGAATATTCTATTCTTTCCAAAATTTGCTTTAAAAGCTCCCCCCTTTTTCTTATTTCCAGCTTTTAGTTTAAAATTAGCTGCAAGTTTTCCTATTTAGTTCTCTTAAGTCAGCTCATTTCACTCTCCCATTTTTCCTAAGTCAAAAGATTTGAGATTTGACCTCCACGTCATCCCCGTGTAGGGGGCTACATTGGGGGTATTTTGGCCTACTCGATCTCATTGAGTGTAGCAGTGGTGTCTGCACCACCAATTTTTATCTCTCGTCTCTGAGCATGATGAGGTCTTTAAACCTGAAAGAGGGCATACAATGTAATATATATTCATTCCCCTCTTTTCTAAGTCTAATTTAGACAAAATTTATTCTCCCGCCATCCCATGTAGGCATCGAGGTGTTACTCGGTCACTGGCGTAGAGGCGGTGTCTTGTGACACCTGGTTTTCATCTCGTCGCATCCTGCTGGGCACAACAAGATCTTTAAACCCGAAGAGGACATACTGATATATATATATTCATCCCCCTTTTTTAAGTAGAAATTAGACAAAATTTTGGCGACATTTAGAAGGGAGAGCAACATCTAACAAGTGTTGGCTACCAACACCATGTGGCGTATGGCGGTGTCTTGTGACACCACACTATTCTTTATCTCGTCAGCTGGCGACATGAAGTCTTCAAACCTACAAAGAAATATATATATATATATATATATATATATATATATATATATTCACATTCACAAATCTCATATGTTCTGATATAATTTTTGGTGCGCTGTAAGGCTCAACAAAGGAATGGGATTAGGTATGTGATTGAGAATGTAAGGTAAGGAGTGTGACGCTGAAAATTGAAGGAAGAATTCACCTACTAACGATGTTCTTCCCCAATTTGCGATCTGTAGGATGTCTAAAGTAAGGGGTCGACAAAAAAAAGGAAGAATTCTCCCACGGCGATGTTCCCGATTTGATTCAGAAACGGGATGGCTAAAGCGGGATGCGACACCAAAAATCGATGGAAGAATTCACCTGCTGACAATGTTCTTCCCCAATTTACGGTGCAGCAGAAATAGGATTGCTAAAGCGACAGGTGCGACATTGAAAATCAAAGGAAAAACTTTCCTGCTAACGATGCTCTTTCTCGATCTATGGTGCAGTAAAGGTAGGAGGTTGCGGGCTAGTGGGACGCGCACAGTGGGCAGGACAGTAGGCTGGTGGGACATGCACAGCGGGCTAGTGCAGGTTCTGCGGGCAAGATTGTGCAAAATAAGCTGGAGGGAGCAGCGGGCCACGAAGTGGGCTGGAGCAGAGCGGGCTACGATTTTGGGCCGTGGACAGTGCTGCGAGCTGGAATATTGGGCTCGTTGCACGGGTTGCAAGAGCAGGATTGGCCGGGAAAATGCACGGATTGCTGAACGGCGGCGGGAAGGAGGACTGGCCTGCAGGACTGGCGACGGGCTGGCGGTGGAACGCGCAGGTGCGGGATCAAACTGGACAGTGTGGGTCGTACGCAGGCGGGACGGTGCATCGGTGCAAGAGTGGTGGGTCACGCGGCGAGCTGCAATTTCAGGTCTCGGCTGGACGACGGATCGGTGCACGGGCTACAATTTTGGGTCTAGTCCAGACGATGAAACGGGTCGCACTGAATGTGCGGGCGGCTGGTCGGATCGCGACTCCGGGCAGTGGGTCGTGCGGTTCGGTCGGTGGGTCGCGGGCTGCGAGACGGCGCCGACGGTGGGTCGGGACATGTGGAATTGATTTTACGGCGTGTACAGGACGTCACCAGCAGCAGAGAAATGCGTGGAACGGGCTAAAAACTGAGGTGGGGAGAAATTTTACCATGCCTTTTTTCTTTGTTTCCCACCGGAGAAAGGACTGGAGGAGAGAGAAAATGAGGGTTGGAAATGAGGAGAGAGAGGGGAAGAATCAGAAAGAATGGGGGGAGTGATTTCCTTTTTCAATTTTTTTACTTTTTTAGCAATTTTGGAGAAAACTGGAAATAGGAGGGAAATGGGTGAACATAGGGGTAATTTGGAAATTTTTAAATTAATTTTAAATTAATTTAAATTGTTTTAATTTGGATTTCACGTCAATAAATACACATAGTCAATATATATCGATTCCAGATTTCTATTATTCAACGAATGGCTATGTTTCACGACGGAGCCGCTTCGAGTCAAAATTGAGTCAATTTCAGCTCGAAATATGCATCGCCGCTTTTGCTCACTTGATTTTCATGCAAACTCATTTGAATTAAGTGTGAATAGTCTTATTTGATATATTTAGGTGTTTCAAAGCCAATGGCATGATCAATTTCATGAACGGAGGTCGTTTGATCCTCGCTTGCCTCCGACCTTGAGCATGTGCGAATCGATGACTCGAATTGATATATTGATCATCAAGTCATGCAATATTTATATCCTAACCAATTTTGATGTTTTAAATGTGATGGTGAAGTTCGTTCATCGATCGGAGGTCATTTGAGTTGATTTCGGTGACGTCCAGTGCGTTTCAGTCTCGATTTGCTTGCTGCCACTACAAATCACTCGACATTTGCACAGACTCATCTAAATTGAGTATGGTTAATCTCATTTGATAGATTTCAATATTTTTTAGCTAACGACATAATCAATTTCATGAACAAAGGTCATTTGTTCATCACCCAGCTTTCTAACTTTGATATGCGCGTCAATAATTTGATAGCTTGGGAGCTTAATCGATTGATCATAAGATTTTATAATATTTATATTTCAATCAATTTTGATGTTCTGAATGAGATGGCAAAGTCTGTTTACCGATTGAAGGTCATTTCGACCATTTTCAGTGATGTCCAGTATATTTTGAGCCGATTTATGCATTGTCACTTCTGAAGTCCGTTGAATTAGACTTGTGGGCTTGGCTCAACTTATGGCACGTATGTGGAGGTCAACACTTTCAAAGGAGGAACCAAAGAAGAAAAGAAGAGAAGAAGAAGAAAGGAAGAAGAAAGAAGAATGAAGCTTGAAGACCCCCATAACAATGAATTCATTTGCTTAAAATTATAATTCAATTCATTTGTAATCCAAGTTGTATAAGGGTAGAGCTCGGCTACCTGCATTTGATATTTTTGAGTTTGTGCGGTGGTGCCCGACCATAAATGGCTATTTATTCTTTTTATGATTAGCTTTATAAATTGATTGATGATTTATTTAGCTTTTATATTAAGTGGCATTATTTTTCTAATTTCTTCCTTGCTTTATGTATGGCTTGGATGTGGATTAGGCTCTTTAGGGAAAAATAAATCTTTTAACCCACTTAACAATTCAAATTAAAATTAAGCAACTCATAATCTCACCTAAAGCTTAGGATTAAAATCAAGATAAAAGAATCAGCAACCCCTTAGCTGGATGAGCATTTCTTTATAATATCATGCACAAATGCATCTTATTTCACTCTATATTGGAGGGTTTTCACCTTTGCCAGAGAACTCGGCTTGACCTGTGAGAGCTGTGGTGGAAACTCATCTCCTCCCTTCTCACTGATTTTGGCCAATAATCCGATTTCTCATGCATTAGTCATAAAAATTCTATTAGCCTGAGTCAAAATATTTGTCCAAAATGAAAATAAAATGAAATTTGAAATGCATTAGATTTAGGTCATTTGAAGCATGTCCCTTTACATGATCTAGTCTCTTTAGGGAGTGAGTTTAAGGACTTAGTCTCTTTCTAAATAATAACAGCCTGGCTATCTTATATAAGTATAAAGACTTGCATATATGTATTTCAAATCATAGGAGGAGTTAGTTGGCGGCCAACCCCAGGTAGTTGTAAGTCCAAGCTGTCAGGTGGTTTGTCCTCTCTTGTGAAGGCAAACCAATTATCCATTTTCACCTTAGATTTAGGTTTTGCTTCTGGCCCTCATCGAAGCTCCATAGATTTAGGTTCTAAGGTTGATTTTTTCCTTTGTGGGTCATGAGCATAATTCCTCACCTCTTAGGCATCTCCTTAACCTTGTGTTAAAGAATCTTAAGTCCTAAAATTCTAATGAAAAATTCAACTCAAACAAACTAAATCAATTTTTAAAATGTAAAGCCTAATTTTAGGATAGTTTGAGATGCTCACTAAGTTTCTAGAATCATGAGCATCTCCTACTTATTTTTCATTTTGGTTTCGATAATAAATCCCTCTTTCGATCAATCCCATTTGATCTTTCAAAATAAAACCAATTGATTGATAGTCCTTCCTATTGAAATCTTCAGAGGCAATGATCATTTACCTTAATCGAGAGTTTTCCTAAAGGATCTTGTCCCTTAGGATGTAATTAATTATGGGGGCTTGCCCCTGTAGGGAACTTAACGAACTCGGTTTAAAATAAACCATGTTTTACTTTTTCATGTAAAGTAGGGGAAGAATCTCTGGTACTTATGCAAACCCATTATCCTTAGGAGTCCTTATTAAGGTGATTGGTTCCATTAAAGGGTAGTGATTTATATCTCTCGATATAGTATACTATTTCCTTCATGATGTATCTGATCACCTGAATAAGTACATCTGCGGATCTGTGTGGTGTCTTACCAAGATGAATTTCTATAAGATGTCCTCTTTCTTTTCTCACCATAGGCGACTCCTCTATAGGAATTTTTCAACCAACAGATTTGAAAGGCGACTCCTCTATAAGAATTTTTCTCCACAAACACCCAAAGAGCTACCCAAGAATTAATTAGGGAAAATATATTTAATCAAGTTAATTAAGTTCATTAATTATCTAATTAAATCCTAATTATCCTTAACCAATAATATGAAATGGACTTAGGGAAAGAGATAAATAAAGAAACCTGAGTCTCAATCCCTAAATCTTTTCAAATAGTTGATTAAATTTTAGATATAATTTGGGTTTTGATTGATTTAATTAATTAATTAATTAATGAGTCTTAATTAATTAATTTTAAAGAGGGAATGAAGAAAACTTAAGGAAATGATTGGAAGAGGGGTCCCAATCCATTTCCTTAAGTTTATCCACTGTTAACAGAGGCTAATAAACTTAATTAATAGATTAATTCACTATTCATTTGGTTGATTATCATTAATTAAGATAAGAGAGTAATTAAGGCATAATCAATCAATTTTCCTAATTAACTATCCAATAAATTCCAGGAAAAATAGTGGAGAGGTCATCCTTCTAAACATCTCTAGAAAGCTTGAAATTAATTGGATAATTAATCAGATAGTAATTAGGCTAATTAAATTTTTAATTAAATCTTAATTAAGCAGAAATTACTATTCAAAACTAAATAATAATAATTTTCTTGGATTCCCCTCTGAAATACCTTTAAAATGAGCTCTCATTTCTATTTTTTGGATTTTTCTAGGATTAGTTATGAATTTTAGAAATTTCAACCTTAAAAATAGATTAATTAAGCCTAAATAAAGCCCTAATCCCATTGGTGCCATGTCGCTGCTGACATAGCACGCTTTCCATGTGGGGTGACGGGATAGGCTATTTAAGTTATCAAATCGAGACGCCGACTCGGATTACGACAGATGCGCTTTCCCTTACACCATTTCATCTAAGATCAGACGACCACAATTAAATCCTGTGGTTAAGGAGAAAATTGATGGATCTAAGCGTGATCAGATAAGGACCATCCATTCCGATCACGCAAAATGGACGACCTGTGATCTGTCTCCTTTGCGAATGAAGAAGGAAGGATACCATCCATCTTTCTCCATTCGATCCGAGCTCACAAGAGCTTGGATTGGGATCAAATTGATCCCACACCATCGGAGGAGGACACAAATACATCCAACGGTCAAGATCGACCCACATGAAAGTTTTCTTCACAAAGGCCCACAAAAAATTCACCTAAACTACAATTTTGAGGAATTATCTTACCAGAGCTAATATCTAGTGGTGTGACCGATGGAGGTAGCTTCGCCTAGTTAAGGTAAAGCTCTATTGAGAAGCTTGAACCTCAATTTGAAATGAGCAGCTCAGAGAACAAATTCACGCATGTAGAGCTTAGGATTTAATCGAACTTGGACCTCTGGTGGCTTGGAAGCTTGGGAAATGACTTGGTATTGCTCGACAATGTGTGGTGATGGTGTGTGCAAAGTTAGTTGAGGTTTGGTGGAGGATTGAGCAAATGGGGCTTAGATTGGCCTCCCCTATTTTGATATGCACTGGGGAAGGAAAAATGAGCTCATGAGGCTTTGGAATGCTCTGAGGAAGGCAGTGAGATTTTTTTTATCACTTGGGGGCTCAATGTGTTTGAATGGTGCCAAATCTCATTGGAATTGAGGGGATATACCCCTCATTTAGCAAGGAAGGATGAACGGGATGGGCTTGCTCCTTTCGGCTGGCAAGCCACCGTTAGGGCGTCGGAGAGGTCAAACTGACATCTACATGGCTCGACGTGAGTGGAGGAAGTAATGGGAGGCTGCCCAGGGCTGGTGTGCAATGGTTCCTTGGCTTGAATCCAAGGGGTGCTCGATTTGCATGGGAGGTGAGTCAACTCACCTCCTATTGGTCCATGGCCGACCAAGGGTGGGTTAGGTGCGCTATGTGGGTCAGGTGGAGTCGTGCTTGAGTGTTTTGAGGGCTGCCATGGTGATGGGGGAGTTGACCTTGCTTCTTAAAGGAAAATCCAATGGAAAGAGGCCTTGTCCAATGGTTAATACCCTTGGGTGGGGTCCACTTTACTTTGGGTTGATTTGGGAGTGATCTAGGACTAGTTTGGGTCAAGTTTGGCTAGCTCCCAGGGTCCCATGGGTTGGTTTGGGGTGGTTTGGCTTCATTTTTTCAAATGGGTTCATGTTGGGTTGGGTTATCCAATTGGTCAAATTGGGTCAAACCAAGGCTTAGGTTAGGTTCAAATGATCATTTAGAGTGTTTTGGTTCAAGTGGTTTTGATTAATTTGGCTTAGGTTTGATTTTAGTTCATTTGGATTCAAATAGGTCAAATGGGCTAAGTTGACTAATTTGACCAATTTGACCCAATTGGGTTGGGTTAGGTGTTGGTTCATGTTCAATTAGCTAATTAAAAATAATTGTAGGCTTTGGTTTGATTTAATTTGAAATCAATTTGGATTTTGGCCAATTTGACCCTTTAGGTCAATTTGGGCTAGGTTGGGTCAAGTTGACCAATTGGTCAAATTAGGCTCAATTATGGCTTTGGTCAAGTTCAATAAATGATTTGGAATGAACTTTAGCCATTGGTTACAATCAATTTGGGTTAAATCATTATTTGACCCATTTTAGCTATTTAGGCCAATTTGGATCAACTTAGGTCAAATGATCAATTGGACTTGGTTTGGCTTAATTAAGGGTTTGGTCATGTTCAATAATTGATTATGAATTAGTTTGAATCAATAGTTTCAATCAATTTGGTATATGGTAGGTTTTGGCTAATTTGGGTTTCATTTGGGCTAAAGTTTGACTTGGTCAAAGGACCAAGTTGACTTGGTTTGTCCCAATTCAAGACAGTTGATCAACCTAAGATGATTGTTGATTATGGTATGAGGCTTGGATGGGCTTGGTTCAATCTAATTTGGATTGGATTAGAACTTGGCTCAAAATGGGTCTTTAATACACTTTGGGTCCAAAGGACCTAAATGGGTCAATTGGTTTGGTTTTGGCTTGATTCAAGTTTAGTTGAACTCATACATAGATTTAGGATGAAAATATAAATCTAATTGTAATTTGTTTAGAGTCAATTGAATTTTGGCTCATTTGAAGTTTTCAAGTCAAAAGGGGTCAAAATGGGCTTGACTTGAGTTGACTTGGACTTGGTTTGATAATTGTAATTTATGTTTATATTTGGATGAGTGATTGAAGGAAAGATTGAACCATGAAGAAATCCATGGGTTTTGAGTTGATTTTGGATATCATTTAGCCAAGTTCAAGAAATTGGGTAAAATGGCTAAAATTGGAGATTTAATTTGATTTGGGTTTGATTTTGGCTATTTGGTTTTACATTTCATTTATATCTATGAATATAAATGAAGGTATAAATGATTCATGAGAAAATCACTTGAGTTTGGAGTGATTTGGAGGCAAGTTTGACTAAGCTTAAGTATGTAGGTCAAAAGGGCTTAAGTAGGGAATTGATTTCATTTGATTTATTTTTGGTCATTGAAGGGTGTGTTTCATTTATATTTGTGAATAAAAATGAAGGAATAACTGATTTATAAATAAATCAATTGAGTTTGGGTTGATTTGGGTTGGGATTTGATTAAGCTTATGGAGGTAGGTCCATATGGCTTAATAAAAGTCTTGATTTTGTTTGATTTAGTTTGATTTGATTTGGCTCATTTGAATTTAGATTTCATTTATATTTTTGAATATAAATGAATGAATGATTGATTTATAAAGAAATCAACCAAGCTTCATTTGATTTAAAGGGGTTTTTGGCTAAGCATATGAAGGTGGTTCATATGGATTAGGAAGGGATTTTGGAATTTGAATTTGATTTTGGGTTCTAGTCATCTGATTTGGAATTTAGGTTGGAATTTAATTTGAGATTGAATTTGATATTTGACAAAATCAATTAAATTAGGGTTAATTTGAATTTGATTAAGGTTAAGTCCATAAGATAAAATCAAAGGGCTTACGAAGGGTTTTGGAGTTTGAATTTGATCAGGGGTTTCAATCATATGATTTGGAATTGATTTATGATTTGGATTTGAATTAGAGGTTTGGTTTGAAGAAGGAAGCATGGATTGAGTTTAAAGCTATAGGGTGGGCAAGTGTTCCTAAATCCCTAAGGCATAACCTATTCCTATGGCTAACTCTTCTAAGTCTCTAGGCTTAGGTTAAGTGTTCACCTAATCACTAGAAGTATTTTAAGACTAAGGAGCTCTTAGTGTCTACAAGAGTCCTAGGTCTATGATAAGGAAGTTGAGAGCTCACTCCAAAAGTGAGGTCAGCATATGCCTCAAAAGCTAAAATAATTAATATTTATTTGATAATAAGTTTAATGATCTTAAAAATAAGATAGCATCTAATATATAATTAATATATATATGAGCTCACTTTCAAAAAATTCCAACCAAAACATCATAGCTATTGATCCTAGTGTCCATGGCATGATGGAGAAATAATGGACCAGGATGGTGAAGATTGATGGTCAACTTCTTCAAATTTTATATTGTCATTGTCTGCACGGTCGTCCTCTTCTCGCACCTTGTTAACCTCATTTTTAGAATGAGCTCTTAACCTCTCCATCTTAGACATAGGACTCCTCTTAGACACTAAGAGTTTCTTAGTCTTAAGACACTTCTAGTGATTAGGTGAACACTTAACCTAACCCTAGAGACTTAGAAGAGTTAGTCATAGGAATAGGTCATGCCTTAAGGGTGTTAGGAAAACTTGCCAACCCTATAGCTTGAATCAAATCCTTACTTCTTTCAAGTCAAACTCCAAATCCAAACCAACTTCAAACTCAAATTAATTCCAACTTAATTGATTTTCTCAAATCCAAATCAACTTCAAACTCAAACCACTTCCAATTTCAATCTCAAATCAATTCCAACTTAATTGATTTTTTGAAACTTTAAATCAATTCTAATTTATTTTCTCAAATCATGAATCAATTCCAAATGAATGACATCCATGATTCAACATCAAATCCAAAATCTTTCCTAAGCCATTTTGATTTCATCTTATGGACTTAGCTCAAATCAAATTCAAATCAATTCAAACTCAAGAGATTTTCTCATAACCCATTTATATTCTCATTTATATTTACAAATATAAATGAAATATAAATTCAAATAACCAAAATCAATTCAAAACTCGAATCCAAATCTAATCGAAATCCAACATATACCCTTTCAAGTCAAATTCTTGAACTTAGCTAAATCAATTTCAAATCAATTCAAACCTTTGAATTTTTTCTTCAAACAATCAATCCTTCAATCACAAACCAAATTCAATCATGAACTTCAGTCATTAAACCAAAACTAAATTCAAAAATCAAACCCATGTTCATCCTTTGATCTTGAAATTTTTAAATGAATCGAAACTCATTTGACTCCAAATCACTTGGAAATGGATTTATATTTCAATCATAAGTCCATATGTGAGTTCAACCAAACTTGAATCAAGCTTTGATCAAGTCAATTGACCCACTTAGGCTCACTTGACTCAAAGTGACCTAAAATACCTTTTTGAGCCAAATTCTAATCATTCCCAAATTGGATTGAACTAAGCCCATCTAAGCCTCACATTGTGAGCAACAATCATCATAAGATGATCAATCACTCAAATTGGGTCAAACCAAGTCAAACCTAGCCTTTAACCAAGTCAACATTAGAAACCCAACCAAAAAAATCCACCATATGCTAAATTAATTGAAACCATTGATCAAAACTAATTCATGATCAATGATTGGACTTGACCAAGTCATCATTTGAGCTAAACCTAACCCAATTGGCCACTTGACCCAAGTTGACCCAAGTTGACCTAAAAGTCAAAATGTGTCAAATCTTGATCTAAGCCAAATTGATTGCAACCAATGGGTCAAATTCATTCTAAATCACTTGTTGAACTTGACCAAAGCCTCAATTGGCCAACTAGACCCAACCTAGCCCAATTGACCATGAACCCAACTTGACCTAAAAGGTCAAATCAAGCCAAAATCAAATCAAACCAAAATTGATTGAAACCAAAGCTTGCAAAACATTTCAAATGACCAACCAAACCTAAACCAACCCATGACCTAACCCAATTGGGTCAAATGGGTCAAATTGGTCAACTTGACCCATTTGACCTAAGTGAACTCAAATGAACCAAAACCAAATATAAATCAAATTGAACCAAACTAATGATACCAAAACACTTCAAATGGTCATATGAACTTGACTTAACCTTTTTTTGACCAATTGGTCAACTTGACTAAGTTGACCCATTTTGACCTAAATGGGTCAACATGAGCCAAATCATATCAAATAAACTCCAAATTCAAAATTGGCACAACCCATTTTTCAATTATTCCAAATCTTCCAAATCAAATCAAAGCCAAATGACCATTTTACCCTAGGTCAAAGCATGGCCAAATTCACTTGGAATTTGATCATATTCCTCAAGACCACTTGTATCCTCCTAGTGGTCCATTTGGACATGTGTGCACCAATGGGTTTGGGTCAAACCCAACCCAAAGCCAAAATTGACCACCAATGAAAAATTCTCACATGGAATCACTCTATACTCTCATTTAACACATGGGCAACTCCTCCACTACACTCTCCTGCCAAAACTGAACCATGTGAAGCTCCTAACAACCTAACAAACCCATTCAATGAGATCAATTTGATCAAAATGGAAAGGAGGCTCATGGACGTCCGATCCAAGTAGGGGGAGATATACTCCCCCTAATTTCATTCCAATTAGAACATACACATTGGAAACCCAGAGAGCACACTCTCTCAAGAACTTCCAAGCTCATTCAAAATTCCCATTTCTCAATTTTCCTTAAGCCAAAAATAGGGGAGGTGAGTGAGAATTCCACTTTGCTCAACACTTCACCAAAGTCCAATTCCTCTTGCAAGCACCATCAAGGCACTAAATCGAGCTCATCCAAAGCAAATCCCATGCATCCAAGCCATGGGAAGGGGGAGCTAGACTGAAGCCACAAGCCATTGAAGCTCACTTTGGTCAATAGGAAGATCCACTTCATCTTAAGCCTTCAAACCTTCAACATGGCTTCGTCTCCACTAGACGAAGCTACCTCAACGTTTGGAAGAGTCGGTGATAGCCTCCGGCAAGTTATGCTTCAAAATTGAGCTTAGAGAGAAATTTCTTTGGTCCTTTGTGAAGGGAATTATCATCCTAATTGAATTCCACCGTTGGATGTGTTTCTTATTGCACCTAGATGGTGTGGGTTGAATCCTAGCTCAATCCGAACTCAAGTGAGCTTAGATCAAGCCATGGATGGATCCGCCTCCCCATGTAGGGGATGACTCATGGACCGTCCATCCCACATGTTTTGGATGGATGGTCCTGATTAAAACACATTAGATCCAGTGATTTTACCCTTTAGATCCATAGGTTTTATCCTAGTCGTCTGATCCTTGATTGAACAGTCCAAGGAGAAAACACATATCACCGCCAACTAACGTGGCATTTGATTTGACTACTTAAATAACCAATCCCGCCGCACCATGTGGAAAGTGTGTGTCGTATCAGCGGTCCACGTGGCACCAATGGGATTAGTTCTATAATTAGGGTATTTAATTACATCTTAATCACTGAAACTTCAAAAATACATAATTAAATGTAGAACAATTAGAAAAATATGAATGAGGACTCATTTTAAAGATAATTTAGTGAGAGATAATATAAAATTGTTTCTAATTGATTTTGAATAGTGATTTTTTCTTAGTTGGGTTTTATTTAAAATCTTAATAACCCTAATTACTTCTTAATGACTTCATTAATTAATTCAAACTTCTCATGCATATTTAGTGGGATGACCTCTACCTTCCAAAATTTTCTTGGAATTTATTAATGAGTTAATTAGAGAAATTAATTAATGAGTCCTTAATCACTCTCTTAATGTAATTAAGGGTAATTAAGCATGTGAACAGTAGTTTAATCCCTTAATTAAGATAATTAAACATTATTTAAGTGATTAGGAGGTTTATGGAATAATTTTGGGACATTTTCTTAAGTTATTCCTTAAACCCCCTTTCTTCCTTAATCCAAACATAATTAAGGATTAATCCATTAATGATCTTTTTAATTAACTTAACTAAATTTTCAAAATCAATCTAAACTTAATTAATCCTTTGCTAGGTAGATCCTTAGGTGTTCAAAAGCCTAAGGTAAATTTAAGGAAACCATTTCCAACCCACATGTGTGGGAAGGTTATGAAAGTACTTAATTAATCCCTTTAGCTTAATTAATCAATAATTGTGAACCAATTGCATTAGGCCCTTTTCTTTCTCAGGTGCATTGCTGATTTAAATTCAATATGGTTGCACATCATATGTTGGCTCATAATTGTTAGGTTAATTATGTTAAGGTGGTGTAGGTAAGGGGTAATTAATGAATTTAATTCACACACTAACCTAAATAAAATATAAAATAAATCTAATGCTTCTAAAATTAAACTAAATTGATTCACATATGTGGGAGATGGGTTAGGACCAGCAAACCTTTTCACATTTCTTAATATCAAATCAAACTCAAAATTAAAATAAAATTTCTTTAAACAACTTTGATTCACTTTAAATGATCTTATTTCATAGGATTATCTTTAGGAATTAATTAGGATGAATGAAGTTGCATGCTTACATCACTTTCTTTCTTTCCTAGCATGCTAAATATTATTTTTCATATGAAATCATGCATTCATGTCTTTTAAAAAAATAATAAATGAAATGTTTCCTTTATGTCAAATTGCATGTTTTGGCTAAAGTAAGAATATGAATGGCTATTATCACTATTAAATCAAAATTATTTTCAAAACCTATAAATCAAAGATTACAAATGAAAGGTATACTACTTATAATAATTACTTATATAAGCTTTCATGTGGTATATATAAGATATTATGTGACTTTTCCTTCACTTCTCTTTTAACATAGTTTTGAATAGGATTTGTAAAGTGTATAGTTCATTTGAAAGGAACACAACACTTGCTTGAATCCATTCTTATTCATTCCTAGGTTATCATTTAAGAAGGATCTTTACATTTACACATGTAAATTGCATAACCAAATCAAACATAAAAATCTTTTGCATGACTCTTTTTCCATTCAATTCTTTTTGTACATGCACATGTATTTAAGAAAAGTGGTATATTAGTCTAGACATCCCAGAGTTGCGAGGCTTTAAGTAGCCATAAGAAGGTCTTGTACCTTATAGCCTTGTAAAAAATAATGATGTCGTACTCACTTATGTCTTTCATACATGAAAATGTGCATTTGATTGATGGATAAAAATGCCCTTCTTTTCTACTTAACAAAATCATGCATCATGAAGCATCCAAATTTCTTTAAGCAACATCCCTTAGTATTCATCATTAAGGTGTGCTAAATATTTGCATTGCATGTATAAATATGCTTAGGATTCATTCATGTGCATGATACACATGTTGGAAAGAAATAAATGATTGTGTGTTTTGTGATAGTAATTCACTTAAACTAATCCTAAAATGCTTTTATTATTTGAATAGGCTTATTTAGAGCAAATCTAAATGTAGTATTAATTAAAACACATAATAAAACATTCACTAAAAAAATCACTAATGAATCTACCTTAGAAATTACTTAAGGTAGGGAGGAAAGAGACGTTCTCTTCTCTTTTCCTCTCTTTACAACACCTAACAATTAAGTGTAGGTTCATTCAAAACAAATCAAATTATCAAATAAAATTAACAAATCAACTAAATCACTTAAATGAAACCACCCTCTAAGTTGAACCCTTTCACACTTAGAAAACTCTAACCTTAAAGCCTAGCTAAGACATACCACACAAACCTTAAATGGCACACACATTAGGCAAAGTCACCATTTCTAGCTCTATGTTAGGGCAGTGCATGGTTTGATGCTTGATTTTATTTTGTGATGTGATATTTTAGTCTAGATGTTAGGGTGTATGTGTGTAGACTAGATTATAGGATGATTTTTAGTCTAATCATTATCTTCTGCACGGGATTGTGCTTAAGGGACGTTTTAAAAAAAATATAAATGCTTTTTGTTGTGCATGTTTCTTATACCCCTAAGCATAATCCAAAATAGGCCATGTGAACTTGGTTACTCATATGTGGGGTGCTAAGTCTAATTTATTCATATACATGCTTGGGATGTGTGGTTTGTTTAGCTAATCTCTAATTTATATGTTTTAGTTAGATTTGCTTTTCCCATTTTTATGTAATTTTATAATTAGGATTTGGAATGAATGTTGTGGGATATTTGGATGAACATTCTTCATAAGACTATGTCTTATGTACCATGTGAAGCCTTCAGAGCAACCATGGTCCAACCAAGCCAAAAGGAAGAAAAGAAAGGAGCAAATCCAACATGAAGAAAGAAGAAAGAAGAAATGACAAATGAAGACCCCCATAACATAAATTTCTTCTAAATTGTAAGTATTCAGTTATAATTCGGGTTGCATATGGGTAGAGCTCGGCTACCCAGTTTCTTTTCAAGTTTGTGCGGTGGAGCCTGACCACGAAGGCCTCTTATTCTTTTGTGCTAGCTTTATAAATTATTTGATGTTTATTTAGCTTATGCATTAAGATGGCATCTTTTTCCTAGTTTCTTTCTTGCTTTGATAAATAGCCTAGATGTGATTAGGCTCTTAAGGAAAAATAAAATTTATATCCAATTAATAAACTCAAAACTAAAAAAATTAATAACTCATAACCTCACATAAATCCTAGGTTACAAATTAA
This sequence comes from Cymbidium sinense, assembly GCA_021442155.1. Classification (NCBI taxonomy): domain Eukaryota; kingdom Viridiplantae; phylum Streptophyta; class Magnoliopsida; order Asparagales; family Orchidaceae; genus Cymbidium; species Cymbidium sinense. Next base: position 97,905,861 of record CM038220.1, on the reverse strand, counting down.
GATAAAAGATTTAGCAACCCCTTAATTGAATGTTGTATATTTTCACATCATACATAAAAAGCATCTTGCTTCACTCTTGCTAATGGAGGGCTTCCACCTTTTCCAGAAAACTTGGCTTGACCTTTGAGAGCCATGGTAGAAATACACCTGCTTCTTGCTGATTTTAGCCCATAATCTAATTTTTCATGCATTAGGCATATGAATCCCATAGCCTATGTGAAATCAATTATCCAAAAATAAAAATAAAATGCAATAAAAATTTGCATTAGATTTAAGTCATTAATCATGCCCAACATGATCTAGTCTCTTAGAGAATGTGTTTAAGGACTTAGTCTCTTTCTAAATAAACAACAACTTAGTTATATTGCAATAGCATATTACTTGCCTACATGTAGTAAAAATTATAGGAGGAGTTAGTTGGCAGCCACCCCCAGGCGGTTGTAAATCCAACAGTCGAGATGTTTATCCTCTCTTATGGAGGTAAACCATATACCCATTTTTTTTTATTCAGGTCGTGCTTCGGCCCTCGCCAAAGCTCCCTAAATTTAGGTTCAGAGGTTGCTACTTCCCTTTGTGGGCAACAAGCATAAAACCTCACCTCTTAGGTATTTTCATGATATTGTGTTATGGAATTGTAAGCCATAGATTTTTAATATAAATTTAACTCAAATAAATAAATTACTTCAATTTCAAAATATAAAAGTTATGATAGTTTATCTAGCTGGTTTTGATAATAACTCACTCCTCTTAATCAATCCTACTTAATCTTCTAAAAATAAACCAATTGATTGGTAGTCCTATCTTTGAAATCTTTGGAAACAATAATCATTTACCTTAATTAAGAGTATTCTTAAGAAATCTCATTCTTTAGGATGTAATTAACTATGGAGGCTTGCCTCCATAAGGAACTTAACAAACTCGGTTTAAAATAAACCTACTTTACTTTTCCATGTAAAGTAGGGAAAGAATCTCTGGTACATCTGAAGACTCATTGTCCTTAGGAGTCCTTATTAAGGTGATTAGGTCCATTGTAGGATGGTGACTTCTGTCTCTTGAGATAGTACATCATTCCCAATGTTGTACCCAATCACCCTAATGAGAATATCTACGGATCTACGTGGTGTCTAACACAAGAAGTTATTATTTTTGTTCTTCATTTATTTTTCTACAAAAAGATAGATGAAGAATAAAAATAATAATTTCACCACACACCTTATACACGAATTTAAGGTTCTTGATAAGCTCAATCATAGCCTACTCCATAGTTATTGCAGGTGGATCAATACATGTCAATAATATATCCTACAAATGTATAAATTCATGAATAAATATATGCATATTTATTATTGGTCCACACAAATGAAATTAAATCTTAAGTTTAGGATGCATAATCATATGAGAAAGCTCTAATTATTTTAAAAACTAAGGGGTTATCTGGAATCAATTTTGTTTTCTATTTTTATTCTTATTTTTATGTTATTTTTAAAAATATGTTTATTTAGAGTATTGTTTATGTGATTTTATTTTTTTTTTTTGTTTTCAAAGACAAATAATATTGTTTTTAAAAACACTCAACAAGTACAATCAAACAAGTTTATTTTTAAGCAAAACATAAATAAAATAAAATAAAATAAATAATATTTATTTTTATTTATTTAAAAAAAGAATTTATTTGTTTCTGTTTTCATTTTTTATGATCTTTCTTTATTATGTAGTTTTACTATTAAGTTTAGAAAGTTATGTTCATGAGTCTAAATACTATATTTACTTAATAAGTTAGAACAAAATATTTTTCTGCAAATCTATTAGTTATGATTGGAAGATGATGAGATTGTAAATAAAATCAATCTAAAAATGAAAAATAATATTCATAAATAATTATATATTAATTAGTTTATGATTAAATCTTAACAAGCATATTATCAAATTTTAAATGAAGATATTATCAAACATTATTCAAGCTTCTTAAAGTGCTTGTTATGAGCTTCAAATAATATTATTTATAATCAAGATGAATTGAGTGCTAAGTTATTAGAGTTATTTATTTATCAATCTAGTATTGTTAAATGTGTTCTAGTGTGTTTGATTAGTTGATTAAATAAGCAAAAATAAGCTAATTGAATTAAACAACTAGTATTTTTGTTGAGCTTATTGGGTCATTTATAGTCACTCGTCTATTCATAGACATATCAAGAACTACAAGTTGTTGAGAAAAATGAGAAAATCTTTACTAAAGAGAAGTCATATGAAATTCATGAGAAGAAAAGAGATAAAATTGAGTAGTTGTTCGACTATGAAAACAACTCTAATGAGATGGAAGAGTCTTTCTACATTAACAATGTTCATGATTATAATGCTTTTCAACATTAAAGGCACATGGGTGAGAGAGTTAAGATTTTGTTGGAAAGAATGAAAATCCTCCTGAAGACAATAAATAATCAACTACATGAACTAGCCACTCTAAAGGTATCATAAGACCCAGTAGCATTAACCACCAAATAGTTGATACTTAACTCCATGGGGGTAATAATAGAGGACCTGGAAGACATGATTGACCTTTGTTCAAGAGCTGGAAGCAATGTAGGAGGATTCAAACATTCTCAAAAAAAAAATAAATAAACGTGGTGTTTATTTTTGATTTTTGTATATGGGGGACACCACGTAGATCTGAGGGTGTACTTATTGAGGTGATCAGGTACGATAATGAGAAATAGTGCACTATCTCGAAAGATAGAAATTACCACCCTAAAATAGACCAAATCACCTAATAAGGAATCCTAAGGCATGATGGGTCTTCGAATATCGAGATTTTTCTCCTACTTTACATGGATGAATAAAGTAGGGTTTATTTAAACTAGATTCTAAAGTTTCTTATGGGGGCAAGTCCCCATAGTTAATTACATCCCAAGGAAGGTGAGTCCCTTAATAATACTCTTGATTAAAGTAGGTAATTATTATCTCCAAAGATTTTAAAGATAGGACTATCAATAATTTGGATATATTTGGGAAAATCAAGTGGGATAGATCAAAAAGAGAGACTTATTTATCAAAGCCAAAAGAGATTAGTAGGGAATGCTCATGATACTAGGAAACCTAATGAGCATTCCAATCTATCTTATGGTTGGGCTTTATATATTTGAAATTGAAGAGAATTATGTATTTGAGTTGAAATTTATTATAAAGCTAGGACTTATAATTTCACAATACAAGATTGTGAACATTCTTAAGAGGTGAGGATTTATGCTTGTAGTCGGAGGGGAAATAGTAACCTCAGATCCTAAATCTTGGATCTTTAGCAAGGGCCAAAGCATGTCCTAAATATAAGGTAAAAATGGGTATATTATTTATCTCCACAAGAGAGGGTAAATCACCGGACTGGTGGACTTATAACCGTTTGGAGTGGCAGCCAGCTAACTCCTCATACGCTTCTTTTTTAAACCATGTGGTCAAGTCATAGGTTTTGCAAGATGGTTAAGTTATTATTATTTAGAAAGAATCTGAAGTCCTTAAACCCACCTCCTAAGATGCTAGAGCATGAGTGGTATGAGTAATGACTTAATATAATGCAAATTTTATCAATTTTTATTTAATTTTTCACTCTTTATTTTGATAAAGGCTATAGGATTTTATATATCTAAATGCATGATGAAATGAGATTATTGGCTAAACCATAAAGAAAGATATATTTTTCACCACAGAGGAGACCCTCAAAGGTCAAGTCTTTCCCTATCATGCAAGGATGAAAACCCTTTATTAGCAAAACTGAGACAAGATGACATGCATGATATTAAGCATAAAACATCCAACTAATGGGTTATTAAATCTTTTAATTATCTTGATTTAATACCTAGGCATTAAATGGGTTATGAGTTGTTTAGAAAATTAGTTATGAGTCGTAGTTGGGTAGAAAGTTTATTTTTTCCCTAAGAGCCTAACCGGATCCATGCCGCACATTAAATCACCATACATGAAGAAACTAGAAAAATACATGTCATTACTGTTACACAATTGTAAACAAAGTATCAAACAATTTATAAACCCAACATAAAAGAATATTAGGCCAGTGCAGTCGGGTACTGTCATACATCCGGAAAAAAAAATGGGTAGCCAAGCTCTACCCTTATACAACCGGTATATGAAAGAATAATTACAATTGTACAAATGAATAAATATTATGGAGGGTCTTCATATCTTCTTTCTTCATTCCTCCTTTGGATTTGCTTGCCTTGGAGGCATCATGGGGCCTCCCAGGACAAAGCCTTCTAGTCTCCGCTCATCCTAATCCCCCATAACACTAATCCTAATTCCTAATAAAAAATTACATCAAAAATAGGAAAAGTAAATCTAACTACACCTGTAAGATAAGTGTTAGCTAAACACACCATATAACCCAAGCAGTTATATATATAATTTAGACTTAACACCCTGCACATGGGTAACCAAGTCCACCTGTCCTAATCTAGATTATGCTCAAGGGTTAAATAATCTATAAATGAGAGCATTTATATTTATTTTAAGCTCCTCTTAAGCACAATCTTCTGTAGAAAATATAATTAGGTTAATCAAGGCCTAACATCTAGTCTACAAAGCATACATCCTAACATCCAGTCTACAATAATACATCATAAAACCAAACATACATCAAACCATGCACCTCCCTAACATAAAACTAAAAGTGGTGACTTAATATAAGGGATGTGTATTAAGGATTGTGTGGTATGCCTTAGCTAGGCTTTGTTATAATTTTCTAAGTATGAAGAGATTTAACTTGAAGAGTTGTTTCACTTTAAGTGATTTTGTTAATTTAGGAATTCTTAGTTATTATTTTCTTTTGTTCTATTTAGTTTACACTTAACAACTAAGTGTTATAAAGAGGAGAAAAGAGAAGATCACTCTCTTTTATCCCTACCTTAAGCCACATCTAAAGCATATTAATTAATCAATTCTCTTTCGTGAATGGCTTATTACATATTTTAAATTAATCATAAGTTTAAGTTTACTTTAAATAATCTCATTCAATAAGAAAGACATCTTAAGATTAAATGGAGTTAATTACTATCACACAACACATGTTTGTTCATTTCTTTCCATCATAAATAACATGCATATCATTATGTCCTAAACATATCTACACATTCAATATATTTTTGGCACACTTAAATGCAAGATGCACAAATGATTTTTTATGGAAAAAGAGGATTCTCATTCATTAGCTAAATACACATTCAAATGTATGAAAGTTCTAAGTAAGTACTTCGTTGTTGTTTTTCACCAGGGGAGTGAGGTAGGAACCTCCTTGGGGATACTTAGTTGTGCATTCTCGGAATGTCTAGACTAGATATACCCACTATTCTTAAATACATATGGATGTATAAGCAACTATAAGAATAGAAAACCATGCATAAAATAGAATTTTATTTATTGGATTTACTTGTGTGAATGAATTAAAGCTCTATCCAAATTCTAATGTCAAAATACATAAGAATGAAATCAAATGGGTACGTCACCATTATTTTGCACTAGGGGAGTGAGGTCGGAACCTTTTTGGGGCTACTTAAAGCCATGCGTCCCTGGAATGTCCAGACTAATATACCCACTAACATTCATACTTGTGCAAATCAACATGTGAATGAAAGAAAGAAACTTCATTTCATACAATAAGCTTATATTCACATGCACCTCCTATATATGTATAGCTAATATCACAACATGTATTATTATTCATTAATAAGCTTTTAAAAATACATTTAAGATTTAATAGTGATAATAGCCACACATATTTCTAACTAAGTCAACGCATGCAAATTTAACATAAAAAAATCATTTATTTTTAATTAATTTTTGAAGAAATGAATGCATGAATCAAGTGGCATACAACACTTTAATATGATTGGAAAGAAATAAAAAAATACAAGCATGTAATGTCATTCAATCTAACTAATTCCTAAGGACAATCATATCAAACAAGGTTATTTAAAACAAACCAAAGCTTCTTAATGTCATTTTTTTTATGTTTAACTTGATTTAAAAAGATGTGAGAAAGTTTGTTAATCCTAATCCCATTCCTCATATGTGTGAGTTAATTTGATTTAATGAGAAATAATTATATGATTTTTATGGATTATTTAAATTAAGCATCGATTAAATCACTTAATTAACCCTTGTTTATGTTACCTTAAGGTAATTAATTAAATAATTATGAGCTAATATAATATGCAAATGAATTAAAAAGTAAATAGCAATGCTCCTATGAAATGAAAGGGGCCTAATGCAATTAGCCCATAATAATTTAATAATTAAACTTAAGGAACTCACTTTAATTACTTTCATGATTTTCTCACACATGTGAGCTAATAATAATTTCATTAAGCTCTCTTTAGGTTCTTGAACATCTAAAGAACTATCCAAGGATTAAAAAAAGAAAATCAAATTTAATCAAGTTAATTAAGTCCTAATTATCTTTAATCAATAATATGAAATGGACCTAAGGAAAGAGACAAAGAAGGAAACCTAAATCTCAATCCCTAAATATTTTTCAAATAGTTGATTAAATTTTGATATGATTTGGGTTTTGATTAATTATTAATTAGTAATTAATGATTTTTATTAATTAATAAGGAAAAGATTGGAAGAGGAGTCCCAATCCATTTCCCTAAGTTTTCTCACTATTAATAGTGGCTAATGAACTCAATTAAATGATCAATTCATTATTCATTTGATTAATTATTATTAATTAAGCTAAGAGAGTAATTAAGGCTTAATCAATCAATTTTACTAATTAACTAACCAATAAATCCAAGAAAAATAGGGGAGGTAGAGATCATCCCTTTAAATAACTTCTAAAAGTTTGGGATTAATTGGATAATTAATTATAAGGTAATTAGGCTAATTATTTTAGTAATTAAATCCTAATTAAACCTAAATTACTATTAGAAATTAATTAATAATAATTTTAATGGATTCTCCTCTGAAATATATTTAAAATGAGCCCTCATTTGTATTTTTTAGATTTTTCTATAATTAGTTGTGAATTTTAGAAGTTTTAGCCTTAAAAAAAATTAACCCTAATTAAATTCCTAATCCCCTCGGTGCCACGTGGCTGCTGATGCGGCACACTTTTCACATGGCATGATGCGATAGGTTATTTAAGTTATCACATTACGCGGCTGAGTTAGCTGGCGGCTGACGCGCTTTCTCGTGGACCATCCGATCTAAGATCGGATGGCCACGATTAATCATGTGGTTTAGATGGAAAAATCAGGGATTTGTGATCTAATCACGACCATCCATTCTGATCACATGAAATGGACGGCCCGTGATCTTTCTCCTTTGCGAGGGATGAAAGACGGATGTCATCCATCTTTTTCCGTTCCATCCGAGCTCACCAAAGCTTGGATTACTTCCAAAATGATCTCACACCATCAAGGGAAGCAGAGGAACAGTTCCAATGGTCAAAATAGCATGATATACAAATTTTCTTTTAAAAAGACGAACCACTTTTTCCTAAATCTATGGTTTTGAGGATTTACCTCGCTGAAGCTCAAGACTATCACTAGGATCAACGGAGGTAGCTTCATCTAGTAGAGACGAAGCCCTGTTGAGGTGCTTGAAACTTGATTTGGGGTAGATTGCTTTGGAGACCAAGATCGTCCTATTTGCCATTCGGACATGATCGAACTACCCCTTCCAATGGCTTTGGAGCTTGGGAAACCATTTGTATTGCTTTGATTAGGTCCAAGGAAGGTGTGTGTGCAAGTTTGATTGAAGTTTGGTTGAGAGATGGATGAGTTTGAATCAAAGGAGGCCTCCCCTATTTTTGTTTGATGTAAAACCAAGAAGGGAGAAATGGGGCAGCTTGGGAGCTTAGGGAAAAGTTATGGAAAAGTCTCCTTCATACTCTCTGGCTCAAATGAAGTTGAATGGATCAATTTCTGTTTGAATTGAGGAGGTATATCCCTTTAAATTCTAAGGTGGATGGACAGGATTCAATGCCATTTTCTCACCAGTCAGATTATCGAACTTGTCTCCATCGGGTCCACGTGGCTCGACAAGAGTGATGGAAGGCTTGGGAGGTGGCTCAAGGTCTGATATGGGGGATATTTCTTTTTTTTATCCTTTCAGTGCTCAGTTTGGAGTGAAGGGGATAAGATTGGGTTTTCTTTGGTCCATGGCTGATCCTATTGTGCTTAGAGTGGACTAAGAAGGCTAGGCATACTTCATTTGGCAATTAAATGGCTGCTCATGTGATGGGAGAGTGGACTTTGCCAAATGGGGGAAGAATGCTATGTAAAGAAGTTTTTCCAATGGCTAATCCCTTTGAGTGGGGCTCACTTTGCTTTTGGATAGACTTTAGGCTGACCTAGGGTCAATTTGGGTCTAGTTTGGTCAGCCATAAAGGTCCCATGGGTTGGTTTTAAATGCTTTGGCTTCATTTGGTCAAATGGGTTCATATAGGTTCATGTTGGGTTGGGTTGACCAATTGGTCAAATTGGGTCAAACCAAGGCTTGGGTTAGGTTCAAATGATTTGGATTGGTTTGGCTTAGGTATGATTTTGGCTCATTTGAAATCAAATGGGTCAAATGGGTCAAGTTGACCAATTTGACCAATTTGACCAAACTGGGTTAGGTTAGGTGTTGGCTGAAGTTTAATTAGTTAATTGAAAATGATTATAGGCTTTGGTTTGATCTGATTTGAGTTTAATTTAGATTTTGGCCAATTTGATCTTTTAGGTTAATTTGGACTAGGTTGGGTCCAGTTGACCAAGTGTTCAAATTGAGCTCAATTATGGCTTCAGTCAAGTTCAATAAATGATTTGGAATGAACCTGAGCCATTGGCAATCTATTTGGGTTAAATTTTGATTTGACCCAATTTGACTTTTTAGGCCAATTTAGGTCAACTTAGGTAAAATGGTCAATTTGTTTGGCTCAATTGAGGGTTTCATCACATTCAATCATTGATTATGAATTAGTTTGAATTAATGGTTTTAATAGTTTAGTATATGGTGGGTTTTGGCTAGTTTAGGTTTCATTTGGGCTAAAGGTTGACTTGGTCAAAGGACCAACTTGACAAAGTTTGACCCAATTCATGGTAGTTGATCACCCTAGGATTATAGTTGATCATGATATGAGATTTAGATGAGGTTAGTTCAATCAATTTGGGTTGGATTAGAACTTAGCTCAAAAAGGGTCTTTAGTCACTTTGGGTCAAGTGGACCTAAATAGGTCAATTGATTTGGTTTTAGCTTGATTCAAGTTTAGTTGAACTCATATATGAGCCTAGGATTGGAATATAAATCTAACTATAATCAATTTGGAGTCTAATGGATTTTAGCTCATTTGAAATTTTAAGTCAAAAAGGCTAACTTGGGCTTGACTTGGGTTAACTTGAGTTTGGTTACATAATTGTAGTTTATGTTTATATTTAGCTAAATGATTGAAGGAATGATTGATTCATGAGAAAATCCATTAGTTTTGGCTTGTTTTGGATATGATTTGGCCAAGTTTAAGAAATTGGCTAAAAGGCTTGGATTGGGTTTTGGTTTAAATTTGGATTTTATTTTGGCTATTTGAATTTATATTTCATTTATATCTGAGAATATAAATGAAGATATAAATGGGTTATGAGAAAATCACTTGAGTTTGGAGTGATTTAAAAGTAAATTTGACTAAACTTAAAAATATAAATGAAGATATAAATGGGTTATAAAAAATCACTTGAGTTTGGAGTGATTTGAAAGTAAATTTGACCAAACTTAAGGATGTAGGTTAAAAGGGCATATGTAGGGAATTGATTTAGTTTGATTTATTTTTGGACATTAGAGGGTGTGTTTCATTTATATTTATAAATATAAATAAAGGAATAATTAATTTATAAAGAAATCAATCAATTTTGGGTTTAATCGGGTTAAGATTTGATCAAGCCTATGGAGGTAGGTCCATAGGGTTTAAGAGGGAATTTGGCTTGGCTTGATTTATCTTGATTTAGTTTTGGCTATTTATGTATGGATTTCATTTATATTTGTGAATATAAATGAATGAATAATATATTTATAAAGAAATCAATCAAGTTTGGGATTTAAGCTTATGAGAGTGGGTCATAAGGCTTAAGGAGGAATTTTGATCTTGGATTTGATTTGAGATTGAATTATTTGGTTTGAAATTTAGATTTAGATTTGGTAAATAATTGAGAGATTGAATTGATATTTGAGAAAATCAATTGAATTGGGATTGATTTGAATTCGGTTAAGGCTAAGTCTATAAGATGAAATCAAAGGGCTTAGGAAGGGTTTTGAATTTAATCATGGGATTTTATGGAGAAATCTTGAGTTTGAATTTGATCATGAGATTGATTATTGGTTTGGTATGAATTTGAGGTTTAGTTTGAGAAGAAAAGTATGGATTGGGTTTAGGCTATAGGATGGGCAAATTTTCCTAAGTCCCTAAGGCATAACCTATTCCTATGGCTAACCCTTCTAAGTCTCTAGGTCTAGGTTAAGTGTCCACCTATTCACTAGAAGTGTCTTAAAGCTAAGGAGCTCTTAGTGTCTATAAGAGTCATAGATCTATGATGAGAGAGTTAAGAACTCACTCTAAAATTGAGGTCAACCAAAAGACCCTAAAAGGTGTGGTGTAACTGACAAGGCACACCGCACGTATTAGTGTTAACCGAGGCATTCAACAACGTCCGAAGGATTGCAAGCACTGACATAAATGATTTACCCCTAAACTCGAGATGTAGAAGGAATCCAGATCTTAGTGCAAGGCAACTCAACTTATGCCCGAGAGAAGGGAAGAAAGGATCCGAGGGATCAAGCATGAACCTTCCACTAGGAAGCGGTTATATCCGCTAAGGATAGGAATTTGATGTGGTTTGATTTTATGGGGGATCCACTGGGGAGAGGATATGATTTGTGCCTCACTAGGGAGAAATTTAATTTGATTGAATTGGTGGGAATTCACTGGGGATGAGAATTTGATTTGGTTTGTTTATGATTTGGGGCTCCACTGGGGAGAGGATGTGATTTTGATTTTGGGGGTATATCTGCAAGAGATATGAGCTCAGATCCATTAAGGATAAGATGGGTTTAATATATGGATTTCTTTGGGGAAGTATCCACTAGGGATAGGAGTGGATGGATTTAATTTAGATTCCACGAGAGGAAAAATAGTGGATTTAATAAAATAGACCATGTCGATGTGTGATGGATCCACTAAGAAGGATTTAATATCGACCTATCTCAATTTAATCCAAGGGAAAGTCTACCAATCGGGTAGCTAACCAACCTAAGGGTTCTTTTTGGTGTGCAATGGTCAAGTCAGGAAGAAATCTTGTAGATTTACATCCCCCTAAACAAAAAACCACTGGGGTGATCGATTGATAGCACAACAAATCAATCCCGACCTAAGGAAACTATTGAGCGAATGCCGCTGTGGACTCATATCGACTCAGAAATAGTCAAAATTAATTTCATTTTAGATGGACCCTATTAGTGTGTGATGGATCCACTAAGAAGGGGTTAATATCAGCCTAATCTATCTTAGATTTACAAATCTAAAGGGATAGTCTACCGGCCGTGGGGTAGAGCTAACCAACTTAAGGGGTGTCTTTCAGTGTGCAATGGTTAAGTTAGGAAGAAAGCTTGTATACTTACATTTCCTAAATAAGAAACTACTGGTGATGATTGATATAACAAATTAAACCCCGTCTAAGGCTGCCGTGTGCAGATTGTCTTTGGAGAGAATGTGATGACTTATATCTTCTAAAATAAGAATGATCGTCGGGGTGACTCGTTGGTGGCATAACAAGTCAAACCCCACCTAAGGGCGACTACTGAGAGAGTGCTGACCTAGGGACTTATCTCAACTCAAAAGTAGTTAGGCGATTCCTATAGGGAGTTTTGCTGACACTGTCCTAAAGATAGGATGTCTTCTTGGAAAAAATTATCATTGGGTTTTACTCCTAATCCGCAAGAGTATATATATATATATATATATATATATATATATTTTGTTTATATGTTTGTATAGACCTATTTGGTGTCTGGACCCACTAAGAAGGGGATTATATCAACCTAGTCATATCTCAGACTTGTTGGACCAAGGGAGAATCTACACATCCGCAAGACAAATTCTCCAAGGTGATACTATGAAAGGGGACCGTCCAAGTAGCAGGTGTCTCAATGGGAATGCTATCCAAAACAAATGGGAGGTGTAGGGCTTTATCCAGGACCCTGTAAAAGAAAGCTTATATGTATATGGTGGCCAACTATGGGAGAAAGCTTGTAAACTTACATCTGCCATGGGTGGTGTATCCACCGGGTGGGTCACCATCAACATGACAATAACCAACCAACCCAAGGTGCCCGTCAGTTTGATGATCAATCTGAGAAAAAGGCTTGTAGACTTACATCTTCAAAGAAGAAAATGATCATCGGGATAGTCTATCATTGGCAAAATAACTGCTATCTAACCTAGGGTGACTACCAAGTGGGGAGTCCCATGTAAGGAATAGACCCAGACTTGAAGTAGTTAGGAGGAAAGGAGCCACTAGGGGACTTATCCTAAGCCTCAAATATACTCGACCCTGTCAGCGCATGATGGCTAGTTCAAGAAGAAAGTGTGTAGGCTTACATCATCTTAAACCAAGTCAAAATGAGGTAGTTTACCAGCTACGCAGTAAGGCCTATCAAACTAACAAGGTGCTCATCAGTTTGCAACAGTCAAGTTAGGAAGAAAGCTTGTAGACTTACATCCTCTAGTAATCCTTTGGGGTGACATCTTGTAAGATAGTATGTATTTCGACTGAAAACTAATAAGTGAGTGCTACAGGGGACTTTATCCCACATCAAAATAGCCCGATATAAAAGATATATGTTTGTTTTATGTGGTTGTGTGTAGTTTGTATTGGTGTTGTGTTGCTAAAGGATAGGACATCTCTTGGGTTCCTTACCCCTACCTTAAACACACCATGGTGGATTCGTAAGTAAAAATATTTCTAACTAATATGAAGAGATGGAGTTAGAGATGAAAGAAATTTTATTGATAATTGATTTAAAATAAGATTTATGGATAGTATTTCTTTAGGCAGATCCCGTTGATTGGAAGCATTGGGCGCTCTCCCTTATAATTTATAAGCTGATAAGATCCTCCTTAGTAGGTCTTCTCTATCGTAGAAGAGTCTTCTCAAGTGGGTTCAAACTTGCCTCCCATCTTTCGACGGGCAATAATTGATCTCCTTAGAACTGAAACAAGCTCTCCTACTTGAAAAGCTCTATAATGGACCAACTTGTTATAAGCTTGAATCATTTTAGTTTTGTACAACTTGAGGTTCTAGCATGCCCGGAGGCGCCTCTCCTCCAAACCTTCAAGCTCTTCTAACTACAACTTGGCATTCTACTCTATTGTGATCTTGCTACCCATAGCTATCCTTAATGATGGGATTTGGACTTCTAATGGTTGAACTTGAGTTACACATGTGTAGTGAGTTAAACACAAGGCTTCAACTAACTACTCATGCCACTGTCGCTTGTTATCATCGAGTGTCCTCCTAAATATTTGGATGAGAGTTTTTTTGAAGGCTTCTACTAAGCCATTTTTCTTTGGGAAGTAGATGGTAAAATATCTCCAATCTATGTTGTGTCTCCAGAATGAAGTACCATTTTCGGATATAATTCTTCGAGGCACCCTGAACTTATATACGATATGATTCCTGAAAAATTGAAGCACATGCAGAGTTGTGACCTCTTTAAGTGGGATTACCTCCGCCCACTTGGAAAAAAGTCAATGGTAGCTAAAATGAACCGATGACCTTTTATAGAAGGAGGATCGATCGGACCCACTATATTGGTACCTCAACACTCGAATGGCAATGAGGCTAATGTAGGATGTAAAATATTGGGTGGTTGGTGTAAGACCACACTGCGTAGCTGACATTGGTGGCATTTCTTAGCTACGTTCATGCAGTCTGTGATCATCGAAGGCCAGTAGCATCCTATTCTCTTGATCTTAGCATTTATCTTTAGACCGGATTGATGAGCTCTGCATAAACCTGAGTGTACCTTAGCCACGATCTTAAGGGCTTCGTGTTTGTCCAAACATCATAACCACATATGACCGAAGGACCACTGGTCTAAGGTGCCATCCATGAGAGCGTATGAGAGCGCTCTCTGCTTCACTTAATAGGCTAATGAATTCTCTTGAGTTAGTTTGCCTATTTTTAGATAATCCATGAATGGTTTCCTCCAATCTGACTTGTCATCCTTTTTGGCGATGGCAACCTCCCCTTCAAGAGAGAGTCCCTCGATGAGTTCAGCGTCAACAAGGGATAAGACTTGTCTATTTTGGACCCTTATTGGTATGGACTCATCCTCCGAACATACCAACTCTTTGGCAAGCTTGGCTAATGCATCTGCTATGGCATTCTCTCCTTGAGGAATCATATAAATAGTAACTTCTAGAATTTGGGCCAACAACTCCATAGTGTACTTATGGTAATGATAGAGCTTAGGCCTTAGAACTTTGTAAGACCCAGCAATATGGTTGATAACTAATTGAGAATCTCCAAACATGTTAATGCTCTGGATGCATAGTGTAATGGCTAACTCCAGACCAGTAATCAGAGCCTCATATTTGGCTTCATTGTTGGTGCATGGATTAAATAGATGATATGAGAATCTCATCATATTACGGTCCAGAGTTAGGAGAACAATCCCTACCCCTGCCTTTCCTGGAAGAGTAGATCATGGTTCTTCTCCCTTTTGAAAGGAAGTCGTACCATCAAAATGCATCCCCCAGTGGTGAATGCTAGTGTCCCCTAAGTTCATGATTTGTTCATCCAGGAGGGCATCACTAAGCAGAGAATCAATAAGAAGTGGGTGTGCTGCTAAAAATCTACTAGTGCTTATCCTTTCACCACATGGAGGGGTATGAAAGTGATGTCAAACTGCGATAAAATCATTGACCAACACACCAACCGTCCGGATAGCGTCGGCCGTGTCATGAGATATTACAGTGGATTGATCCTTGAGATCAGATTCACCTTATGAGAAAGCATGTAATACCGTAGTGTTGACCTCATTTTTAGAATGAGCTCTCAACCCTCCATCTTAGACATAGGATGTCTCTTAGACTTTAAGAATTTCTTAGTCTTAAGACACATCTAGTGAGTAGGTGGATACTCAACCTAGCCCTAGAGACTTAGAAGAGTTAGCCATAGGAATAGGGATGTTGGGGAAAATTTTCACCATATAGCTTAAACCAAATCCTCCTCAAGTTCCAAACCCATACCAACTCTAACTAATTCAAACCTCAAATCAATTCAATGGATTTTCTAAAATCATGAATCAATTCCAAATGATTGAAACCTATGATTGAAATTCCAAATTCAAAAATATTTCCCAAGTCCTTTGATCCCCTCTTATGGACTAAGCCTAAATCTAAATCCATTCAAATTCAAAAAATTCTCTCACATCTCACTTATATTCTCATTTATATTCACATATATAAATGAAATATAAATTCAAATCAATCAAATCAAATTCAAAATTCAAATCTAAATCAAAAATATTTCCTAAGTCCTTTGATTCCCTATCATGGACTTAGCCTAAATCTAAATCCATTCAAATTCAAGAAATTTTCTTATAACCCATTTATATTCTCATTTATATTCACATATATAAATGAAATATAAATTCAAATCAATCAAACCAAATTCAAAATTCAAATCCAAATCAAAAATCTTTCTTAAGTCACTTTGATTCAATCTTATGGACTTAAATCAAATCTAAATCAATTCAAATTCAAGGAATTTTCTTATAACCCATTTATATTCTCATTTATATTTACAAATATAAATAAAATATAAATTCAAATATCCAAAAATAGATTCAAAATTCAAACTCAAATTCAATTAAAATTCAACCTGAGCCTTTCAAGTCAAATTCTTGAACTTAGCCAAATCAAACTCAAATCAAGCCAAACCCTCGATTTTTATTCATGATTCAATCAATCCCTCAATCATGAATCTAAATAAAAATACAAATTCCAATCATCAAGCCAAAACTAAATTCAAAAATTAAACTCAAATCAAACTCATGTTCACCCTTTTGAATTTGAAATTGTCAAGCAAATCAAAACACATTTGACTTCAAACCACTTGCAAATGGATTTATATTTCAATAATAAGTCCATATGTGAGTTCAATCAAACTTAAATCAAGCTTTGACCAAGCCATTTGACCCACTTAGGCTTACTTATGACCTAAAGTACCCTTTTGAGCCAAATTTTAATTCTACCCAAACTGGATTGAACTAAGCACAACTGAGCCCCACATTGTGAGCAACAATCATCTTGAGATGATCAATCACTCAAATTAGGTCAAACCAAGTCAAACCTAAGAATTAACCAAGTCAACATTTGACAAAAATGAAACCTAAACTAACCAAAATCCACCATAGGCCAAATTGATTGAAACTATTGATCAAAACTCATTCATGATCAATGTTTAAACTTGACCAAGTCATCATTTGAGCCTAACCTAGCCCAATTGCCCAACTTGACCTAAAAAATCAAAATGTGTCAAAACTTGATCTAAGAAAAATTGGTTTTAACCAATGGGTCAAATTCATTCCTAATCACTTGTTGAACTTAACCAAAGCCTCAATTGGCTAACTAGACCTAACCTAGCCCAATTGACCTTGAAACCAACTTGACCTAAAGGGTCAAATTGAGTAAAATATAAATATAAACCAAATTGATTGGAAACAAAGATACCAATCCATTTCAAATGATCAACCAAATATAAACCAACCTATGTCCTAACCCAAATAGGTCAAATGGGTCAAATTGGTCAATGTGACCCATTTGACCTAAATGAAATCAAATGAACCAAATTCAAATATAAATCAAATTAAATCAAACCAATGATGCCAAAATATTTCAAATGGTTATATGAACTTGACCCAACCCTTGGTTTCACCCAATTTGACCAATTGGTCAACTTGACCCAAGTTGACCCATTTTGACCTAAATGGGTCAACATGAGCCAAATCATATCAAACCAACTCCAAATTCAATGAAACTTGGCCTAACCCATTTTTCAATCATACCAAACATATTCAAACTAAAATTAAGATCAAATGACCATTTTACCCCTAGGTCATAGGGTAACCTAAAATCAAAATCACTTGGAATTTGGTCAATTCCTTTTTATGGACATTTGGCATCCTCTTAGTGGACCAAATAGTTTCTAATGGACATGATACACATTGGGTTTGGGTCAGCCAAACCCAACCCAAGGTCAAAATCGACCACCCCCATGGAAATGAGCACATGGGATTCCTTTCTCCACCTTATTTTGCACATGGAAAACTCCTCCACTACCTTCTATGGCCAAAATTGAATGTCGTGCCCCTCAAAACAACCTAACCAACCCATTGAATAGGGTCAAATGGATTAAAATGGAAAAGGAGCTTGCGGCCATCCGGTCGTTCAAGGGGGAGATATACTCCCCCTAATGTCACTTGAATTCAATTCTCTCCTATTCGATTGAAGCATAGGAACTCAGAGGAAGTGATTCCAAGCTCCCCCAAAGTTTCCTAGGCATTTTGATTTTGTGCATTTTGGATCTTTCCCTAAAGGGTGAACAGATGTCCTCTCCCATAGTGAAGATCAGAGATGGATCATGGGTCGTCCATTCCTGCATTTTGGATGGATGGCCATGATCTAGATGCATAGGATTCATTGATTTCCCCTTTAAGAACCGCAGGCTTGATCTCTACCGTTAGATCTTAGATCAGACGGATGGGGAGAAAGCGCATAGCACCACCACTAACGAGGCACTATGATGTGATAACTTAAGTGGCATATCATGTCGCACCACGTGGAAAGTGCGTGCCGCATCAGCCTCCACGTGGCGCCGACGGGATTAGCCATATAATTAAGGGATTAATTACTTAATAATCATGAAAACTTTAAATATTCATAACTAATTATAGAAAAATCAGAAAAATACAAAATAAAAAACATTGAATAATTCAAAGAGGAATATTCTAAAAATAATTTCACTTGATTTTGTGTAGTGATATTTTTTGAATTAAGGTTTTATTATGAATGTAATTACACTAATTACTCCCTAATCATTCCATTGATTAATTCCAAACTTCTTAGGGTTGATTAATGGGATGACCTCTGCCTCTCATGATTTTCTTGTAATTTATTAGTGGATTAATTAGGGTAATTTCTTGGCTCATTCTTAATTACTCTCTTAATCCATTAAATGATTAATTAACTTTTTAAATAGTGATAAATGCACTAATTAATTTTTCTAATTACCTTAGGACAGTGAATGGACTTAAGGAATGAGGTTAGGGGTGCTTTCCCATATCTTTTTTTCCTAAGTTTATTTCATTTAGATTAAAATCTAATTAAGGTACAAAATTAATTAAATACATCAGTCATTTAATAAAATGGCTTAATTAATCAAGATTTTAAAAATCAAAACATTCCAGAACTTAACTAATTCATCTTGGGTAGGTGCTTAGTTGTTCAATAATCTAAGTAGCTTAAGGAAATAAAAATCCAACCCACATGTGTGGGAAGGGTTATGAAATTACTTACATTAAACCCTTTAGTTTAATTAATCACTAATTGTGGGCCAATTGCAATAGGCCTTTTCTTTCCTAGGTGCATTGATGATTTAAATTCCTTGTGTGATTTTATGTCATATTATTGGCTCATAATTATGTGATTACATATGTTAAAGTGGTGTAGGTAAGGGGTAATTAACACACTTAATTCACACATTAACCTAACCAAGGTATAAAATTGATCTAATCACCTAAAAATTGAACTTAAATAACTCACACATGGGATAATGGGTTAGGACTAGTACACGCATCTCACATTTCTCAAATTGAAATCAAACTCAAACAAAATTCAAACTCTCCTTAAGATAAATTTGATTTACTTTAAATAATCTTATTCATAGGATTGTCTTTAGGAATTAATTAGGGTGAATGAACTTACATTTCTTTCATCAATTTATTTCTTTCCTAATATGCTAAATGTGAATGCCATATGAAAATCATGCATTCATGATTTTTTTTAAAAATCAAATTAAAAAATGAAATGTTTCCTTTATGTCAAATTGCATGTATTGGCTAAAGAAAGAATATGAATGACTATTATCACTATTAAATCTAAAATTATTTTCAAAACTTATAAATCAATCATCAAAACTGAAAGGTATGCTACTTATGATTATTTATAAGCTTGTATATGAGTAGAAATATACAGATGTGCATAGTGTGGTTTTCCTCTCTTTTCTTTTAGCATAGTTTTGAATAGGATTTGGAAAAATGTATAGTTCATTTGAAAAGAACACAACACTTATTTAAATCCTTTCTTGTTCATTCCAATGTTATTACTTAAGAAGGATGTCCACATTTATACATATAAATTGCATAAATAAATCAAACAAATAAACAAACACAAGCTTTTTCATCATTCTTTTTCATTCATTTCTTTTGTATATGCATATGTATTTAAGGAAAGTGCTATATTAGTCTGGACAACCCCAGGGTTGTGAGGCTTTAAGTAGCCCTAAGTGGGTCTTGTACCTTACACCTCTGGTACTAATAATGGTGTCATACTCACTTATGCCTTTCATAAATAAAAATGTGCATGTGAAAAAAATTGGATAAAAGAATCCTCTTTTCTACTTAATTAAAATCATGCATCATAAAGCATCTAAATTTTCTTAAGTAATATCACTTAGCATTCATCATGAAAGTGTGCTAAACATCCTCATTTATATGTATAGATATGCTTAGGATTCATCCATATGCATGTTATACATGTTGGCAAAGAAATGAAGTGTTGTGTGTTTTGTGATATTAATTCACTTTATTTGATCTTAAAATGCCTCTCTTTTTTTGATAGGTTTGTTTAGAGAAAATCTAAACTTAGGATTAATTAAAATACA
Organism: Cymbidium sinense; assembly: GCA_021442155.1. NCBI lineage: Eukaryota > Viridiplantae > Streptophyta > Magnoliopsida > Asparagales > Orchidaceae > Cymbidium > Cymbidium sinense. Next base: position 97,885,879 of record CM038220.1, on the reverse strand, counting down.
TAATAAAATATTCACTAAATAAAAAAATTGAACATGAATCTACTTTAGAAATTACTTAAGGTAGGGAAGGAAAGAGAAGTTCTCTCCTCTTTTCCCTCTCTTTATAATTTAATAATTAATTGTAAGTTCATTCAAACCTAAACAAATCATCAAATAAAAATCAACTAAATCAATCAAACAACTTAAATGAAACAACCCTCTAAGTTAAACTCTTCACACTTATGAAATTTAAACCTTAAAGCCTAGCTAAGCATACCACACAAACCTTTTAAAGCACACACATTAAACTAAGCCCCCATTTCTAGCTTTAGGTTAGGGCAGTGCATGGTTTGATGCTTTGCTTTTATTTTGTGATGTAATATTTTATTTTAGATGTTAGGGTGTATGTGCATAGACTGAATGGTAGGATGATTTAGTCTAATCATTGTCTTCTGCAAGGGATTATGCTTAAGGGGCGCTATAATAAAAATATAAAAATTAGTTTTGCTGTGCAGGTTCTTATACCCCTAAGCATAATCCAAAATAGGTCAGGTGGACTTGGTTACCTATATGTGGGGTGTTAAGTTCAATATGTACTCATACATGCTTGGGATTTGTATGGTTTATTTAGCTAATCTCTATTTTATAGGTGTTAGTTAGATTTATTTTTTCTTTTCTTGTAATTTTGCAATTAGAATTTTGGAATGATTGTTATGGGGGATTAGGATGAGCATTGGTTATAAAATTACATCTTATATACCATGTGAAGCCTTTGGAGCAACCATATTCTAACCATCCAAAAGAAAGAACCAAAAGAAAAAAGAAGAAAGAAGAAGTGAAGAATGAAGACCCCCGTAATATGAATTCCTTGCTTTTTGTAATATATTCATTTATAATCTGGGTTGTATAAGGGTGGAGCTCGGCTACACAATTTATTTTTGGGTTTGTATGGTGGAGCCTGACACAAATGGCATTTTATTATTTTGTGCTAGTTCTATAAATTGATTACTGTTTATTTAACTTGCGCATTAAGATGTCATATTTTCCTAGTTTATTCCTTGCTTTGATGTATGGCCTAGATGACGATTAGGCTCTTAGGAGAAAATAAATCTTCTACCAAATTAATCAACTCAAAACTAAAAATAAATAACTCATAACCTCACCTAAAGCTTAGGTTATAAATCAAGATAAAAGAATTAGCAACCCCTTAGTTGATGTTGTTTTACTTTTATAACATCATGCATAACAAGCATATTATTTCACTCTTGATTGAAGGGCTTCCACCTTTGCCAGAGAACTTGGCTTGACCTATGAGAGCCATGGTGAAAACACACCTCCTCATCTTATTGATTTTGGCCCATAATCTAATTTCTCATGCATTAGGCATATGAATCTTAAAGCCTGTGTCAAATTGATTGCCCAAACTAAAAATAAAATATATGAAAATTTTGCATTATATTTAAGTCATTAAAGCATGCCCTTACATGATCTAGTCTCTTAGGGAGTGTGTTTAAGGACTTAGTCTTTTTCTAAATAAATAACAACCTTGTTATCTTATATAAACATATGACTTGCATACATATTTTAAAACCGTAGGAGGAGTTAGTTGGCGGCCACCCCCAGGTGGTTGTAAGTCCAATAGTCGGGTGGTTTATCCTCTCTTGTAGAGGTAAACCAAATACCCATTTTCACCTTAGATTTAGGTCATGCTTTTGGCTCTCACCAAAGCTCCCTAGATTTAGGTTCAGAGGTTGCTACTTCCCTTTGCGAGCCAAGAGCATAAATCCTCGCCTCTTAGGCATTTTTGTGACCTTATATCATAGAATTATAAGCCCTGGCATTCTAATAAAAATTCAACTCAAACAAATTAATTCATTTTCAAAATGTAAAGCCCAACCATAGGGTAGTTTGGGATGCTTACTAAGCTTCCTAGTATCTTAAGCATCCCCTACTTATTTTCATTTGGCTTCGATAAGAACTGCCTTTTCTTGATCGATCCCACTTGAATTTCTAAAATAATCTAATCGATTGATAGTCCTACCTTTCAAAATCTTTGGAGACAATGATCAGTTACCTTAATCAAGAGTATTCCTAAGGAATCATGTTCCTTAAGATGTAATTAACTATGGGGGCTTGCCCCTATAAGGAACTTAATGAACCCGGTTTAAAATAAACTCTGTTTTACTTTTTTATGTAAAGTAGGGGAAGAATCTCTAGTATATTCTAAAGATCCATAGTTCTTAGGAGTCTTTATTAAGGTGATTAGGTCCATTGCAGGGTGGTGACTTCTATCTCTCAAGATAGTACACATTTCCTCAATGTCTGCATCACCTAATAAGAATAATCACGGATGGTGCATCCATATATAGACATATATATATATATATATATATATATATATATATATATATATATATATATATATATATATATAATATATATGTGTGTGTGTGTGTGTGTGTGTTTTCATTTACCCTCTTTTCTGAAAGGGGATAGATGAAGGTAGAGATATAAAAATATTTTCACCACACGTAGCTTTTGGGATGCAAAGATTAAAGCTAGGCAATACTTTTCATTGGGTGGATAGTTTGCCTTAGTAGGGATTAGACGATGACTCATATAGTAGAGTGCATTTTTTTCCCTTCATTGTTGGTTTGGGCTAATAAAATGCCAAGGGAGTCATTTAATGCAGCAGTATATAGTATCAATGGCTTGCCTGGGATAGGGGTTGCTAGAACTAGTGGCGTCATCAAGTAGTGCTTGATGTCTTCAAAGGTATATTGACACTTGTCATCCCACTTAAACTTGGTGTCCTTTTTGATAAGAAATAAAAATGGTTGGCATCTTTCTCACAAGTTGGAAATGAAGCATCTTAGATACACCAATCGCCCTTGAAATGATCTGAGTTGAGTTAGACTTTTAGGGGGTGGCATTTCTAATAATGTCTTGATCTTCTCCAGATGGATTTCAATTCCACAGTTCCAAACAACAAACCTAAGGAATTTCCCCGAAGCTACTCCGAATGCACACTTCAAAGGATCCATTTTAAGGTTACATTGTCTTAACCATTTGAAAACTACTTCAAGTCAAAGAGATGGTCTTCCTTTTCTTTACTTTTGACTATAAGATCATCAACGTAACATTCAGCCTGATGATGAATAAATTTGTTGAAGATCTAAGTCTTGGCCTGCTGGTATATTGCACCAGCATTTTTAAGAATGAAAGGCATGACCCTATAGCAAACGATTCTTATCGGAGTTCAAAACTTAGTGTTTCTTTCATCTTCGGGGGCCATCTTTATTTGGTTATAACCAGATGAGCCATCCATGAAAGAAAAGACTGCATAAGATAAGGTAATGTCCACCATATGTTCTGGTATTGGTAGTGAAAATTTATCTTTTGGACATGCCTAAATATTGATGTGAATTTGTCCATTATTTATTAATTAGGATGACATTGGCTAACGTGGTATTTTCTTCCCGATGAAGCCGACTCTTGACTTCAAAATGACATTATTCAATGTCTAATGCATGCATCTAGGAGCTTGCTTGATAGGGTTAGCACTAGGCTCTATTGCTAGTTTGTGGACTGCTATGTCAATAGATAAATCGAGTATCTCTTCATAACTCCATGGAAAGCAGTCCTTAAACTCAATCAACAGCCTAACTAAGTCATTGGTTTCAGTTTCATTCAATAAAGAAATGATGTATGTCGAATGCGGATTATCTTTAGTTCTCAAGTTGATTTCTTTAAGCTTGTCAATTGTTAATCTAATCTCCTCTTCAAACTCTGGGGTACATCTTTGACTTCAAACTCATTTGGATCATCTGAAGTTTCAAAACAAACCTCCTCATATGAGTTAGCATGATTTGAATAGAATTTATCAGATTCCAAATGATTGGTGATGACTATGCAGTGATTGTCATCATTGACTGGACCCACTGTACTGAATCCTAGTCCTGGTCTTGATTGAGAATGTCTACTTTGGTTGTCCCATAATATTTTAAAGTAGTTCACCCTATGTTTAGACCAAGTATGTGAGATTAATCCCTTCTTTGCTAAATTAAGAACACAAGGCGAAGGTAATTGTATTAAATAATTATATAAATCATCCTCAAGTTCTACATCAGCTTCTTGACTTAAGGATGATGCTCCCAAAAAGAACCTCTGAGTTTCTCCATCTATGGATGACTTAGGGACTTGCTTAACTACTAAACCCTCAACTTTCTAGGAAGAAATTGGGGTTAAAGCTAAGGTTCCCAACTGACTCCTGGCTATCTCATATGTAGACTTGGATATATTTATGCTTTGCTTTGAAGCCTGGTCTTCATCACTATCATGCTTCAACGTCACCTTAAAATGGATCTACTCCTGAGAAGAGCTGGCTAGTGTGCTAACCATATAAGACTCATCCTATGAACTAGATTATAAGTCTATGTGGATAGTAGGTGTACTCCTGGTGACTAGGACATATCTTCTATTGGGTGGCCAATAAAGAGACTTTCCACCTCAGGGGCTACCTCTGGACCGTCCTCTACCTCTGCCTGGTGGAGGTCAAGTCATTCTACCCATATGTTTAAATGGAGTAATAAATTGTGGGTGTAATTTAATATATGGCTCTATATCTTCCCCTGAGTCCATGTCTCGCTCTCTTTTATTTTCTTTTTTTATTTCTTTTTTCTTTTCTTTTTCTATTTCTTTTTCTTTTTCTTTTCTTTCTTTTGGTTCCTCTTAGGGATCTTACTAGATTCACATGAATGGACTTGTTGGTTTTGGAAAGAAAATAAGCTGCATCTTCATATATCCTGACCTCATGAACTGTGAATGGTTTGAGATCTCCTTTGATGCAATACTCAATTCCACCTCTCATGAACTTCATGCACTGATGTAGAGAGAATGGAACTGTGTTTTTCTCATGTATCCATGGTCTCCCAAGCAAAGCATTGAAAGATGTATCCAAGTCTATGATATTAAACTTAGCTTCAGTCTTCCAGACATCTATCTCTAATGACAACACTATAGAGCCTAAGGCCTTCTCGCCTTATTCATTGAATCCTCTTAGCATCATCCTCTCTTTTTGGAGTTTGGATATGCTGATCCTCAAGTAGACAAGGGCTCTTACACTCATAATGTTGACTGATGCACCTTGGTCAACCAGAACTCTTGATAACTTGTATCTATCAACATCCACTGTAATGTAAAGAGGGTGGTTGTGCTTGGTCATTCCTAGAAGCAAGTCTTCATCACTGAATGTAACTCCTCAGATGTCCTTTAAGTTATGCCTCCTCTTTGTTGGCGGTGAAATAAACATATCTCTCAGAAGAGCCTTGACTAAAGATTCCCTCATCTCTTTAGATAAGACAAGGGTGTCATATATGCTTAACTTAGCTGGCAACTTTCTAAGATGTGTTAGGATGTTGTAATCAACTTTGACTTGGTCCTCCATTAGCATATCCATAGGTGGAGCATCCTGTGGAGAGGTTATCTACTCATTGGAACCAATGACTTGTTTACTCTTATCAAAAGGTGCTACCCTATGAGGTAGAACTTTGTCATTACGTAGGTTGACTTCAGTGACTTCTTGGAATGATGAACTTTTAAAAATTTCTACCTTCTCATCAGGCATACCTACAGCTTCTCCTATGGGATTTTCAAAGTCAGTTGACTCCAAGTCAATCTCAAGAGGTGAACCCGATTGATTCAGAAAAGGAAAGTATGATTATGAATCAAAAGAGAATGGATCGAAATGACTTGAGTTATCATTATCATTTTCTAGACTTGGAGAGTTTTCAAGAGAAATAAAATCTAAAGTATCAGAAATTGATAAGATGTAAGTGAAAGCTTTCTTTATTCTTTCTTTGAAGGTAGAGGTACATGATAGAAATCTAATAAAGTAAACAAGGTAAGTGATTTAATGTCCTTGTCCACTGATACAATGCTCCTGCTGGTAGATGAGGAGCTAGTGGAGGAAAAAGTAGTAGCTACAATTGTGGATAGAGTGCTAGACTCGGATGGTGGTTACGCTACTGAACTATCTTGGGCAAGTAAGGTGGACTGTTGCTGTTGCTGCTAGGCTGTCACCTTCTTCATGTTGTCTTTGGCAACTTACAAACCTTCCTTGATGTTGGAGGTTTGAGCTGCCTCAAGCACTTGTAGAGAGAGTTTCTTAATTTTAGAAACTACTTTTTAGAATTCGGGATAAGGAAATATTCCAACCTTCTTTTATCTTGAGAGGATCACAGGTTTCCCTAAAAATTATCCTAATATAACTGGAAGTTTGTTCTACTAAGTATTCCCTGGGGATAACTACAGCGTCTGACTTGTAGCTACGCTCAAGCGAGTCCTTAAATGTAATACAATCCTCTAAGACATGATTAATTATGTGGTGGTAGGGGAAATAGTTAGGATCATTACTCTTTCTCAGCCTCTTGGACTCAGATGAGTGAGTCGTTTTCTTTAAGAGATTCTTAAAGATTTTCCTAGCTACCTCCCTCTTGAATGAATATGGCTTTTGAGCTGCCTCAGGCACTTGTAGAGAGAGTTTCTTAATTTTAGAAACTACTTTTTAGAGATTTGGGATAAGGCAATATCTCAAGCTTCTTTTATCTTGAGAGGATCACAGGTTTTCCCAAGAATTACCCTAATAGAACTGGAAGTTTGTTCTACTAAGTATTCCTTTGGGATAACTACGGCACCTGACTTGTAGCTATGCTCAAGCCAGTCCTTAAATGTAATACAATCCTCTAAGATATGATTAATTATGCAGTGGTAGGGGAAATAGTTAGGATCATTACTCTTGCCCACTTCCTCCGGCCTCTTGGGCTCTGGTAATTGAAAGGCAGATTTTTTTAAGAGATTCTTAAAGATTTTCCTAACTACCTCCCTCTTGGATGAATATGGCTTATTCAATCTATCAGCAAGAGTAGGTGGGTAATAGCTACCTAGCGAGGGATAGGAATACCGCTATTGGGTAGGCTGTTGATGTGGCAGGAATGGTCATTGTGGCGACTATGGTGGCTGATATGATGGTCGAGGTGGTGGTAGAGAAAGTGGAAAAGGAGGTCACAGCTGGGTCTCTCTCATCTTGAACTCCTTTCTTCCCCCATCTGACACAACTTTCCCACTTCTCTCACACCTTGCGGCTGAGATGATTGGTTGGGAAAGGGTAAATGTATGGATTCCTCTTATAAGCTAGCTGCCTTGTTAATTAGTTTCTCAAATGTCTACATGGTAAAGCCCTTAAGCATGAAGGCAACTGGGCCAAGAATATTCTTGAGAAGAATCTCAATTACATGCTGCTTAGATAGCTACGGATCATATTTCATGCTCAGGTTGCGTCACCAGAGAATATAACCAACAAGGGACTCATTAGGAACTTGTGTCACTACAATAAGATCGCCTATCACTCTTTGATGAGCTCTAGCGAACCACTTGATGAAGAGGTGCTCCAACTCGGCAAAAGTCCCTATCAAACTATTGTGCAGTTTGGCATACCAATTAAATGCAACCCCTACTAGGCTGTTGACCAAAAGTCTGAATAACAATGCATCACCACCACCGGCGTTACAGCAACCAGCTCTGAAATGTGTAATATGCTGACACGGGTTCCCACTGACATCGAAGATTTTGAAGGAAGGTGGCACAAAACCCTTAGGGTATTGAACTACATCAAATTCTTCAAGGTATGGTTTACCCTTTGGAATAGATGAGCTCCCCTGGGCTTGCATCATCACTTCTTTCATCTGCTGCTCTACCATATGCTTGATACCCTTCTCATGCATGGAGGTGCCATCTTCCTATGCAAACTACCAGCATCATCATTTGTGGGGATGCATTTAGGACGATCTAGAGTATGTACCAACTCTGGACGGTCGGCTATCATGGGAGAAGGTTGTGAAATTGGTGTTGAGTTCTACAATGCTAAAACTACTACCATCAACTCCTCAATTTTATTCCCATCTTGTCAATGTGATCATCCCTTTGTCTGAGCTGGTATAGGAGGTGTTGAGTTGAGTGAGAAGTGTCACCTTCCTCGAGCACAGCACCTTCCTGCCTAATTTGAGATCCCGTTATAAGGATCCCCGAGTGTCAACCATGTGGACCTTAGCTATATCATCCAACATGTCATCCTCGTCGGGATCGAAGATGACTTTGTCCTCATCCTGATCTGAGTGGTCACTCCCAAGAATTTGCCTCTTCTCGAAAAAGTAGTCTGCTAATATGTGTTGACCTCATTTTTAGAATGAGCTCTCAACCCTTCATCTTAGACATAGGACTTCTCTTAGACTTTAAGAGTTCCTTAAACTTAAGACACATCTAGTGATTATGTGGACACTCAACCTAGCCCTAGAGACTTAGAAGAGTTAGCCATAGGAATAGGTCATGCCTTAGGGGTGTTAGGAAAATTTTCCTACCGTTAGCTTGAACTACTCCTCATCTTCCTTCCTTCAAGTCAAACCCCAAATCAATCTTATTTGATTTTCTCCCAACTCAATTCACCTCCATGTGATTGAAATTCATGATTGAAATCCATGATTGAAACCCATGAATGAAATTCCTAAGCCTCCCTTTCTTAAGTCCTTAATCTTCTTTTAAGGACTTAGCCAAAATCATGAACAAATCAATTCAAATTAATGCTATTTTCTCACAACTCATTTATATTCTCATTTATATTCACATATATAAATGAAATATAAATATAAATCAATCAAATCAAATCCATAAAATTAAATTCCAAATTTAAAATCCTTCTTAAGTCCTTAATCTTCTTTTAAGGGCTTAGCCTAAATCATGATCAAACCAATTCAAACTCATGAAATTTTCTCATAATTCATTTATATTCTCATTTATATTCACATATATAAATGAAATATAAATTCAAATCAATCAAACTAAACTCAAAATTCAAAATCAATTCATAAAATTTCCTAAGTCCTTTAAATTTTCCTTCATGGACTTAACCAAAATCATGACCAAATCATTCAAATTTGTGGGATTTTCTCATAAATCATTTAAATTCTCATTTATATTCACATATATAAATGAAATAAAAATACAAATCAATCAAATGAAATCCAAAAATTAAATCCAAAACTCCAAAATCTTCTAAGTCTTTAAATTTTCCTATTAAAAGACTTAGCCTAAATCATGATCAAATCATTCCAAATTCATGAAATTTTCTCATGACTCAATTATATTCTCATTTATATTACATATATGAATGAAATATAAATTCAAACAATCAAAACCAATTCCAAAAATCAAATTCAAATCCATTCAAAATTCAACCTAAGCCCTTCAAGTCAAAATCTTAAACTTAGCCAAATCAACTTCAAATCAAGCCAAACTCTTGATTTTCTTTCATGATTCAATCAACCCTACAATCATGAATCCAAATATAAATACAAACTTCAATCACTAAATCAAAACCCAATTCAAAAATTAAGCCAAAATCCATTCATATTCTTCATTTGAATATGAAATTGTCAAATGAATCAAAACTCATTTGACTTCAAATCACTTGCAAATGGATTTATATTTCAATCATAAGTCTATATACAAGTTCAATCAAACTCAAATCAAGTTTTGACCAAGCCATTTGACTCACTTAGGCTCATTTGACCTAAAGTGACCTAAAGCACCCCTTAAGAGCCAAATTCTAATCCTAACCAAATTGGATTGAACTAAGCCCATCTAAGCCTCTCATCATGATCAACAATCATCATGAGATGATCAATCACTCAAATTGGGTCAAACCAAGTCAAACCTAAGGGTTGACCAAGTCAACACTTAGCCAAAATGAAACCCAATATAGCCAAAATCCACCATAGGCCAAATTGATTGAAACCATTGATCTAAATTCATTCATGAACTATGTTTGAACTTGACCAAGTCAACATTTGAGCCTAACCTAGCCCAATTGGCTACTTGACCCAAGTTGACCCAACTAGACCTAAAAAGTCAAAATGTGTCAAAACTTGATCTAAGCCAAATTGATTGAAATTGATGGATCAAGTTCATTCCAAATCACTTGTTGGACTTGACCAAAGCCTCAATTGGCCAACTAGACCCAACCTAGCCCAATTGACCTTGAACCCTACTTGACCTAAAGGGGTCATGTTGAACCAAATTCAAACTTAACCAAAATTGATTGAAAAAAAAGATACCAATCCACTTCATATGACTAACCAAACCTAAATCTACCCATGACCTAGCTCAAATAGGTCAAATGGGTCAAATTGGTCAACTTGACCCATTTGACCTAAATGAAGTCATATGAGCCAAACCCAAAACTAAACCAAATTGAATCAAACCAAAGCCACCAAAATATTTCAAATGGTCATATGAACTTGTCCCAACCCTTGGTTTGATCCAATTTGACCAATTGGTCAACTTGACCCAAGTTGGCCCATTTTGACCTAAATGGGTCAACATGCGCCAAACCACATCAAATGAGCTCCAAATCCAATGAAACTTGGACAAACCTATTTTCTCAACATACCCAACATATTCAAATTCAAAAATCATCCAAATAACCATTCTATCAATAGGACATAAAACAAATTTTGGTCAAATCCATGGGAAAATTAGTCAAGCCCTCTTCATATCAACTTGATACCTTCTTAATAGGTCAAGTAGACCCTATGGAGGGTGGTGCACCCAACCCAATGGGTTTGGGTCAGCCCAAATGGACCCAAGGCCAAAACTGACCACATAGCTCAAATTGGCCATTTGTGAAACTTCCCTCCACTCATTTTAAAGCACATGGGAGATTATCACTCACTCGCTCAAAAATGGACAACTTCTAACTCAAAACCCAATCTTGGCAATTGGATCAAAATAGTAAAGAGAGCTTCGACCGTCCGATTGTCATAGGGGGAGATATACTCCCCCTAATTCACTTCAATTCACACATGCTCACTGTCGATTGAGTAAGGGAGAGTGATAGGAAGCATTCTTGAGTGATCCTAAGCTCTCTAGAAAGGATTTGAAATTAGCCATTCTCTATGTTCTTCAAGAAAAAATAGGGGAGCTCCATTGATTTCCAGATTTCCTCTACAGCACAATTCAATCAAATTGCCTTTGCACACTCCACCAGAGGGCCAAGTTGAGCTTGCCTAAGCTCTCCCTCAAGTTCGAAAGATAAGGAAAGGCTCACCTAGATCAAAACTGCAAAGGAGCAAAGGATGGTTGGTCCATAGAGTAAGCTACTCGACCTGAGGAGCTAATTCTTTCACCACAGTTTCGTCTCAACCAGATGAAGCTCCTTCAAGAAAATCGAGCGTTGGTGATCACTTTCAGTGAGGTATAGCATTTTTCGACCACTAGACTTAAGGTATGTTGGTCCTTTATGAAAGAAAGTTTAATGGCATGAGATTTTGACCATTGGATAGGCTTGTAATTAGGGTTAAATGGTGTGTGTAAGTTTTCATTCCAATCCGAGCTCGATCAAGCTCAGATCTTCCTTTTCAAAGTGGACGGCCTCCATTAATCCTCGGGGAAGAACAGGGATGATCCCGACCGTCTATCCGCATGTTTTCTATGGTCAGTTGAGATTAAACACACACTTAGATCTGATTTAATACTTTTGGAATGGCAACTTTAATCTCAGTCGGATGATCCTTGATTGGATGATTGAGGATAAACTGCATATCACCCCGCCATGATGTGATGATGTGGTACCACTCCCTTGCCGTGTGGAAAGCGCACTTGACTTAGTTGTCGCGTGTCATGCCATGGATTAAAGAATTTAATTAGATTTTAAATAATCTTAATTAACCCTCTAAACTTTAAAATTTCATATCTCTTCAAAGAAAAATCAGAAAAATATGAGATAAATTATCACTGAAAGATAATTCAATCTAGATATTCTAAAATTAGTTTTAATGGATTTTGAATTGTATCTTTCTCTGATTTTACCTTTTATTAAAAATTTTAATTTACTAATTATCCTAATTAATCCACTGACTAATCTAAAACTTCTTGGGTATGTTTTAGAGGATGACTTCTGCCTCCCCTAATTTTCTTGGGATTTATTGATGGTTTAATTGGGGGAACTATAAGTTCATTTTCTAATTATCCCTTTTATGTAATTAAGGATAATTAAGGGTTTGATTAGTGTTTTAATCTCTTATTGAAGTTGATTAAGGCTTGATCCAGTGAATAGGAGGCTTAGAGAATAATTTTGGGGCATTTCCCCTAAGATATTCCCAAAACCTCCTTTTTCTTTCTTAATCCTCTTTTAATTAACGGATAATTCATTAATTACCCTCTTAATTAATTTTAAAAAATTATAAAACCTTCCAGAACTTAATTAATCTACTTTGGGTAGATGCTTAGGTGTTCAAGAGCCTAAGTTCAATTAAGGAAATCAAAACTCAACTCATATGTGTGAGGGGTGTTTTGAAATTACTTAAGTTAAACCCCTTAGCTTAATTAACCATTAATCAAGAGCCAAATTGCATTAGACCCTTTTCTTCCTAGGTGCATTGCAAATTTAAATTCCTTGTAAGATTTTATGTAATCTTATTGGCTCATAATTACTTGGTTAACTATGCTAAGGTGGTGTAGGTAAGGGTTAATTAACATGCTTAATTCATACCTTAACCTAATCAAAATCTAAAATGAATCTAATCATATAAAAATTAAACAAAAATGCCAAACACATGTGGGAATGGGTTAGGAACAGCAAACTCAATCCATATTTTCAAAATTAAATCAAATTCAAAATCATACTAAATAAACTTTGATTTACTTTAAGCTTTCTTATCTCATAAGATTGTCTTTAGGATTTAATTAAAGTGAATATGTTTACATGCTTTCATTGCTTTAGTTCTTTCCCCAACATGCTAAATATGTATTTCATATGATTTCATGCATCTATGTTTCTTCAAAAATCAAATTTAAAAATGAATTACTTATATGTCAAATTGCATATGTTGGCTAAAGTAAGAATATGAGTGGTTGTTATCACTATTAAATTCAAATTATTTTCAAAATATATGAATTAATTATCAAAACTGAAAGTGTGTTACTTATATTTTATTTATAAGTTTGCATGTGAGTAAAATATAAGGATGTGTCTAGTGTAGGTTTTCTTTCTCTTCTCTTTTAGTATAATTTTGAATAGGATTTGGCAAGGTGTGTGGTTCATTTGAAAAGAACCTAACACTTGCCTAATTCCATATCCTGTTCATTCCTATACTATCACTTAAGAGGGATACTTATGCTTGCACATATAAATTTCATAAATAAAATAAATCAACTAATACAAATTTTTGCATTCTTTCTTTTACATTCATTTCTTTTGTACACATATTTGTATTTAAGGAAAGTGGTATATTAGTCTGGACAATCCCGAGGTTGAGACTTTAAGTAGCCCTAAGTTGGTCTTGTACCTTACACCTCTGGTTAACAATGGTGTTGTACTCACTTATGCCTTTCTTACTTTCATGTGTGCATGTGAAAATTGGATAAGAAATCCCTTTTCTACTTAATGAAAATCATGCATCATAAACTTTTCAATTTCCTTAAATGAATTACTTAGCATGCATCATAAAGTGTGTTACACATTCTCATTTGTGTGTATAGATATGCTCTGGACTCATTCATATGCATGTTATACATGTTGGGAAAGAAATGAAGTGATGCATATTTTATGATTTTGGATCATTTTATTTAATCTTAAAATGCCTTTCTTTTTGAATACGTTTGTTTAGAGATCATCTAAACTTAGGATTAATAAAAACACCTAATTAAAACATTCACTGAACAAAACTAAAACATGAATCTACTTTAGAAATTACTTAGGTTAGGGAAGGAAAGAGAAGTTCTCTTCTCTTTTTCTCTCTTCATAATTTAGTAATTAATTGTAGGATTCACTTGAACCTAATCAAAATATGAAATAAAAATCAACCCAAATCAACTAAATCACTTAAATAAAACTCTCCTCTAAGTTGAACATGCTTCACACTTAGAAAATTCTAACTTAAAGCCATAGCAAAGCATACCACACAAACCTCCAAAGCACATACATTAGGCTAAGTCATGACTTCTAGCTTTAATTTAAGGCGGTTGATGGTTTGATGTTTGCTTTTATTTTGGGTATATGTTTTAGACTAGATGTTAGGATGAATTTGTGTAGAATGAATGGTAGGGCGATCTTAGTATAATCATTATCTTCTGCAGGAGATTGTGCTTAAGGGGCGCTGTAATAAATAAAAATATAAATGCTATTGTTGTGCAAGTGCTTATACCCCTAAGCATAATCCAATAGGCTAGGTGGACTTAGTCACCCATGTGTGAGGTGATAAGTTCAATATACATGCTTGGGATTTTGTGTGGTTTATTTAGCTAACCTTTGTTTTGCAGGTGTTAGCTAGATTTACTTTTCCTTTTCATGTAAATTTTGCAATTAAGATTTTAGAATGATTATTATGGGGATTAGGATGAACATTGGTTATAAGATCTCATCTTATGCACCATGTAAAGTCTTTGGAACATCCACCTTCAACCATCCAAAAGAAGGAACCAAAGAAGAAAGAAAAAAAGAAGAAGAAAGAAGAAAAGAAGAATGAAGAAATGAAGCTTGAAGACCTCCATAACAATGAATTTCTTACTTAATTGTATTTAATTCATTTGTAATCTAGATTATATAAGGGTAAAGCTCAGCTACCTAATTTATTTTTAGGTTTGTATGGTGGTACTTGACCATAATGGCCTCTTATTCTTTTATAATTAGCTTTATAAATTGATTAATAATTTCTTTAGCTTGTGCATTAAGTGACATCCTTTTCCTAGTTTCTTCCTTACTTTATGTATGGCCTGGATGTGGATTAGGCTCTTAAGAAAAAATAAATCTTTTACCAAATCTAACAACTCAAAATTATAAATAAAGAACTCATAACTTCACCTAAAGCTTAGGTTTAAAATCAAGATAAAAGAATTAACAACCCCTTAGCTGGATGAGTACTTTTTTTTATAACATCAAGCACAAATACATATTATTTTTACTCTTGATTGGAGGGCTTCCACCTTTGTCAGAGAAACTTGGCTTGACCTTTGAGAGTCATGGTGGAAACACACCTCCTCCCTTTTTGTTAATTTTGGCTAACAATCTCATTTCTCATGCATTAGGCATACGAATCCAATTAGCCTAAGTCAAAATAATTGTCTCAAAAATAAAAATAAAATGAAATCTGAATTGCATTAGATTTAGGTTATTTGAAGCATGTCCTTACATGATCTAGTCTCTTTAGGGAGTGAGTTTAAGGATTTAGTCTCTTTCTAAATAAATAATAGTCTAGCTATCTTGCATAAAGCATAAGACATACCTACATGTAATTAAAATCGTAGGAGTTAGTTGGCGACCACCCCCAGGCGGTTATAAGTCCAAGCAGTCAGGTGATTTGTCCTCTCTTATGGAGGTAAATCAAATACTCATTTTTCATCTTAGATTTAGGTTGTGCTTTTGGCCCTCACCAAAGCTCTCTAGATTTAGGTTATGAGGTTGCTTCTCCATTTCATGGGTTCATAAGCATAAATTCTCATCGCTTAGGCATTTTCTTAATCTTGTGTTATGAAATCATAAGTCCTAAATTTCTAATAAAAATTCAACTCAAACAAACTAAATCAATTTTAAAAATGTAAAGCCCAATCATAGGATAGTTTGAGATGCTCGCTAAGTTTCCTAGCATCGTGGGCATCTCCTACTTATCTTTCTTTTAGCTTCGATAATAACTTCCTCTCTTTGATCAATTCCTTTTGATCTTCAAAAATGAACTAATCGATTGATAGTCCTTTCCTATTAAAATCTTTGAAGACAATGATCATTTACCTTAATCAAGAGTATTCCTAGGGATCTCATCCCTTAGGATGTAATTAACTATGCGGGCTTGCCCCTGTAGGGAACTTAACGAACCCGGTTTAAAATAAATCATGCTTTACTTTTCCATGTAAAGTAAGGGAAGAATCTCTAGTACATATGTAGACTCATTATCCTTAGGAGTCCTTATTGAGGTGATTAGGTCCATTAAAGGGTAGTGACTTCTCCCATAGATACATTATTCCATTATTCCTTGATGGACATCTAAGCACATCTATGGATTTGTGTGACATCCCAAAAAGATAAATTTTTATATTCTTGCTTTTCACCACAGATGAAGGCGACGATATAAAAATTTTTCACCACAGTATGTCATCTATCGATCAGTCTACTATGGCTCGACTGGGATGAATACTCACTAACTATTAGTTATAGGACTGTGCTCCTCTTCCTCAATGTAATGAATACTTCCTATTGTCAAAACTTCTTCACTGGAAGGATCAACTGTCATGGGGACCATGTCTATGTCCACTCCCCTCTCTTTCTCTGTCTGATGCAGTGGAGGTGGTGTGATGATGATGCTCTTGGGTCACCACTCCTTTCTGATCACAGTTGAGGTAGGGGATCGAGCAAGAGAGGTCAATCTCATCTCAACAGGTGGAATGGATGGAGCGGGATCCTTGGGTTGTAGTCGGATCACCAGAGTGGAAGGTCTTTCCCCAGATGGGGGCTTCTGAACCTTGGTTGGAATGGTAGATGCTACAAGATGAACTAGTGATGGTGGGTGGCAAGGAGAGTGGTGTGATGGCAACACCGACTGCCCCTCAATTGGAGATATCCTCCTGTAGTGGATTGCACTAGTAAGAATAATATTGTCCGAGTGATCGACCCTAACAGGGCGACGATCAGAAATATCCATCAAGGTAGAGGTTCATTTGCACGCATACCTCTCTCCACCGCTGGGTAGATACTCAAGCCTCCACAGCTCTCTCTCTCTCTCTATGGATCACACCTCCACAGGGATCATGCGTAAGTCAAGCAGTCTACCAAAGCTCTGGACCGCAGAAGCGGTTCTAAGTGTGTCTCATGGTATGTTGGTGGTGGAGTAGAAGCAACGATCCTTATATAGTCTTCCTCTCTGTCTGAGACCGAGAGGGGGTGGAACCTACTGCCACTCAGAAGTGGAGAGATCTTACGGGGAGAACCCTTCTCAACTATTTGAGAAGTAGCATCAAGCTCTATGGCTGCTCGCTCATGGCCCCGCTTAATCTTTTAATTTATGTTATGGCATTGAGTATGGGTGAGCAAGCAGGTAGAAGCGCACCCTCAAAGTGGAGGAGACTCTGAGGCTAGAGCCTTCCCCTTTAGAGTAGCCAACGAGGAGGTAGCAGCTCTCACTAGAGCTATGCCAGGGGCAACTAAACGGGCAGGTATTGAAACTGATACTGAATGGGGAGTGGGAACCACTGTCACCTTCCTCTTTAGCATGGTAAACTCAAAGTCAAATGGGATATCCAAGTGGATGAGTGGCATTTTCTCCGCCACCTCCTCCTTACTAACGGTTGTGAGGGCTGCCCCTTCACAAGTAATACGGACCCCCTCAAAGCCACGACCAAAATAGATCAAGTGCATGGCATCAGTCGTGGTGAGATTGGCCTAATCCAAGGCAAGATCTACACCAGAAGGGAAAGAAAAGATGAACTTGCTAGGAGCCATTATCACTAGAAGGCGATGACATGCAAGTCTTGCATTTGTTGAAATATAATTTGAGTAAGACCCTTGCCTTGATGTTTGCCTTTAATCATTGACTTATATACTTAATTTGAAATTTGAACTTACACTTAACAAATTTAGGTATGCTAAGTGGGATTCATTAAATTTTGGAGATATTTTTGATATTTTGAGGAGAGACTTTGCCATATGATTTTGATTTATAACCTATACTCAACCAATTTAAGTATGTTGGGCGAGGTTCAAATATTTGGAGAGATCTTTAAAGATATTTGTATTATGTATCTTGTTTGAAAATTTTGATTTAGAAAACCTTTACTTAGCAAATTTAGGTATGCTAAGAAGAGATTTTGATTATATGTTTGAAAATTTTATGAAAGTATTTTTTTCTTATGATGGTTGATTATGTGTGTGATATATGTTGATGTGATTTGAAAGTGGGGCTTCTTACTTAAAAAATTTTGTAAGTTAAGTAGAGGCCAAATGTGTTTAATATGTGTTTGTTTGATTTGAAAATGAGGCCCTTAACAAATTTGGTATGTTAAATAAGAACCAAATGTGCTTTGATTTATGTTTGAAAATGAGACTCTCACTTAATAAATTTGGTATGTTAAGTGAGAGCCAAATGTGATTTGATTTATATTTTTTTGCTTTTAAAAATTAGGTTCTTACTTAACAAATTTGGTATATTAAGTAGGAGACCAAATGTGATTATGATTTGTTTTTGAAAATGAGATTCTCACTTAACAAATTTGGTTTGTTAAGTGGGAGCCAAATGTGATTTGATTTGTGTTTTGAAAATAAGACTCTCACTTAACAAATTTGGTATGTTAAGTGGAAGTCAAAATATGATTATGATTTTAAAATGAGACTCTCGCTTAACAAATTTGGTATGTTAGGTGAAAGCCAAATGTGATATGATTTGAGTTTTGAAAATGAGACTCTCACTTAACAAATTTGGTATGTTAAGTGAAAGTCAAATGTGATTTAATTTACTTTTGAAAATGAGACTCTCACATAACAAATTTGATATGTTAAGTGAAAGTCAAATGTGACATGATTTACTTATTGAAAATGAGACTCTCACTTATAAATTTGGTATGATAAGTGAAAGTCAAATGTGGTTTAATTTGCTTTTAAAAATGAGACTCCTACTTAACAAATTTGGTATGTTAAGTGAAAGTCAAATGTGATATGATTTGAGTTTTGAAAATGAGACTCTCACTTAACAAATTTGGTATGTTAAGTGAAATTCGAATGTCATTTAATTTGCTTTTGAAAATGAGACCCTCACTTAACAAATTTAGCATGTTAAGTGGAACTCATATGTGATATGATTTAAAAATGAGACTCTCACTTAACAAATTTGGTATGTTAAGTGGGAGCCAAAGGTGGTTGATTTGTTTTTGAAAAATGAGACTCATACTTAACAAATTTGATATGTTAAGTGAAAGTCAAATGTAATTTGATTTGTGTTTAAAAATGAGACTCTCACTTAACAAATTTGGTATGTTAAGTGTGAGCTAAATACATTTATAATTTTTGAGAGTGAGAGAAAATCTATTTAACAAATTTGGGTATGTTAAATAGAGTTCAATTTGTTTTTGTGACTTTTTGGAATGGACTCTCATTTGACAAGTTTGGCAAATGAAGTCCAAAATATGTCTTGATTTCATGTGTGTGTTTTCGTGCTTTTGAAAAGATGGAAACTTTAACTTTATCATATGTGAAATATGTTATATGGAGTTTCAATTTCATACTATAATTTTATTTGAAAATAGAATCTTCATTCAACAAATTTGAGTGTGTTGAATGAAGGTGGTCATTTCCAAAAAGGTGTTTTTTAAAAAAAAATGATTTTGACTTTGACTTTGAAAAGAACCTCCATGTAGCAATCATGGGGATTGTTAGATGAGGTTCGGTTATATGAGTTTTGTGCTTTTTGAAAGTTTCTTATGAATCTTGTGCAAGATTTTTTATTATGTGAATTTTGAAAAAGTGTTTTTGGAAAGTGGCATTTTTGCAATAGAGTTTATTTTCTTAAATATTAAAATCAACCTTGCCTCACCAAGCTAGTGATAAGGAGGTTCTAAATTTTTGTCATCTCCTTTCATGAGTTAATTTTATTTTTCACCTATTGGGAGATCCAATAGTGGTTTCAAGACCTACAAGGAGTGAGATCCTAAAACCTAGATGATGTTGGCTAGCTTTGCTTAAGAATAAAATAAGCTTAGTGCTAATGGAAAGAGAGATAGTCTTGGACTCACATGAAATGCAAGTCCACTATCGATGCTTGGAGACAATAATTGTCTACTATAGATGGAGAGAAGAACCATTATCAGTGGAATCGCCAAACAAATTTATGGTGTTTATTTTTGATTTATGTATATGGGAGACACCACACAGATCTGAGGGTGTACTTATTGAGGTGATCAGATACGACATTAAAAAATAGTGCACTATCTCAAAAGATAGAAATTACTATTCTATAATGGACTTAATCACCTAAGAAGGACTCCTAAGGCATGATGGGTCTTCAAATATATCAGAGATTTTTCCTATTTTACATGAATGAATAAAGTAGGGTTTATTTAAATTGAGTTCTGAAGTTCCCTATAGGGGCAAGCCCACATAGTTAATTGCATCCTAAGGAAGGTGAGTCTCTTAAGAATACTCTCGATTAAAGTAAGTAATTATTATCTCCAAAGATTTTAATGATAGGATTATCAATAAATTGGTTATATTTAGGAAAATCAAGTAGGATAGAACAAAAGGAGAGACTTATTTATCAAAGCCAAAGGAGATGAGTAAGGAATGCTCATGATACTAGGAAAGTGAGCATTCCAATCTATCTTATGGTTGGGCTTTATATATTTAAAATTAAAGAATTATGTATTTGAGTTAAAATATATTAAAAAGTTAGGACTTATAATTTCACAATACAATATCGTGAAAATGTCTGAGAGGTGAAGATTTATGCTTGTAGCCCGAGGGAAAATAATAACCTCAGATCCTAAATCAAGGAAGTTTTAGCAAGGGCCAAAGCACGTCCTAAATCTAATGTAAAAATGAGTATATTATTTATCTCCGCAAAAGAGCATAAATCACCCGACTGTTGGACTTATATCCACTTGGAGTGGCAGTCAACTAACTCCTCTAATATTTTTTTAAAATCATGTCATCAAGTCATATGTTTTGCTGGATTGTTAGGTTATTATTATTTAGAAAGAAACTAAAGTCCTTAAACCCACTCCTTAAGAGACTAGAGCATGAGTGGTATGAGTAATGACTTAATCTAATGCAAATTTTATCAATTTTTATTTAAATTTGGTCTCTTTATTTTGATAAAGGCTATAAGATTTTATATGTATAAATGCATGATAAAATGAGATTTTGGATAAATCAGAGAGAAAGAGGTATTTTTCACCACAGAGGAGACCCTCAAAGGTCAAGTCTTCCCCTATCGTGCAAGGATGGAAACCCTCTCTTAGCAAGAGTGAAATAAGATGGCATGCATGATATTAAGCATACAACATCCAGCTAAGGGGTTTCTAAATCTTTTAATTATCTTGGTTTAATACCTAAGCTTTAAATGAGGTTATGAGTTGTTTAGAAAATTAGTTATGAGTTGTAGTTGGGGTAAAAAGTTTATTTTTTCCCTAAGAGCCTAACCAGATCCAGGCCACACATTAAATCACCATACATGAAGAATCTAGAAAAATACATGTCATTTTTATTACAAAATTGTAAATAAAGCATCAAATAATTTATAAACCCAACGTAAAAGAATAATAGGCTGGTGCGGTCGGGTATAGTCGTACAACCCGAAAAAAGAAATGGGTAGCCGAGCTCTACCTTTATACAACTGGTATATGAAAGAATAATTATAATTTTACAAATAAATAAATGTTATGGGGGGTCTTCATATCTTCTTTCATCATTTCTCTTTCATTCCTCCTTTGGATTTGCTTACCTTGAAGGCATCATGGGGCCTCCCAGGACAAAACCTTCTAGCCTCCGCTCATCCTAATCCTTCATAACACTAATCATAATTTCTAATGCAAATTTACATCAAAAATAGGAAAAGTAAATTTAACTTCACCTGCAAGATAAGTGTTAGCTAAATATACCATACAACCCAAGCAGTTATATGTATAAGTTGGACTTAGCACCCTACACATGGGTAACCAAGTCCACCTATCCTAATCTAGATTATGCTCAGGGGTTAGGCAACCTGTAAAATTGAGCATTTATATTTATTTTAAGCGCCCCTTAAGCACAATCTCTTGTAGAAAATATAATTAGGCTAATCACGACCTAACATCCAGTCTACGAAGCATACACCCTAACATCTAGTCTACAACAATACATCATAAAATCAAACATACATCAAACCATGCACAACCATAACATAAAGCTGAAAGAGGTGACTTAATCTAAAGTGTGTGTATTAAGGCTTGTGTGATATGCCTTAGCTAGGCTTTGTTATAATTTTCTAAGTATGAAAAGATTTAATTTGAAGAGTGGTTCACTTTAAGTGATTTAGTTAATTTAGGAATTTTTAGTTAATATTTTCTTTTATTCTATTTGGTTTACACTTAACAACTAAGTGTTATAAAGAGAAGAAAAGAGAGG
This sequence comes from Cymbidium sinense, assembly GCA_021442155.1. Lineage (NCBI taxonomy): Eukaryota > Viridiplantae > Streptophyta > Magnoliopsida > Asparagales > Orchidaceae > Cymbidium > Cymbidium sinense. The sequence continues at coordinate 97,863,711 of CM038220.1, read as the reverse complement.
ATCACTCTCTTTTATCCCTACCTTAAGCCACATCTAAAGCATATTAATTAATAAATTATCTTTAGTGAATGGCTTATTACATATTTTAAATTAATCATAAGTTTAGGTTTACTCTAAATAATTTCATTCAATAAGAAAGACATCTTAAGATTAATTGGATTTTATTACTATCACACAACACATATTTGTTCATTTCTTTCCATCATATATAACATGCATATGATTAAGTCCTAAACATATCCACATATGCAATATATTTTTGGCACACTTAAATGCAAAATGCATAAATGATTTTTTATAAAAAAAGAGGATTCTCATTCATTAGCTAAATACACATTCAAATGTATGAAAGTTCTAAGCAAGTATTTTTCCATTATTTTGCACTAAGGGAGTGAGGCAGGAACCTCCTTGGGACTACTTAAAATTGTGCATCCCCAGAATATCCAGACTAGATATACCGCTATTCTTAAATATATATGAATGTACAAGCAACTATAAGAATAAAAAATCATGCAAAAAAATAGAATTTGATTTATTTGATTTATTTGTGTGAATAAAATATAGCTCTATTCAAATTAAATGTGAAAATACATAAGAATGAAATCAAATAGGTACGTCACCATTATTTTGCACCCGGAGAGTGAGGTAAGAACCTCCTTAGTGCTACTTAAAGTCGTACGTCTCTGGAATGTCCAGACTAATGTACCCAATAACATTCATATTTATGCAAATCAACATGTGAATGAAAGAAAGAAACTTTATTTCATACGCTAAGCTTATATTTACATGCACCTCCTATGTATGTATAGTTAATGTCATAACATGTATTATTATTCATTAATAAGCTTTTGAAAATACATTTGACATTTAATAGTGATAATAGCCACACATATTTCTAATTAAGTCAACACATGAAAATTTGATATATAGGAAATCATTTATTTATAATTGATTTTTAAAGAAATGAATGCATGAATCAAGTGGCATATAACACTTTAATATGGTTTGAAAGAAATAAAGAAACACAAGCATGTAATTTCATTCAATCCAACTAATTCCTAAGGATAATCATATCAAACAAGTTTATTTAAAACAAACTAAACCTTCTTAATGTCATGTTTGATTTTATGTTTAACTTAATTTAAAAAGATGTAAGAAAGGTTTGTTAATCCTAATCACATTCCCCATATGTGTGAGTTAATTTGATTTTATAAGAAATAATTAGATGATTTTTATGGATTGATTAAATTAAGCATGGATTAAGTCACTTAATTAACCCTTATATATGCTACCTTAACGTAATTAATTAAACAATTATGAGCTAATGTAATATGCAAATGAATTGAAAAGTAAATAACAATGCTCTTATGAAATGAAAGGGGCCTAATGCAATTAGCTCATAATCATTTAATAATTAAGCTTAAGGAACTCACTTTAATTATTTTCATGATTTTCTCACACATGTGAGCTATTCATAATTTCATTAAGCTCTCTTTAGGTTCTTGAACACCTAAAGAACTATACAAGGATTAAAATAAGAAAATCAAATTTAATTAAGTTAATGAAGTCACTAATTATCTAATTAAGTCATATTTATCCTTAATCAACAATATGAAATGGACCTAGGGAAAGAGATAAAGAAGGATGCCTAAATCTCAATCCTTAAATCTTTTTCAAATAGTTGATTAAATTCTAATATGATTTGGGTTTTGATTAATTTAATTAATTAATTAATTAATTTTAATTAATTAATTTTTTAAAAAAAGGGAATGAGGAAGGATTAAGGAAAAGATCGGAAGAGGAGTCTCAATCCATTTCCCTAAGTTTTCTCACTGTTATGAGAGGCTAATGAACTCAATTAAATGATAAATTCACTGTTCATTTGATTAGTTATCATTAATTAAGTTGAGAGAGTAACTAAAGCTTAATCAATCAATTTCTCTAATTAAATAACCAATAAATCTCAATAAAAATAGGGGAGGTAGAGATCATCCCCCTAAATAACTTTTGAAAGTTTAGGATTAATTGGATAATTAATCAAAAAGCAATTAGACTAATTAAATTTGTATTTAAACTCTAATTAAGCCTAAATTAATATTCAAAATTAATTAATAATAATTTTAATGGATTCCACTCTAAAATACTTTTAAAATGAGCCTTCTTTTGCATTTTTTGAATTTTTCTATAATTAGTTATGAATTTTAAAAGTTTCAGCTTAAAATAGATTAATTTAACGTTACGCCACGCTACGCGTGTGCTTTCCGCATTGGCATACGGATAGGTTATTTAAGTTGTCACATCACGTGGCTAAGTCAACTAACGGTGAATGTGCTTTCTCGTGAATTGTCCGATCTAAGATCGAACGGCCACAATTAATCCTACAATTTAGAAGAAAAAATCAAGGATTTAAGCATGATCTAATCACGGTTGTCCATTCCAAGCACGTGGAATGGACGACCCATGATCTTTCTCCTTCGCGAATGATGAAAGGCGTATGTCGTCCGTCTTTCCTAGTTCAATCCGAGCTCACCAAAGCTCGGATTGCTTCCAAAATGATCTCACACCATCAAGGGAAGGAGAGGAACACATCTAACAGTCAAAATCGGATGATATATAAATTTTCTTCGTAAAATACCAACCACTTTGTTTTTGGGTAGACTTTGGGCTGACCTAAGGTCAATTATGGTCGAGTTTGGTCAGCCACAAAGTCCCATGGGTTGGTTTTGGGTGCTTTGGCTTCATTTGGTCAAATGGGTTCATAAGGGTTCATGTTGGGTTGGGTTGACCAATTGGTCAAATTGGATCAAACCAAGGCTTGGGTTAGGTTCAAATAATGTTTTGAAGAGTTTTGGTTCAAAAGAATTGGGTTGGTTTGGCTTAGGTTTGATTTTGACTCATTTGAAATCAAATGGATCAAATATGTCAAGTTGACCAAATTGGCTTGGGTTAGGTGTTGGTTCAAGTTCAATTGGTTAATTGAAAATAATTTTAGACTTTGGTTTGATTTGATTTGAGTTTAATTTAGATTTTGGTCAATTTGATCTTTTAGGTTAATTTGAGCTAGGTTGTGTCAAGTTGACCAATTGGTCAATTTTGGCTCAATTATGGCTTTGGTCAAGTTCAATAAATGGTTTGGATTGAACTTGAGCCATTGGTTGCAATCAATTTGGGTTAAATCAAGATATAACCCATTTTGGCTTTCTAGGCCAATTTGGGTCAACTTAGGTCAAATCATCAATTGAAGTTTGTTTGGCACAATTGAGGATCTGATCATGTTCAATCATTGATTATGAATTAGTTTGAATTAATGGTTTCAATCAATTTGGTATATGGTGGGTTTTGGCTAGTTGAGGTTTCATTTAGGCTAAAGGTTGACTTGGTCAAAGGACCAAGTTGACTTGGTTTGACCCAATTCAAGGTAGTTGATCACCCTAGGATGATTGTTGATCATGATATGAGGTTTTGATGTGCTTAGTTCAATCCAATTTGGGTTGGATTAGAACTTGGCTCAAATAGAGTCTTTAGGTCACTTTTGGTCAAGTGGACTTAAATGGATCAATTGGTTTGATTTTGGCTTGATTCAAGTTTAGTTGAACTCATATATAAGCCTCGAATTGGAATATAAATCTAACTACAATCAATTTGAAGTCTAATAGATTTTGGCTCATTTGAAGTTTTCAAGTCAAAATGGCTAACTTGGGCTTAACTTAGGTTGACTTGAGTTTTGTTTGATAATTGTAGTTTATGTTTATATTTGGTTAAATGATTGAAGAAATGATTGATTCATGAGAAAATCTGTTGGTTTTGGCTTGATTTGGATAAGATTTGGCCAAGTTCAAGAAATTGGCTAAAAAAGCTTGGATTGGATTTTAGTTTAATTTTGGATTTAATTTTGGCTATTTGAATTTATAATTCATTTATATTTGGAATATAAATGAATATATAAATGGGTTATGAGAAAATCACTTGAGTTTGGAGTGATTTGGAAGTAAAGTTGACCAAGCTTAAGGATGTAGGTCAAATGGGCTTAAGTAGGGAATTGATTTAGTTTGATTTATTTTTGTTCATTGGAGGGTTGGTTCCATTTATATTCATGAATATAAATAAAGAAATAATTGATTTATAAATAAATCAATCAATTTTGAGTTGATTCGGGTTAAGATTTGATTAAGCCTATGGAGGTAGGTCCATAGGGCTTAAGAGGGAATTTGGCTTGGCTTGATTTATCTTGATTTTGTTTTGGCTATTTAAGTATGGATTTCATTTATATTTGTGATTATAAATGAATGAATAATTAATTTATAAAGAAATAAATTAAGTTTTGAATAATTTAGGTGGAGATTTGATTAAGCTTATGAGAGTGGGTCATAAGGCTTAAGGAGAAATTTTGATCTTGGATTTGATTTGCGATTAAATTATTTGGCTTGAAATTTGGATTTTGACTTGGTAAATGATTGAGAGATTGAATTGATATTTGAGAAAATCAATTGAATCTGAATTGATTTGAATTTGGTTAAGGCTAAGTCCATAAGATGAAATCAAAGGGCTTAGGAGGGGTTTTGAATTTAATCATGGGATTTTATAGAAAAATCTTGAGCTTGAATTTGATCATGAGATTGATTATGAGTCTTGGAAATTTAGTTTGGTATGAATTTGAGGTTTGGCTTAAGAAGGAAAGAATGGATTGGGTTTAGGCTATAGGGTATGTAAATTTTCCTAAATCCCTAAGGCATAACCTATTCTTATGGCTAACCCTTATAAGTCTTTAGGCTTAGGTTAAGTGCTCACCTAATCACTAGAAGTGTCTTAAGACTAAAGAGCTCTTAGTGTCTATAAAAGTCTTGTATCTATGATGAGGGAGTTGAGAACTCACTCCAAAAGTGAGGTCAACAACTAACGAGGTAATGGAGAAAAGTGGTGACATCCATCACTATTGAGAAAGAAGATTAAGATGTAGGAAGTATCTGGCTAAACAATAGAGATGTTTGGAAGAACATTTTCTTTGAGTTTATAATTAATCTTGAGATATTTTAGAATAAATTAGGAGGTAAAAAAAATATTACAAAGCGAAAGAATGAAGATGTGTGACCATTAAGAGGAGAGAGAGAGAGAGAGAGAGAGAGAGAGAGCAAAGCTTAGGGTACATAATATGTTTTGTTAATTGTGCAAATTAATGGGATAAGTGAGGGGAAAAAAGAGAGGATATTATTATTTTTGGTACATTGAGCAAACAATTCAAAAGCATAGAACTTTAAATCTTTGCCTTTTCAAAAGAAAGAAAAATCTTTGACCACCATAGCTGTCGAGCATTTACTTAAAAAATAATTTTAGTAAATTTTTTGAAAGGGTAAAGAAGGAAGGCATGCTCCTTAATATCGGAGTAAAATAATGATGCTATTTAAATTAAAAAAAAACTTTCTAAGCATTAATAATATGTGTATCTTAAATAAATGTTATAAGTAAATAGATATATAAGGGAGATGTCATCTACCCTCATATAGGGGTGACCACAACTCAAATTGGTGAAATAAAATAAAATTATTAAACTATAATATGAAATTGAATCCTTAAAATACAAAATCAAACCAATTCAATCGATATAACATTCAAATCTTTAATATTACATAAAAAAATAATACATTTATTAAAATTTTAAAATTAAATACACCATTTCATGAATAAGAAATGTGTTCTATTTATAAATATCAAACTTTAGATATCATATATGTAAATGAATAAGAGTTGTGTGCTATATATGTAAATTTCTTTTTTGTTCATCCTTCCCCTCAAGCCCTCTTTAAACTTGCCTTAACATATTCTAGCTGATTTAAATAGTATATGGTCATTAAGTAGGCATGTATCTTGAATTAACTTAAATGACTAAAAAAAATATGTAAATCCAGCTTTAAAAAAAAAACCGTTCATTTTGTCTTGTCCACATTTCATAGTATTCCCCCTCTGCATCTATAGTAAAATTTTAAAAGCCTTCCTAATTTCACTTATGAAATAGAATGATTAGATTTAAAAATAAATATGATCGCATATCTTCTCTCAATCAGTTCATTATGATCTTGTTTCGTTCTTAGATATTCCGGATTCGAGTCTTGGAGAATGCATGATTGTATGAATTTATCATAAAAATAGTTTAAATGATCTTTCATATATATATATATATATATATATATATATATGAAAAATTAAAATATCAAATTAACATCCATTCACTAGGAGATTTCAATCAAAGTTAATAACCGACTATCAATTACCAAGAGTAATCATTGATTAGAGTGAATGTAGCAAGCAAACTAGAGATTTGACTTTTGTTTAATTTAAATAATTTGAGATTTCTTAATAATTAAATAAGATGGTCTTTCTAATTTTACTTAAATAAAAAATTAATTTAACAATAAATTCACATTAACTGATCTTTCTAATTTAACTTAATTAAAAAATTAACATCCTTTTTAGTGGGCTCCTTTAGTATTATATTCTTACAATCTTTAAGTTATTGCCCATAATTTTCTTACAAAATATCACTACTTTTTGGTGAATTTCATCACATTAACACCCATCAAGATCAGATTGTACATTAGGGTTGAATTATTGTAGAATTCCCTTAACGGCAGCAAATATTTGATAAATATTTATAACATTTATCAAATTTAGTGGAATTAAATTATATAATATTATCATGTAGATAAGTTAATAATTTTTTTTTAATTTATGTTTTTGGTTTAATATGAGAGAGATTCACATAAATATCATAATTTTTTTTATTTTTTATCTATCTAATATTTAAATTTTAATATTTATATTTATATTACTTAAATTTTTAATATCACATCAAAAATATCATTATTATTAATTTTTAAAATAAAATATAATTTTTATGCATAAAAAATATTATATATATAATTATGTAGTATATATGTGAATTTTTTATATATAATCTTATAAAAAAAAAAGTTATTTACATGACACAAATCTTTTGTATATTTATATATATAATATTTATATAAATAATATCTAAATTTTTAATATTAAGTTAAAAATATTACAATCATTAATTTTTTTACTGAGAATGTATATTTTGATGTATATAAAATTTATTATATTTATAAATATTAAAATTTAAATATTAGATATATAAATATATATAAATTATATTATATGTCTGTAAATATTGTAAAATGAAAATAATTTCCAAATAATTAACATTAAACTATGCACCATTTACTCTTTAGGATTTTGGGTTTAAGGGCGGGAGGGTTTCGGACTTTCCGATAAGGTTCCCCTCCACTGAGTCCACTCTCTCGCGCCACCGAATCCCCACTGTTTCTCAGGTCCATGGAAGCAGTCGCTTTTCAGTCCTTGCCCTCTTTCTCTGCTAATCTTTGGTGAGATTTACCAGCCTTCTTTTCTGTACTTGCCGCTTTACTGGATCTTCTCTATCTTCTTGTATCTGCATTTTGTGGAGAACTCGAATAATATGTTAGGTTTTGAGCAGCAAAAGAGTTAAATCAATGCTTAATTTTGTAAATATTTTAATAATTAGTCGCATTTGAAGCTTGCAAATTCATCTGATTTATATCTATTCTCTTTGATTAATTTTTCCGATTTGTGTTCAGCAAAACAAAAGTGTACAGGAAGCCATGTCCACAGAGGATAAGAATCAATGGAAGTTCGGAGATAGTTGCTCGTGGTATGCTGGCTCCGAGAAAGTTCATGCAGAGGAGGAAGAAACAAGAGGCTTTTAAAGATGCTGCTGACGAAATGGAGCAGAAGAATTGGAGGAGACTGATGAGGGAGATTGAAGAGCAGGGATGTGCTGTGCAAGTTCTTAGGATTCAAAGGACTAAAGGACAGGCACTTCCTAGAGATCTTGTTCTTGGAACCCTTGTGAGATTTAAACAGTTGAAGAAATGGGGCATTGTTAGTGAGGTATGGTTTTCAAAAAAGCCCTTTCTTTCTTCAAAATTATTTTTGGTATTGAAGAAATGCTTGAAAACCTAGGTGCAAAACGTAATGATTTTTGTCGAGGCCCCATTAAATCGACGACAACATGTTCAATGACTTGATACATCTAGAAAAGGGGCGGAATTAGCTTCTTTTTACTGGTGAACAGAATTTTAATTTATTTAATAATAGAATAATTCAATAATAATAATAATAATAATAATAATAAAATGAATAAAATTACATAAATTAATTTTTCTAGAGAAAACACAGATAAGCAGTAAAATAATAGCATCAAAATTACAAGGGGAAAATATAAGTAGATAAAAATGTGAAAGTTATGAGTTTTTTATTGTAATAAATAAATCAGTTCATTGAAAGTAAGGCATTAAGTTGGGTATTTTTTTAGATGAGGATTGGGTAAAATTATAAATCAAGGACAAATTTCTTAAAAGTAGTATATTCTTGTGGAAAAAAAAAAAATATATTGAGGGTGGGCAGAGCCAATGTGGTTCCACCTCTGGAAGCCCGGAAGAAGGCTTAGAAGAGCATCTGTTTCTTTCAGGGATTTGCCAAATGGAAAACATGGATCTCCAATTGTTGTGAGGTCTTGTTACCCTTAGAAATAACTATGAGTCACCCTCAAAATATGGATATCCAACTAGTTATTTATGATCAGAGTAGAATTATGGCTAATCTAATGTATCCCCATGTAACTGGCTTGTGATGATATCTTTGCATTGATTGGATATGTTGAATTCAGGTGCATTCACCTTTGATGTTGTCATTTATTCTGGATTTTTAACCCTTTTTTTTTCAATGATATTCGAGTTTTTTTTTTTCTCTTAGATTTCAATTTATTTCGTCAAGGTTTTTATAGCCTGTGTCATTAGGCACTAAGTTGATTATCAAATTGTAAGCAATTTATTCATAATTATTTAGAGTTTATTAGTGATTGGTTTTCTTAAAAAATCCACCTTTATGTAGAAGCACCTGCACCAATATGATAAAATAAAGTGATAATAAAGAGATGAAACATTAAATAAAGACTCTTAAGGTTTGTATGGTTCAATTGCAACAAGGTACTAAAAGGAGAGGAAAGGGGATGCAATACAAATAAATTTCCGAAAAGGGCATTCCTCTGCTACACAAGCACACCTAATCTCACAACAAAGTGCCCGTGCCCTAAAGCTTCAATCAAATGCGAAAATATCTCAATATCTTGCAGAAATTACAAACACAAGATAAATAATAAATAAATAGATCTAAATCATTTAAGAAGATCTCCACATAGTCCTCCTTAAGAAATCCAGATCTCTCTAGCTCTTTTCCTTCTGCTTACCAAAATGCAATTGGCTGTAGCTTTCTTTACATGCAAACTCATCTAGGAGCTTAAAAAGGCAGGAATTCAAAGATAAATATTGCTCAAAGTAATATGATTTGCAACAAACTTTTGAGCAATTTTATCACAGAATAGCAAATAATTGAATATATGATAGAACCACTTATTTTGGAGTTTGTTCTTATCGTGAAAATTTTATTGAGGAAAATCTTTAGTATGTTAATTTCTTCCCTCTATGATTAAGGAAATTCTAAATTATGTGAGATAATTTATGCATGATAAAATTCTTATTGTGGATGTTCAGACCTCTTTTTATTTATTTATTTCAATATTATGATCTTGATTAGGTGTGAGATCTGAAACCCTTCTAGGAAAGGTAATCTTTTGTTCAGGAATTAGGTTTGTTTATCTTTTTTACTTTTTTTTGTATTTCTACTATTTTCATTATCTCTTTTAACTTTTCAAAGGTATCCTGCATCCAATTTCTTAACATGGTATCCTAAACATACTTAAAAAATTATATTCTGATACTAAACGGGATTTGGACTGATGGAATTTGCATCAATGAGATAGAACCTCTTTATATGGATTTATTAGATTTTCAGACCTTTCGTTGCTCTTTGCAGATTCTTGAATGGCTTAGGAGCCAGCATTGGTGGGACTTTTGTGAGATGGATTTTTTAATGTTGATCACAGCTTATGGAAAGATTGGGGATTTCAACCGGGCAGAGCGGGTCCTCAAGTATATGAACAAGAAGGGCTATGCTCCAAGTGTAATATCTCACACAGCCTTGATGGAAGCATATGGAAGAGCTGGACAATATAGTAAGGCTGAAGCTATCTTTCGCAGGATGAAATTATCAGGGCCTGAACCATCTCCGTTAACATATCAGATCATTCTTAAAACTTTTGTTGAGGTAATTCATATTCCATTTGTTATTTTTTAATTGTCTTTTGATATTGACAAGACCTTTTGAAAATCTCATAGCAAGATTAAAAAAATTAATGAGGAGATGGAGGGGAGGTAGCACAAAATTCTCATAGCAAGGCACTAGAAGAAAATCTCAAGAAAAAAAATAAAACTACCACTCATTAAAGATGTAGGTTGAGAAAGACCATCAAGTTTCCTCTTGCATGAATTGGCCACCAAGCCTCTACACCTTTGGAAGAACTCTAAATTTAGGTTAATCAATAAAATAACAATTAAATAGGTCCCTTACAAACTTTAATGCCAAATAGGAAAAAAACTAAAAGGAGGAGGAGATAGGGGGCATCCCTCTTGTTTTTAAATGGAAGATGGAATTTCTCTCCCTTAGGCTGGCCAAAGATATGAGAAATAATTATTAATTGCTTAATTTCTTGCAATTAATGATTTCTTTCTTTTTTGTAAATAATTTCCTCTCATAATTTAAACATTAAACTTCAATGATTTTAAATTTTTAAACTTCCTCTTTAAGAGCCCATGAAAATAACACACATAAAGTTACAAAATTAACAATTACAACACATCAAAAATGCTCAAATTATAAATAAGTAATCCAATTAAAAATCTTTATCTTGCTCCTAATGATGGATCCAATTTTTTTGCCTTACTTCTTGAGGATGGGTCCAATTAAAAATAATCTAATATAGTTGGTTCAGTAGCTCCCTGTGTTGCATAAGGATGGATTATCCTTGAGGTAATTGCAATTTCCTACAGCAATGGAAATGGCTCCTATTCTTCTATGGGTTTAGAACTTTAGGCGGCTATGATTTTCCTGTTGGACGACAGATGGAATGCTTAGGAATACTTTTCCTTGATCCCATTGAGGATCTTACACCTCAGTTAATACAATAAGATTATAGGTGAACTCTTGGTAACTTGCGCCAATGGCAAATGTTGATTACATGGTAACTAAATGACAAAACATTATAGACAAAATATGAACAAAAAATTACCATTTTTTATATTTGTAACAATATAAATAAAGAATATATTCCACAGCTTGTAGACATTTACTCACTTTAAAATTCAAGACTGATTTCCATCGCTTTCAAGGTCCACGGATTGCAACCTTGTCCACAATGATGGGCCGACCCTTGCAATCCCATTGATTGATAAGCTGGTCTAGATCTGCTAACAATTTTTTTAGTTTCTTTTTTTTGTATTTGATTTTCTTAATCATGTAATTTTTATGAATTTAAATTGTAAAATTCATGTGGCTTTAGTCCTATACCTTGGGGCTTACACACTGTCTCTTGACAGGTAAAACATTTTGTTGTCTGTTTTCTGTCTTTTAAAACCTTGCTTAGAATCATTCTAATCTAAATGCTCTATTTAATAGAATTCAAATTATGATTTTTATTTAAATTTCTGGAGATTTTTTAGTATTGTCACGCTTACCGAAAAGTAGTGAGTATAATGAAATAAATTGTAACATGATCATTTATGTTCATATTATTGAAATTTTATGTGAAACATTTGTCATAGTTTAAGTTGGTTGATCCATTACAAGGTCCATTCTTTGAGAAATTATGTATTCTGGCAGACCCAGCCATAGGTGTCATAGGAAAGTTTGCAGTGAGTTTGTAGCCTTAAAAAACAAACACCCATGCAAAAGCTATACAAGCAATAAAAGAACCTACAACAATTTATGATACTGTACAACCCTAAATTTATAACGTCATAACAAAGGAAGCCACGGCAACAACAACAACAACAACAAGCCTTTATCCCATTGCCGGGTCTGCATCATGAATTTTCTTCTCCATTGTGTCCTATTATGTGTCAAATTTTCATTTAATTCTAATAAATTAAGGTTATTTTTTATACATCTTAACCAAGTCTCTTTAGGTCTACCTCTACTTTTCTTAATATAAGACACTTCTAATACATCTACTCTCTTAACCGGGTCATCGGATGACCAATGTTTTATGTGGCCAAACTATCTAAGGTAACTCTCTCTAATCTTATCTACCACTAGAGCTACTCTAACCTTTTCCTAAACAAAGAAAGCCACGGCAAAAGAAAAAAATCTCAACTGTTTTGCATATTAAACTATGAAAGTGGGCATACGATATGAATATAAAGTTTTAATATTTCTCTGGAACCATGCTAATTAGCATGAAGATTTAGCATCTTAAGTGTCCTGCAAATTTTAATGTTGAGTCCTCTGACATCCACTTCTTTTTAAAAGTTACCAAATAGGTTTAGGCAATGTTAAGACTAATTTTTGGAGCATCTGGAACAATTAAAAGCCTTGTTAGAATATAGCTTAACCAAATAAGTAAACAACGGGCAGAATGATGAGAATCGTGACCAACAACCTTTCTCAGCTTGAAACGCAAATTTTAAATTTATTCTATTTTCTAGAAGCCAACTAAGAAAGCAAAATCCTACCCCATTCTAACAACCAAAACGAACAAAAAAATATGAAGAAAAATGGGGAATGTAAGACTACGGACCTCAATCCCTGGCTTCTAGAGTATAAGCCAGATGCAATAGACAGGCAGGCCAGCTGAATTCTTTTGTGACAGATAACTTTTTTTGGATAGAGGGGGATTACCTTCGTCTAAATTAGCAACTGTGTCTAATAGACTATTATCATATAATTAAAAAAGTTTTGTTGGCTAAAGCTTAAGCTAAAAATAATGATTTGAAGGGTTTTGATTTCTAAGTGAAAATTTAAGCGACCTAAAAATAGTAGCATAGATATATTGTATTTTGCATTTGTTTAGCATTCTTGAAACAAAAAATAATAATAATAAAATACGTTTTGCTTTGTTTTTTTTTTTTTTTTTTTTTTGTAGCTGTACTGCATAGTGGTTATGTGCCAATTCTAGATTCTCAATCCAGGTAGAATTTATCAAAGGGAATCCACCTTATTGCAATATATATCAGTAAATTGAATTTTAGCAAGATTTTGAAAGCTTTTTTAATTACCTATGCTTTTTAAAGCGCTAGTTTTGCAACAAGCAAAGTAACAGTAAACTATATTATTAAACAAGACAGTTCTTCCTTGGAAGCACTGTTTATGCAATATTTGAGCCTTCACGGTTTGGATTAGTTTTAGTTCACATTTGATTTGGTATTGACAAATAATTTCCTGAAGAGAAGAATTGGACACTTACTGATATGATAATTCATTTTATTCAGGAACATAGTGAAGTTTTTTTCTTCAAGCCAAGGAGGTTTTTTATATGTAGAAAGAGAGCACTTCTGACTTTTTTTTAAGTCAATAACATTTAGCATAAGCAAAAAAAAAAAAAGGATGTTATTTCAGGAGTGATTGTTTATTCATGCAAGGTTCAATCTAAACAAACCTCCTTGGCAAACCTTATTCTGCTATCAGTCTATTAAACCTCTTTTATTGTTATTATAGTATGGGTACAATATGTACCTAAGGTTCTCCAACTGACTACAAGTAAAGGTTGTTGATTATCATTTTACTTCTCAATGAAACTTTTTTTGTTTAATAACCCAAAATAGATGCTTTTTGACAGGCAAACAAATAACATGAAATCGATGTTTTATGGCAGGCAAACAAATTTGGGGAAGCTGAGGCGGTTTTCCAAAATCTTCTGAATGAAGAGAGAGCATCTTTTATGCCTGACCAGAAAATGTTCCATATGATGATATACATGTACAGGAAGGCTGGCGATTACAAACAAGCTCGCAAAATATTTTCCCAAATGGCTGAAAAAGGGATTCCACAAAGTACAGTTACCTTTAATAGCTTAATGTCTTTTGAAACCAGCTACAAGGAGGTTTCGAGTATATATGACCAGGTATTGTAACTCTTTGATCATTTTGTTCCTTTCTTTTCTTCAACAAGTTGGCATCAATTCCCAACTTTATATTTACTGCTCATGCAGACAAACCGGCCCATATATCAATCAATACACAATTTAAGTGACTGAAATTAAACAAACTGGTTTTTAGGAAGTATGGCAGATTAAAACATCTTTTGTCTTATATTTGTTACCGGTTGATAGCAGCTTGATAAAGAAAATAAATCGTCTAGTTTAGGGTGGAGGTGAGATTCACGTATTTTGTTGTTTGCATAATAATTCATTGTCATTTTAATTTTTAAAAATGTCAACAGTTCAACTTTATTATAAGAAAAATAGATATAAGGAATGCGATTTATGAAGCAAAACTGTTATATGATAAATTGATAATTAAATTCAAAATTCATGCTAGATGCAACAAATAATAGATATCAGGAGAATTTCAAGGATGACTGCTAGATAGCAAGATTATATTTATAGAACACTTCATTCCAGCACCAGTATCTTAAATTCTCAAGTTATTGAGCCTCTCTAGATGCAAAGATCCGGGCTTAGACCTGATGTCGTGAGCTATACACTTCTAATCAGTGCATATGGGAAAGCCAGGAGAGAAGATGAAGCTTTGGCAGTTTTTGAGGAGATGCTAAATGCTGGTGTCAGGTGATTGCTATTCTACTTCACCATTTTATATGTGGTGACTCTTTTTGTCCTTATTCATCATTATTCTTATCTGGGACCAGATTCTATCTGCAGTAGATTTGATGATTTCCAAATGAATCTCTTATTTTGAGCTCATAAAGTTGTTATGGGTTCAAATAAAAAAGAAGTATCGTAAGAATATGAATGTTAATTACATTGTGGAAGGGGTGGGTAAATGGCAACATGATCGGAAGTTGCTAAAAATTTTTATGTAAAATGAGTTTTAAACCTTTTGAAGTTCTCAACTAAAGTGAATGGAGCATGAGAAATCTTAAACTCAAGCCCATGTAATTCAGATAATGCTAATAATGATGATAAAAATATGGATTGTTTCCTCTAAAATAATGTTAATGAATTCATTAAATCTATCAGGAGTGCTAATTACAGTTTGGTAAGACTTAACGACCAACTTGGATATTGTGTATCGTTTGAGGTAGCTTTGGTCTAAATGGGGCACTGATAATGCTTTAAAGGCAATCAGTAATTAGTACTTTTTCATGATAGGTTTGCGAAAAGGAAAAAAAATGAACACGTGCATTCAATGGCCATATCAATCAAGTCTTATGGATCATAATTGCCATTGCTCTTTGTTTGTACAAATGTTTAATGCATTGGAAAGTTGTCATCATAGAACACTTCCCGACTAAAAACATTAACCAACCGAGACAAAGAAAAACCCCACTCTCAGGATTAATCGAAAGGCCATTAATATAACCAAGCAGTATAAAAATTACTTTTGAAGTGAAAATAATATACATCTAACACTACATAGAAGATTCGACGATAATTGAAAT
The DNA here is from genome assembly GCA_021442155.1 of Cymbidium sinense. NCBI lineage: Eukaryota > Viridiplantae > Streptophyta > Magnoliopsida > Asparagales > Orchidaceae > Cymbidium > Cymbidium sinense. Next base: position 97,848,150 of record CM038220.1, on the reverse strand, counting down.
TCCTACTATTATTCTCGATGCTCTTATCATCGTGATATACATTATTGATTGAATCAATTAGTGCATCAATCACTCAATTACCTCATCAATTATTACACATAACTATGGCTAGAATGGTACAACTATAAATATTTATTTTTTAGTCATATAGTTAATTTCTTTTTCATTAGGACAGATTTGATTGAGTAAATCAGTCGATCATTCTTTTGTATGATAACCTGTTTCTCCATATAATCAATATAACTCTCTAGAGCAGATGCAATTCAAGCATCAAACCTTGTTACTCATTGTTTGACAGCTCTATCAATGGTCTTCTTTATCGCCCACAAAGTATTCAAATAAAAAAATTTCTCAGAATCTGTCAAGATCTACAGTTATATGTGTTCTCGTGAATTCCAATAGTATCAAACCTTCCATGTGAATGAAGTTCAGTTTCTGATTTGTATAAGTCCAATTCTCAGGTTCCCTCATAACATGCCAAAAAATAAAAATAAAATTGAGCACGGACAGAGGATTGACAACCATTATTGGGATTGTTGGGATGGTGCCGCGTTAGTAATAGCAAAAAAAGTAGCATGGGTTGCGGAATACTAGAGAGCCGGAAGTAGAGGCAGTAACAGTTGCGGGAAACAATCGCTTGGGCGGCAGGATATTGGAGAGTTAGCGGAAATAGTGGAGTGAAAGAATGAGATGAGTGGCAGGAATAGGGCACAACAATATGAAGAAGTGGATAATAGAAGTGGCAACAATAGCGGGAATTAGTGTAGCCAGTTGTATGGTAAGGAAAGCTTTCCACGATATTTAAATTGCATGTGTCCTTTCAATTCTTCTCATTGCAGCAATTTGTTGAATAGACTCCACATTTACCTACTTGGAATTCAATGATCTAATTTGAAACTTTATAGTAATAAACTATTCATATTATATTGCTGAAAATACTAGAAAATACATCCCATACACATAGTAGTTGTCATCATAGGCTTGTTTTACACAAAATAAAGTAGAGAAAATAAATAGCAATGGCAAAACTCATAATGTTCATGACTTTCTGTCTTTTCTACAAGTGATCTTGCAGATTTTCCCCTACATATCTATATGTTTATTCAAGTACCTAAATGTTTTAGAACAGAATATTTATTCTTCAGAGGTGTTCAATTCTTTCCTGTATCCTGCAGTTTTGATTCATGTTTTCTTCTCTCAGGCCAACAGGCAAAGCCTACAACGTTTTGCTAGATGCATTTGCAATTTCTGGGATGTTACAGGAAGCTAAAACTGTTTTCAAGTGCATGAGAAGGGACAAGTACGGCCATTTTGCCTTCTCGAAATCAATATCAAGCCTAACTTTTCTTGATTCTCTGTTAATTTTTCTTTTCTCTAATGGACAGAGTGATCCCTGACCTCTGCTCTTATGCAACGATGATATCTGCATATGTCAACGCTTCTGACATGGATGGAGCAGAAAAATTCTTCCGCCGCTTGAAAGAAGATGGTTTAAAGCCCAATGTAATTGTCTATGGTACCCTGATGAAAGGTTATGCGAAGGCAAATAATATTGAAAGAGTGATGCGCGTATATGAGAGAATGCGAATGCAGGGTGTTGAATCTAATCAAACAATATATACTATCATCATGGATTCATATGGTAAGAATTCAGATTTTGGAAGTGCAGTTGTTTGGTTCAAGGAGATGAGTAGACGTGGGTTCCCTCCTGACCAGAAAGCAAAGAACATTCTTTTGTCCCTAGCAAAAACACCAGAAGAACAGAAGGAAGCAAATGAGCTTGTGGCCAACGAGGTCAGTGATCTCTGTGAGCTAATGGCCAGCGAATCCAATGAGCTTGATGACAATTATGCTGCAGAGACAATTGAAGATCATTCTTCCGTTAAGGTTCATCTCATGGAAGGGAGGACAAGTGATTATTTGGATGTTGGTGACAACAGTAGTGATGATGATGATGATGATGATGATGAAGAGGAGGATGAGGATTTTGAGTTTATTTCTTTTGAAGAAAAGGAAGAGCTTTCACTTTCCAAACAATTATTTGATACTGAAAGCGGAAATTAATGTGACAAATGAATTTTTTTATCAAGTATTGTGCTGAAACATTCTTGCGGATCCCAACTGTTATTCTTAAAATGCATGCTGAAATCAGGTAACGTTTCTTGATCTCAATATTGTAAATGAATGAATTTATTATATTAATTTTTTCTGTCTTTGCAACTATTTTTTTCAGCGTGTCCCTAGTGTTGTCATCTTGACGATGTAGATTGTTTAGATTTTGATGGAGAATGTGCTTAAATCATTTTAGTAAGATACAATGGTGTATAGCAGCTTGACTCTATCCTCTATTTTCTTCAATGGGAAAAATTATATTCAACCTGTTATTTATGAGTGGAAGACCACGCCTTCTAACGATTATGTTACTTTTACAAATGAGGCCTTTAATTATCCTAAAAATATTGGTTCACTAATATTCAACAAACAAACAACCCTGTCTGTAGGAGCAGAGCTAGAAGTAGTAAGAGTAGGGATGGTCGAGTTCCAATGCTGTTACCTTCTAGCCTCCTCCCATTACCAATCCTCACATTATTCCAAATCTTAACCTTTCTACATCACCTCTTACTGATAATATCAATCAATCTTCCTCTAATTTATCCATTAATCTTCAGTCTGATGAGGCTTCTAATCATAACTTCACTTTTTAAAATTCTGATTAATAGGGCCAACTCTCACCTCTGAATATTTCTTCTAATGTTCAAACTTCTCCCCTCGGTTATGACACTATATTTTGTCTTCTGAGGACAATTCCAATGAAAAAGTTAATATTTTGGTGGCTCATAAGCTTGACGAGTTTATTGATGTTATCCTTCCTCCCTTTTATTAAGAATAGAAAATCAAGACAAAAAAACACTTCTTCTCAATCCCAACAATTCCTTATTTTATGTTTACCAACTATTTTTTAGAATGTTCCTTAGTGAAAAAACAGAGGAATTTATTTGTTACCCATTCCACTTACTGAGAGGTTATATGGTTTAAATGAGATACAAGGAACCATAAAAAGAAAAATATTAAATTAAGAAATACATTAAATTAGAAAATTGATATGATAATATTAATATCATGATATTTTAGGAAACAAATAAAGAAAAATAATTATGGACATGTAATCTTTTAAATTTGAATTTTCACTCTCCCTCAAGCTAGGTTATATATGTTGAGCAAACCTAGCTTGGAATTAAGTGTTTTAAATGTCTTTTTAGGCATTGTCTTAGTTAAGATGTCTAAAATCTGTTGGTTTGTTGGAATATACTAAAGAGAAATCACGTCACAGTTACTATCTTTTTTTTGACAAAATATTTGTCGATCTCAACATGTTTTATTCTATCATGATGCATTGAATTCTTTGTTATATTGATCATCAAAAACACTTTTATGGAATCTGACATTAGGATCCGTAGCTCACAAAGTACCCGTCTTATCCATATTCCTTAACAAATACTTAGTACAAGAGCTCTGAATTCTACTTCTGCACTACTTTATGATACAATTGATTGCTTCTTATTTCTCCATGTGATTAGGTTTTCCTTGATGTATGTGCAATATCCTAAAGTAAATCATCTGAATATTATAGATCCAATCTAATCTACATCGGTAAAATTCTCAATACTTTTATTTTCTATCTTCTTAAAAATATTTCTTGACCTGGTGTTATCTTTTAATATCTTAGGATTCCATCGACAACCTCTAAAGGTTTTCGTGAATTGACTTGCCACGCTTACAGAGTTGTCAGTAGTATAGGTGGTAGGAGATTCTACAACCATCACATTTTTCTTTCTTCTCGACAAACCTCGAAGAAGACTTCTCAGATATTAGGTAATGGTTTCATACCTAGTATACACCCTCAAACTTTATTGAGGTTTTTGTTAAGTCCATCAAAATTTTTTAGGGGTTGTTTGGTTGTCTGAATTTTGGGTGTAAAGTAAATGCAAGGGTTTTAACTTTTTGGGTGTTTAGCATGGTGCAAAGTAAAATTTATAAGGTAATCTAATTTATTTAGAATACATTACAAAAGTTATTTTTGGTCTATTTGGAATTCGCTCGATTTGAATTCAAAATCTAAAAATAAAAGTGTTATGGCCGCATACCGTCGTCGTCATTCACTCAGCCACTACGCCCTTCATACCACCGCACCTGCCGCTATTAGCCGATAGCGTCTTCGCAATCCCTGTCGCGCCACCATGCCTTGGTCGTCGGTGCCCTCATCGAGAATCTTTCATTATATTTATTTTACCAAACAAAATAAAAAATAAACTATATTTATAGAGTTTTAACCAAACAATTCTAAAGTAATCCAAATATCGTTGTATTCTTTACGATTATTTTTTGAGCAACCAAAAAAAAAAATTCGATAATCTCCCTGATTATTTTGCATATCCCTGATGTGAAAGAAGGTTATAATATTAGGTGATGGAATACTCACCTTGTCGAAGATCATTAAGGTTGATTTTGATCTCGAAATTTTTGCATCCTCGATTTCATAAGCAGTATTGTAGAGTGATAAATTTCACCAATTTCATTCATTGTTGAATTAACCAACCAGGACATAATCATATTATTCTCAATCTTTCAAATTTTGAACTTTGGATTCCCAGCCTTTGAAGGAATAACTTCGTAGGTGAGATAGTCATCCTTTCCTTTTCCTCAAATGTACATTAGGACTAATTGCAATCATTGAAGATTATTATTTTCATTCAACTTGTGCCCTATGATTTAAATGGGAATACCTTTTGTATCACCATGATTGTTGGTGATGAGGAGCTTAAGTGCTTGGATTGTCTTCCAGATTTTCTGTGGCCAATCCGTGATCTTTGATTGGAGATGCAACAAATATTTGAGGCCCCACAGAAGAAGCACGAGATCGCTAGGGTGGAAGGAAAAGTCAAAGCAATGCAAGCCCTAGCAACATGATGGGAATAAAGAGTAGAGAGATATGGCTCTGATAAGATAAAGAAATAAAGAAATTTATTTGATACTCATGTCTCTTGGTGAGAGATTTCATGGCTTAATTAGAGATACATAATTAAGGCATGAAATCTTTTAAATCTGCATTTCTACACTTGGAAGCAAAAGTGACCCACTACTCTATCTTGGATCTTTTATATTATTTTGGTAGTGAAGAAATTATAATAATTTTTAATTTCTCAATGGAGGTCACATTTGAATGAAATGGGATTCTAAAGTAGCTTTTATGGCTATAATCAGTCATTCGTAATATATTCCTGTTTGGGTTCACTTTTTCTCTTTTGTAATATTTTTCACCTCAGTCAGTTGTGCAAGGAATGGTGCTAATCAAGAGAAAAGATATGCAAAAATTCATATTTGATTTTGCTCTCGATGGTTAATTTTGGGTGATTTCATTGTATTATTAAGGCTATTGAGAAGAAGGTTGATGGAAAAGTTTAATTTATGGAAAATTAATTGATTTCAATTCTTATGTAGTTATACTTTTAATATTGGATTAGTGACTCCAATAGTAGCATCTCCTTTGTTTTGTTTAATCAAAAGCCTGTTTTTCCCATTAAATGCTTACTATACAAGACATTTTATAACAGTCGTTGGCTCCATAGTTTCCCCTCCACTCCTGTCAACTTTTCCACCTCTTCATTTTGATTATTCTCTTATAGTTGTTATATTGGATATTTTTTGAAACTCATACACAAATTCTTTATAAAAAATATTTGAGCTTATGTCCTAACTTCATAGAGTTTATCTCATTTACATGGGATAAGCTTATCTTGAGTGATCTTTTTCTTTTTTTTAACGAACTTTCAAATGTGAAATGGCTTTCCAAACTACTTCCAAATAGTCTTTCAATTTCATTTCTAGCACCATTGTTGATATGAAAGCATTGTAGGTTTTATAAAGTTATAGAAACAATCATTTAGATTCATCTACTTCAATAGACTATTATTACCTCTAAAAGTTCTCATGAAAATACTAAATGCCAAAATAAATGGATTAAATATGACATCAAAAATAGCATTTTTTTTAAGTGAAATGTGAACTTTTTATGCATAAGAACAATGTATTCTTTACGAATATTAATCCTTAAATATTAAATATATAAAGACAAGAATTGTCATGTAAATTTCTTATGAAAATATTACTCTCAAGAGTTTTTGTCAATATTTTTAAATATATAGACAAGAATTATGTCAAATATGCAAATTTCTTATGAAAATATTACTCTCGAGAGTTTTTCTCAATATTTTTAAATATATAAAGACAAGAATTATGTCAAATATGTAAATTTCTTATGAAAATATTACTCTCAAGAGTTTTTCTCAATATTTTTTATGATTGATCAAGAACTCATTAACTCACCATATAGCTCATATTCATCACGAGCTCAAATGGTTAAAATTTACATTAAATGTTTAAAAGTTTTAATTATTCAAATAATTAGCAAAAAAATGGCACAATTACTGTAGTTAAAAAGTACTAAAACAACTTAATCCATCATAAACTTTTAAACAAATCAAAGAAGCTATATACGATAGATGATTTTTTTAAATCCTGACTGAACATCAATTCTCTATATTTTCAAAGATATGAGCTTCACATTATACTGTAGTTCTGCTTCTTTATTGCCTATAAATTTGTTTTATTTTTTGGGCGCTGGGCAAGAAAGAGGCTCCCATTTTCCAGGACACTATCACATTCAAAAAATGGACATAAATTGCACTTTAAATTTTTAAAACTTTTTCGAAAGAGAATGATAACAAAATTAAGCTGAGATAACAATAACAAATAAAAATTTTCATCACGCAACATTACCGATTAAACTTGAATTCAACCTTCTCCAGAAATTTAAATAAATATAATAAGAAGATATCAAGATAAAAAAGAAAAGTTGCAACATTCAACATTGACTCAGCAAAACTGGGCCGCCGTACCGTGGACTTTCAACAGGCTACAGAAATGGATAGAAGACGACTTCAGCATCAGAAGCCGTCAGAACAGCTGAAGGTAGATGAAACTCATCTTAATCATCGCCAAAGGTAGTTTTCTTACCTGGGTAAAAAACATACGACCTTCTATTAGTAATTTTTTTAATCTTTCTACTAAAAGTTTTCCATGTTAAGAAATTAATGCCCCTCCCACCTGGCCACCCTTACCCATGCAATGTACCATCACCACCTCACCACCACTCCACCACCACTGCCATCTCACGACCACCACCACCATGCCACCGCCCATCATCACCTCTTGGTTTAGCTTCCTCCACAATCAGACTGTAACCTCCAAGCTCATAGCCAGAAAGCTCAAGAGCCTTGGAGAAAGCTTCCTCAGTTTTGAAATCAAGGTACCCAATACTGCAAACAAAAGCCAGATACAATTTACTGTTAGGTGACATTACAAAAAGATAGAAAACTCTCTAGTTGAATGCAATATAATAAGTTGCTTTCTTTAATTATTTGTTTTCACACGAAAAATAGAATCAAATACAAGTAGAATAGGTCATCCAACTAAAAAAATATTACTAATTTGCAGTATGGTTAGCTTATCGATGTACCCCGCAATGAAAAGATTATCAAATATAGATGATACGTAAATCCTCATGTAAATTTTCAAAACAAGAGAAATTTTAACGAAAGTAAAGCTTGATACCAAAATCATCAAAAACCCAATGGAAACAGCACGATCTAGTTTCTACACGCAAACAACCCGAAATTAGACAACAGATTGATATCGACGAGAAAAAAAAATAATGATCATTTTGATAATGATGATGATAATGATGGAAAAATCTTAAAAAAAAAACTTTACTTTTAGGAATGGAGCATCTGATTCTTTACAGTTTAATACAGATTCAAAAAAAAGTAGCAGATAGCAATAAACTTTTTGCTGAGATTAAGAACTGACCCTTTAGAACCTCCAGTGTCATAATCTCTAGGTAGGGAAATTCGTGTTACCTCTCCGCAAGAACCAAAAAACTCTTGAAGTGAACTTTCAATCTGCATTCAATGTTCACCCTCAGCTCAAAAATAAATTTTAAGTGAACAAATAAATTGCAAGTAAAAAAATTACCTGAGCCATCTCAGGTGACTTGTCAAAGCCTCTCACAAATATGGTATGGCTCTGACCTTTTTCAGCCTTCTGGAAAGACCTACTTTCCATTCTGATAAAGAAATACCATAATTAGCAATAAAACAAAATAAACAAAGAAAAAGGAGGTACATAGTTCTCAGTTTTCAGAGAAGCGCGTCCTACTGATATGCGTGAACAGGTAAGGGATATTGAAAATAAGAGTACGACAGATACAAAGACAACATATACAAACATATATGTTGATTTATTTACATACATACATAAACATGCATGCATGCTACATACATACATACATACATAGTTTATTTATTTACTTGGTTATAAGAAGCACAGAACCTTGTTTATATATTGACTTCTGTTTTAAGAAGTACTATATTTGGTCATTTTTGCTAAATGGGCACAAAACTTGATTAGTTAGTTACTTTATATTATTGGTTTTACATTCGCACAATCTTGCCTGCATATCCGAGATGGTCAAATCATCTATTAGAAGACGGTTGATGAATTGGCTCAGTAAATATTTGAGCCACGTTGTATAATAACCTTATGTGCATCGCAATCAATGTTTGAAATTACACATTAAGGCGCTTTCTCTCTGTGAGCAAAACTAAAGGAAAAACTTCGAATCAAAACATTAAATTAATTAAGAATATGAATACTGTGAGCAAAACTAAAAAGCTTCGAATAAAAACATTGAATTAATTAAGAATATGAATTAACAAGTACCATAAAAACATATAAATAAGATATCATAGTACAATTACAACAAGTCAAACATAAACAAGTAATTTAATCCATTAAGATTATAACTTATGAATATTCAAAAGTCACTCTCACTCTCATCACTAAGTGAGCCTTCATGAATTATTTTCTCTCCCCCATCTTCAATCTCAACCATCTCCCTTTCCATAATCAATGAAACTATAACATTGATCAAACTTTAAAATAATGACTATCTTGATAAGTACAATTCCAATTACATAAACATTATAGTCACCTTATCTGTTTTTTTTTTACTTATATTGGCCTCATTCTTTATGAAAAAAGTCAATATTAAAATCTTCCTCTTAACAATTGTGAGGGCGAAATTTTATTGCAATCCTCCATAAGTCATTCATCATCTAATGGCCCATCATTACAAATTAATAGGTATTTATCATCCTCCAAAACCATCTTCTTCAAATGTTTATCTTTTAATCCATATTGCACAAAATATAAATCAATGAGTTCATTCTTAAGGTAGTAATATGATTTCTACTCTTCAAAAGAATTTGATAATATGCAGATTGATTTTGTCCGGATCTTGTTGACAAGCATGTATACCTTAGTAATTTGATTGCAAATCAAGTTCTAGAGTGCCACCTCCAAATTAAATCTACCACTCAACTAATTTTTAAAGAGGCGTGACAAATAAACATTGTGAAAGTTAACCAACAAACGAGGAATTTTTCCCTGCTATATCTTTAACTCATAATCCAAAAAACCCTTCCTTATTTCTAGATGCTACAAGTTAAAGATTAGCCTTTACACTCTTAATTAAGTCAACAATAAATCTATTCATGCAATGGTACAAAGCAAATTTGATTGACTTGTTAATACCAATGCAATTGAAGCTAGTATTTTTCATCTATGCTTTCCCAAATTACCTTGTTAGAATAATCTCCTCCGAAGTTGAATATTGCCAAATCATTTGCCTCATCTATTGCACTATACATTTAACCCACAACAAGCTTCTTCTCTACATAATCATTCTTAAAACATGAAGCAAGAGCTTTACTCTGCATCATCCTTCAAATTTCTTAACCAATCACAAATTAACTATTGTAACATAACCTCTAAAGATTGCTTGCTACCAGTAAAGTTTAAAATTGCGCAATTAGATAATAAGACATTTTTCATGCAGAAGACGAGGCATAAGATTCAAGGCATTTTAAAGCGTAAGCCTTAAAATTAATAAGTTGAGCAAAGTAAGAAATATTGTACACAAATCAAAGTTCCAACTAAAAAGTAATATATTAATATTCTAACCTATTAACTTATTAAACTGTAATATATTAATATTCTAACCTATTAACTTATTAATCTATAATATATTAATGTCCTAATATAACAAAAAGTAATAAATTGCAAAACATAAAGTTTCATTTTAATATCTTAACATTGAACCATTAAGTAAAAAATATTCATCTAACATCTGAGTAATATAAGATATCAAATTAAGAACTAATGTTATAACAATTCAAAATATTTATAAAATGATAAATTTTTCTCTTCCACTATAATTATCAAATATCAAAATAAGTGCATCACAAGTAATGATAATTGCACTGTTGGCCAACGTTGTGCATGAGGAGAACGAAGAGGGTATGAGAGTAGATACGCTTGGTAAAGTTTATCTAGAGATCAATTGCATGTATATTATGGCATGCGTATTAGTTAAAAATTAAAATTTATATTTACTTTTTTTAATTAAATTTAAAAGTGTAAGCCTAACAAAAAATGAAGCAAGGCGGACTTTAAGACAAGCCTCACATCATGTGAGACATAAGCCTCACATAACGCCAATGAGACATAAACCTCATTGCAATTTTTCCAAAAAAAAAAATGATTCGGCGGGTTTTTATTGCACAATTTTAAACAAGTGCTACTAGTATGCTTTGTCACACAATGTAACAATTCTAGTAATTGGAGACCCTAAGAGTTCCTTTAAGAAAACTTATCAAAACTAAAACTCAACAAAGATTGTGAATAAACTTGATAATTTTCTTAGCTTTAGTCAAGGCATTATGGAGTCCAATAATATGTTTTTTTGTATCCATCAACTTATCTTCTACCACCTTGTAAATACTAGCATTGCCAATAACAACTTGAACAACTAAAAGCTCTTCAATCTCCTCAACAACCACACAAATAAGTTCATAAATGTACAATGACTTCTCCACCTAATCTAATGATTCAACTAACTTCAAAAAAAAATATCAACCAGATTATTTATTAAAATGTAGACCTAACTCCTATGTTTAATACCGGACCAATTATTAGGTATATTGCAGCACTAGTTTATGCTCAAGTACTATTGATCTCCTCAATAGTCATCTCAAGGTTAGTAAATTCTTCTTTCAAAATTAAATCTAAGTTATTAGGCATGATTGTAACACCAATCTATAATCATGTTCTATTGATTGGCCTTCTCAAGGCAAGTCATATCTTCCTTCAATATCCAAACCCTTCGTTCATATATGAATAAAGATGCAAAACCTTAACTTTATTGACCTATAAAATGAATTATGTTAACATAAATTAGGAAAGTTACCACATTAAATGAAATTGTATTTTTATAAAAATATTTGCAATGCCCATACAATCCCCTATTTGCAAGCCTCTCTTGCATTTTATGGATGCATTCAAGGGTTACTCTCGTAACATCATTCTTCCCATCCTCCACATTCATCGTCCATTGATATAAAGGTCTCATTGCACCTCTATCATAAATGTGTGGCAAAGATGAATAGAAAATGTTTGCCACTAACCTCACAATCATAACAACATCCACCATCAACTATCATCATAATATTGTCATGACAAATGCTTCCACATGATTGCTTTGTTCATATAAGCATGAATCTCTACTTTTAACTCAAGCACTTTGGCACATGATACAACATTCTTATAAAACCCAAAAAGATGCAATTTCATTATGGTTGCACTACCTTTAACCACTATATCATGATAACTACACTTCAAACAGATGCATGAATTTTTACTCCCTCTAATTTGCACTTGCAAATTTTGTACTTCCATTCCGATTTTTACAAAACCGTTAATCATTTTAGAAAATCCCGAACTAAAGAATTTCATCAAAATACAAAATGCAAATGATAAAAAAAAACCCTAAACAATGACAAAAAAAAACTTAATAGTCTAAAAAAATGTAGATGGATTACTATTAAGAAAAGTTGTGGATGGGCAATGTCAGGAAGAGTAATGACATGCAACTAAATAATGACAATGTGAGAGTTGGGCGGGTTGAGCGACACTTTGTTAGGAGATACATGAGGCCTATTTAGTCTTTAGATTGAATGAAATAATAAAATGACAATTTAGGTTTATATTTTATTTCTAAATTATTTTTTTAATAGCAAAAAACCTAGCATCAAAGTGTCGCTCCTCTTATTTATTGCACAAAAGCATGCCAGTGTTATTAAGGTGTAGATCTCATGAAGACTCATAGGAGGCATACGCTTCCTAAAGTTTATTTTCAAATAATGTTGAGGTGCACATGAAAGCATGCCTCTCATTGCTATCTTTGTCACCTTGTGGAGTGTGGATGTACTGGTGTTGTTTAAATAAATGGAAGGCCAATGATTTAATCTTGTTACAATTGTTATTGCACCTCTTCTTATGATTGCTGACAATTTTGTTACTTTATAACATGTGATACGTATCAATTCACGTGATTTTTTTTTTCATTTACAACAAATAGTTATGATATATAACTTTGCATTATTTTTTTAAAATGTTGCGACTTCTCTTAGTGTCAAAATTCAAGTATCAAGTCAGCAAAAAAATGTTAACTAGGAATCAATTAAATTCATTTTTAGAGTTAGTTCACAACAATTTCTGAGTCAAGTTCTTGCAACAATCTTGAGTTCAAATCAAACAAATATTGGAGACATTTTAGGCTTTTCAGCACAATATATGACTATGCTTAATAATTTAGTTTACCTTTTACTTGAATCACATCAACATAAGCATTAAAAGCTACAGCATATAAGTATTTTTTTAAGTCACTACGATAGAAAATGTTCAAACACTCGAAAAATAAAAGTAATTATATTAGTTTCTCGGTTAAGAAGCTAAGAGAATACCCGCTGTTAGGGGTATACGTGCCCCGTTCACGTTCACGAGCCAAGTCAAGTCTTACTGAACGACCCAAAAGTTCTTTTCCATTTAAATCATGCAATGCCTATAAAAACGAGAGCATAAAATCAATTTACAGCTATGAACTGCAGGATGCTGAGAGGAAATATCTTTAAAATCGAATAATCACCCATCAGATGATAAGAAGAAAAATATTAGATATTTTTGAAATAAAAAATTACCTTTTGAGCTGCATCTGCAGTTGCAAATTCTACATGCCCAAACCCCTTGAACTGTCCATCATCGAATTTGGCTAACCGGACATCAGTGACTTCCCCTGCCTCTTTGAAGAACTCAATTCTTAAAGAGAGAAATAAAAAATTAAAATAAAACCTTTAGGGAAAAAAAGTAACAAAGAGGGTAGAGCTACATACAAATCATCCTCTCCAATATCATAGGACAAGTTTCCAACAAAAAGGGTCTTTGATCCAGATAATACATTTTGATTACTCGCAGGGGTCTTTTCCTAGAGTAAAGTAGGCATTAAATCTCTAAATTTTAAATAACCAAGAATAAATCTGATGAGCTTAACATTAAAATACCATTTTCTTATCAAATTTCTTAGTACTATGATCTACAGATGCATCCTTTATCTTTAAGCCAGTCTCCTGTCAATTACATTCAAATGATCAACCAAAGAGGTAATAATGGCAACAAAAACCATCAATAAACGGGCAATTAGGAAACTATTTTAAATGCTAGTTCTACTTCAACAGCAAAAAAAGGCTAGTAAGTTCCTGAACAACTTCCATTGGTTTCCATAGTATGAACTACGGTTTTAGCAAGCAGACGGGAGAAAAAACAAAAGCATACTTTCTTTGCAGGGGTCTTTATTGGCTGCTCATCTTCACTTTCATCCGAAGAATCCTCACTGGAACTACTACTCTTTATTGGTTGTTTAGTTGGCTGAAAAAATTAGTAAAAAGATATTTAGAAAGCCCTAAAAAAACATTCTATTAATATTCTGAAAATAATCGATAGAATAGTTTTATCTTGTCTACCTTGTTTTTTTGTGCCTTAGTAGTCTCCTCATCAGAACTTTCATCGCTGCTGTCATCCTCATCTTCATCACTGATGCTACTCTCTTTTTTCGTGCCCTTTATGGTAGGCTTGCTATCGCTCAATCCAGTAGTTTCCTATAACAATGATGATAGCCAAAAAGATCAGAAAACAAGTTTAGTCAACAATCTAAATGGTAGATTCACGAACACGTGAAAAGCCATACAGGTACTTTTAGTTTCTTTCTCTGTGGTTCCTCATCACTCTCGCTAGATGTCTCTTCAGAACTCTCTTCCACTTTGGCCTTGCTTTGGGATTTCTGAAACAATAAAAACAACCAAAAATTCAATAAAAATAGCATTCTTCTATAGACTATAGCAGACAAAAGCTCATAAATATCGTGCAATATTGGTGCTAAGTAACAAGCAGAGCATTATTAGCAAAGCAAACAAAATGATGAAAAGCAGACAATATGAACAATGCATAAGAAGACAGACTAAGAAAATGAACCAAATAAATGACATTTTCATGTCCAAACACTTGTACAACATCAATCAAGACATTATCATGATGAAAAAAACAAAGAACAAAACAAAATGGTCAGGTATATTGGAATACCAATCATCTAACTAGTCAAGCAAGCCGATCCAAGTGGATCTGCAGCTATTGCAAAATAGGCCAGGAGCAGACACCCCTATAAGCCAAGGCCAATAATGCATGACCCTAAAGCGTCGAAAACTCCAAATACGATTAGGATGATACAATAAATGTAAAACTAATAGAATAAATTAAATCTCAAATTCTTTAGCTAGAAATCAGAAAATGTAAGATTTTGAATCTAATGCATAAAATTCACGGAATAAACACAAAATAAAAACAATGAAAACAAGTCAGTAATTAAATTTTTCCATCACAATATAAATCTCAATTGTATCCAATTCAATCAAAATCAAGAACTTAAGCAAAGCCAAACAAAAAGAGGGAATGATCCAGAATGATTAGCACCACAAAAAGACAAGAATATAACAAATAAGATGCTAAACAATCAAAAAGAAGAGATTGTTATGTGACATGTTGGCATTCCAGCCCAAATAACTAAAAATATGAGAAAGGTGGCTTCGCATCATTCAAATAATTAATGCACATAAAAAATAACAGCAAAAAATTCACCTTTTCGGTGGCTTCACGTTTTTTAAGAGGGATGGCTGAAGGAACCTGCATCAAAAACAGATCATTTCCTTAGAGAAAGGTGGACCATCTAACATGATGAATTAATAGAAAATCTTATGATATCCATCACACCAATAAAATACAAAACTTGAAAAATGTATCTTTGTCGAAGTTTAACTCAGAATGACAGCATGCCACTTAGAATACAAAGCTTCTGAAGATGTAATACAATTTTTTTATTCCATATACCTTCCATTTAATGTTCATTATGTCAAATTATAGTAAACTGTAACACAATTCTCAAGCTCAATAAGGCATATCTGACTGATAATACCACATGTATGAATTCAGAACTGAACAAAACAAAAGCAAGTAGCACTGCATCACCCAAAGTTCTTATTTATAATGTAGAAAATCAGCCTAAGTTAAGCTGTTCCTCCAATCCAATTAAACCTCAGTAAGAAAATTGACAGCCAGTGTTAAATGTTACAAAATGGTGATGGATAAATAACAAGCAGCAACCAAAATTATTCCCCAAAAAAATGGGAAATGACTACAAGTTTAAATAACAACTAGTCAGAAAAAACTTGCACGTGCAAAATAAGCGCATGCAAGTAAAGACCTTAAAAAACACCGACACATCTATTTGAAATGTTTCTTAAAAAAAATCATTAAATACCAATGTCATTAACAAATTATCCATTCAAAGTACCGCATGGAAGATAATCAAAATAAATAGCAAAATACGAACATTTTGGTATAAATATTATATTGAGAAGACATTGGAGATCTTTAGTATGTATGTTTGAGAGAGCTCAGGTTTTAGTCATAGTGCATTTAAGGATTTATCATTATAAAAAAACCAAAAATATCAGCTTCCCTTCACAGAAAATAAAATAAAATAAGTATTTTTCTTTAATCCTACTATTTAAGATGGTAAAGTGAATAAGTCACAATTTATTGCAGGTGTCAAATGTTTTTAGGAACAAAATTCAACCAAGAAACATATTTCAAATTATTGACTGACATACTACTGCTTCTAAAGATTGCAAGATCGCCAGGTGATGGAAATGGCTCGATTAAGACAACTGGACCTGGATGAAAATATGACAAGATAGTATGGGGACAGCTTCAGAAAACTAAGAACCATGATAAACAAAAGGAGGGATTTACATACATACCACACAATTCTTATGTACTTACATATCTAACACCTAAACTTCAATTTGTACATATATAACACCTTAATCTTAAATACCACATCAAAAATATCATCATCATTCACTTTTTAAAAGTGAATTACATATTTTTAAGCATAGAAAAATGTTAGATAAATAAACATCTAACATTAGGTGTTAGATATGTAAATACATAAGAATTGTGTAGTATGTATGTAAATCTCCCTAAACAAAAATGCCCATATACCCAGCTAATTACATTCTAGGACAGTTTACGATGATATGCCTGAAATTCATTTGACAAATATCACACCTTGTCCTTGTCAGAGTCAGAATCACTTTCTGAGCTGTCACTGGACTCATTTTTCTTTTTAGGTGCAGCTGTTACAACAGCCTTCAAAGCAGCTGGACCACTCTTCGTGGTAACCGAAACTTTAGGAGCATCATCCTATCAAAAAGAACAGCAGATGTTTGCACAAGCAGAAAGGTAATTGGCAGGGCATGCAAAAGCATGTTGAAATATTTCTCAATCCAAACAGTAACCTAACCTCTTCATCCGAGTCACTATCAGAGCTTTCACTAGAATCTTCTTTCTTATTTGATGCATTCGCTGAAACTTTTGAAGGTGGTTTTCTGAAAATTGATGCTGCCTTAACTGCCACTTCCTGCGAAGCACTATAGTTATATATTTTGTAAAGGCTTCATTTTATGTTATGCCTGAATTCATTAGACAAAGTTTACACCTTGTCCTCAGAGTCAGAATCACTTTCTGAACTGTCACCAGACTCATCTTTCTTTTTAGGTGCATTTGTTACAGCAGCCTTCAAAGCAGCTGGACCAGTCTTTGTGGTAATTGAATCTTTAGGAACATCATCCTATAGAAAAAGAACAGATGTTTGCACAAACGGTAAGAAAATTTGCAGTGCATGTAAAAACATTCAAACAGTCACCTCACCTCTTCATCAGAACCACTATCAAAGCCTGAACTCGAGCTTGCACTTGAGCTTGGGCTCGAGCTTGCACTAGATCTTGTACTCAAGCTTGTGCTCGACTCTTCTTTCTTATTTGATGCATTTGCAGTAACTTTTGAACCTGGATTTTTGACAATTGATGCTGGCTTAGCTGTCACTTCCTGTGACACATTATAGTCATATAATTTGTGAAGGCTTTATTTTCAGGATATGATGCATGGATTAGCCTTTAAAATCCAATTGCTTTAATGCATGATGATTTTTACCTCATCATCAGATTCACTCTCTGAAGTTTCACTGGATGAATCTTGAGTAACTCCATTATTCTGTGTTGGAAGAGCTTTCTTGCCAATACCAGCTTTCTGTCCATTTCCCTGCACAAATCAATCCAAAGCTTGAGGGAAGGTTACAACAGAGCATTAGTGTCATCCAATACAATAAGATGATTTTAAAGAAATAAAATCTGAAAGTCAATAAATTGACCTCTTCATCAGAATCTCTGTCAGAGCTAACACTTTTAACAGCTACCGGTGTTTTCTTTGAAGGAACAACAGACTTCTTCTGCATACAACAATGTCATCAGATCAGCAATCAATTAAAAAAAGCTAGATAAAAGTTAATTAGGCACTGACATTCTCTTCATCAGAACTGCTATCAGAATCCTCGCTACTTGAATCAACTTTCTTTTTCGAAGCCACAGCAATGTCATTCTTAACTCCAGCAGAAGGAAATTTTTTAAATGAATTTGCAGGTTTGACTTCCTGAAATCAATAAAAATGATTTACAATAAAAATGACTAAACTGTCTCAAAGTTCAGAGACAGATGGCTAGCATTAAAAAAATGATGAAATTACAAATATATAATGCCAAACATAATACAACATAAGATCAGAAAGATATTAAACTGATGTATATACCCAAAATTTACTCGCATATATTTTCCAGTTTGAGTCATCATCAAACCTTTACATCCTCTTCAGTTATTAAAAAAAAAGTATAAAAGCTGGAGAGTCTTATTATAGCTAAGTTTCTTGTTAATTTGGTTGTCCTTAGAGGCATTAATTTTTTTCCTCCTATTATAAGTAGGACTGACTAAAGGAGATGCTCCTATGAAAAAAAAAACACAGCACTACTTTCCTCTCAAAGGTATAAAACTAATCAATAAAGACAAAATGAAGACAATTCTACAATAATTGAAGGTGGGATTATAACTTGAACACATATCCCTTTCAGGTTGGAAGGACCGGTGCTCCATATAACTTGCAAAAATTACGAAGACGCTACCTGCAGCGGTGTTAAAAAGTAGTAGCAAACTCCATAACCGGACAGAGTCGTAGTTTGCCATTGTTTGTTCTCTGTGTACGTGTCTATGAGTGAATCAATTCACTATTAAATCTAAATTCAGGGAAAATCAGAGATTGACAGCATACAAGAAGAAGTGAGGGAAACAACCAGTAATTCTACAAATTCCCTGAAAGGAAGCTACTCCCTCTTGGTTTTATCCTGAGAGGGAGGTTATTGCATTTGATCTTATGGGATATTCCAGATCTTTCGACTCCCTCCTCTAAAAATAAGTGATATTAAAATCTTAAAAGTTACGCAGAATTCCATGACATCATTATCAAGTTAATCTGACATCATGATACAGCCGTGTTGTGATGCAGAGTTCATTCCAGATCACAATGTGAGTCAACTAGTCAGTTAATCAGAAATTTATGTATAAGGCCTTGCTTTGACAAAGTAAAACTCACAATCTAACCATTCTGAATTGTTCTTAAGGAGTGCCAAGTTAACTAATGAGAAAAATGTATAAATACGTATCCCCACCATTTTACATTTTGCATTCCCCTTACAATTATCATATTTATTTTCCATGAACTAGAGGGCACAACTACATTAAAATTAAAAGAAGTGATGCACTAATCAGGTATATATTATAGTAGCACGTAAAAGATTATGGTTTATTTGGTACTGTTTCATTCTGATTTATAAAACAATATTTGTGCTAGTTTAAAAGAGATGGTCTGGCTGCAACACAGCTTTGCCATCCGACTTAAGGCGAGAATCAGTCCACATGTCTCAAATAATAACAACTTCACTATGCTCTCTTACTGCATCTACATTATTCATCTTACATCAAATTTGAACAATGGTCTCAGTAAAATCAATTCAATTTACCTATGATGAAATGCATGGCAGCATAATTCCCAGTAGAAAGTTAATTCCAATGAGTTCAGGAATTACTTAATACCTGTTAATGATTATGTAAATTTGGCAATACATCAATGAGCATACTAGAAAATATCCATATATTTAATTAAAACAAAAAATACAAAACAAGCAATCAAATAGCCCACTACCATTCCACTCGTGTGCAATAATGAGATGTATGACAATGTAATTCCCAATAAAAAGTTGATCCAATGAGCTTAGAAATGCTAAAAAAGTTTAAATAGCTATGGTAATCCATTAATAAGCATGCAAGAAAATACACATAATTCAATTCAAGCATACCCAATATGATATGTGCAACAATGTAATCCCAAATAAAAAAATGATTCCAAAGAACTAAAAAATTGCTAAAAAGAGTGAACAAATATGGAAGATAACAGAAATAAAAATCCCAAAAAACCTAATTTTTTTAGAATGAAAACAGAAGTTACATGAAGATTTAAGAAACAAACCCCTTCCATCCCACCTTTGTTTAAACTATATTGACAAAAAAACAGTATATATGAGCACTGAAATGCAAATGCAAAACATGCCATAGATGTGTTCAGCTAGAAAATTTTATACAAAAATTATACAACACATGTTGGAAAGTATAGCTTGGAAAATCAGTTGGACCCACTTCATCAGATGACGACTCTTCACTGTTCCTGGAATCCTTTATTGGTTGCTTTACTGGTTTGCCACCCTTTTTTGGTGCAATTTTGGCCTGAAATTTAAAAAACAATTAGTGTTTAACAAAAGGAAATATGGAGCATGTTTAGACAAACTTTACAACATCATTCTGTATATGATCGCAATTTGATGAACAAAAAGTTGCAAATACAAACCACATAATTTGTATTATCATTCTCATCAACTACATATATTCATAAAAGAATCAAACCACAGAATCAATGAGAAAAATTGCATTGACAAAAAACAGACACATGCCATGACAAAAAGAGGTCCATGAACTATTAACTTTGCAATCCAACATTGTGAAGGAAAGCTTGGAGAACTGGTTAGTTTTCTCCGTGCATTGTGTGTCAAGAGTTAGAATAAGAAAAAATAGGTTCTCTACAATGCAAGGAAAAGAAAGTACATTAAACTATACCTAGACACTACTTTAATGGAAGCCTCATGAACTGAGCCACCCTTTTCTCAATCAATCAAAAACCTAGTTTTTGAAACTTTACCATAAATCATGCTAGTTGTAAATTTGCCTTCATATAAGAACTACATTTGAAAACACTGAAATCTCAACTAACCCACATCATTTAAATAGCAGCAGAGCTGGCAAAACATTGGATCAGAAATACCTCTTCTTCTGAATCTGATGATGAGTCCTCTAAGCTACTGGTTTCAATTTTCTTCTTTGGCGGGGGAACCTTCTTTGACTTTTTATCAACATTATGTTTTGTCTGAACTTCCACTACTACTTTTTTCTGCTTTTTGGCACTCACCGGTTTCTCCAACACCACTTCTGCATTCCTCTTTCCTGAACATCAGAACAATGTATCGTGAATAATTGCAAGTACATCATAATGAAAATTCTCAAAGGGCGATAATTCAAAAAAGAAGAAATAACAGAAGACACAGACCTTTTTTGGCTGACTTGGAAGGAGGAACAGAGACAGCTGCAGGAGCAATCTGCATAAAAGAGCATGTCAGGCAAACAGCACAATTTGATCTGAACACTAGAATTTAACAAAGACTGATGCCCTCACCTCTACAGCAGATTTCTTGCTTGATTTACCCATTAAAGCACTGATCATAAGAAGCAGAAACATTATAGTAAGAACCAATATTAAGAGTATATACGTATAAAAATTAAAAGAACGATTGAAAAATACACAAAGCGATATTACAAAGCACCAAACAGAAGGAAAAACTATAGACACTAAGGTTTTGCAGAAGCTAAAAGCACTATCTTTCTTCTCTTCCAAAGAAAGGATTGGATTTATTTCAAGTAGGATTTACTAAATCCAGCATATCTGGATTTAGTAAATCCTGAGCTGTTAAATCCTGAAAAGTGTTTGGTAACAGATTTATTAAATCCTACTAAATACAGAAAGATGTTTGATAAGTTATTTGAGAATTTAAATCTATTATAATTAAATAATATTTTTTTAAAGAATAAGAATATAAATAAAAAAGAATATAATATTAAAATTAAAATTTATCATTTAATAAAGCTATCATGATCATTACAAAATATAAATAAATATTACATTATTTAGATCTAATCCTGGATGCAGATAACATCTTCTTAGCTGGTCCTTTATTTTAGATAACGCAAGATAAAGATAATAATCAAAATCTATTTAGATTTTGGAGTTCACAATTATAAATGAAATTGAAAAGATTGAACTTGACCTTAATAAGGTAAAGTGAAAAAACAATAATATATCAGTATTTTACGAAAGCAATACAAATTACATTTTCTCCTCAACTTTTCCTATTTTCTAGTATTCTTGCTATCAATCTTTCTGCCAAACCTTATTTTTCAGATATCTCCGAAGATTCTTCTTCCATCTGATTCAACAATATGTACATTTATCTAATTTTCAATATTATGAAATATATAAAATCAAATTTGTTTCCAATGAGAAGTAAAATGATTCATACTTGATTATAGACATCTAAGTTAAAACCTTCTTCGTTTCCTTCGGTTCTTTGCAGTTGAATCGGGGGGACAAATGAGAACCGACAGAGGAAGGGCCTTCGGTTCTTTGCAGTTGAAGGAAACGGGAGAGAACGAGAGAGTGGGGCTTCGGTTCTTTGCGGTTGAAGGAAACGGGAGAGAATGAGAGCCTTTCAGTTCTTTGCGGTTGAGAGAGACGGAACGAACGAGAGAAGAGGGAGCGAATGCCTACGAGGACAACCCATTCCCGCCACACAAAGAGGTTCGTCGATCTCTAAATCCCGTTAAATCCGCCGAATCGGCGGATTTAATAAATCCGGGATTTACGCAGATTTCCGGATTTACCGGATTTACAGCACAAGCGGATTTACTAAATCCTTAGAAGGTGTTTGGTAGGATTTACGGGATTTAGATGGCTAAATCCCTAGTAAATCCGTTGCCAAACACCCCTTAGTAAAATTATAAATACCAAGCCCTGCAAATCATAAGCATAACTTAGCTTTGAACTAGTTGATTTTAAAAATAGATGAAACCAGTATTGGGTGAATATCCATCAAAAACTTGATGAACGAGCAAAGAAAGAAAAACCTCGATAACGGTTAAAGAAAAAAACCCTCGGCTTTCTGTGCCACAAAAAAACAATCATCATCCTAAAAATCATAAAAAACGCACTTATTTCCACGACAAGCTTGATCAAATAATCAATGGTATCAGATTCCAGAACGGGCATCGACGATTATGAGAAAAGATAACGCGGGCAAGCTGCACGCTATGAAGACAAAACACTTACGAGGTAAAAAGCGTTGAGACAAATGAAGACGTAAAGGATGGCTTACCCGCAGAGGGTTGAGAATTCGGAAGCGATGCACGTTCTAAAAGCCTCCAAAAACCCTAGCAGCCCGAAAACTAGGGTTTTGTATAGTCTGCCCTCTGTCGATCGCTCAAGCGTTTAATTTATAGTGAACCGATGAAAGTTTATGGCACTCCGCTTCAGCGTTCAAATCAATCTCAGCTATTCGATCTCACCGACTGAGACATGATCGGCCCACGCTGCTTGTTATTTTAAACCCCAATTTTAAAATATAAAAAAAAAAACAAAAGATATATATAGCACATTTTTTATATATTTAATATAAATTTTATTTTATTTTTTTATTATATTTTAAAATATTTAAAAATAAACTCAAATTACTTTTTAATATTTTTATTATTTTTAAAAATAATTATTATTATCAAATATATTTTATTTTAAATCAAAACATAAACAATATATATATATATATAATAAAATAGATTTTGATAACTATTATAAATATGTAATAAAATAAAAAATATAAATACAAAACAAAAAAAAATGATTTTGATAAGTATAATAAAATAAAATTATAAATATAAATATAATCAATTATTATTCTTATAGTATTATGAATGATTTTGGATAATCAGTGTTGCTAATGAAAAAAATCCTATATAAATCCTCTTAATAGTTAAATAAAATGCATAGATGGCTATCCCATATCATAAATCCTCTCTCAAAAAAATATAATATTTTTAGGATATTAATGAAATCTAGCTTTGAACTATTTATCAACTGAAGACAATGTATCATAATAAAAAAAATTAATTAATTAATTATTAATATTATGTATTACATCATGTCTCTCAATACTAAGCGATAGCTATTAATGGATATTAAGTTCTAAGACATATATTATCTCGACATCATGCAATAATAATACCACCAAATGCAACTAATAGAAGCCATTTTGTCAATTTTGGACTGACTATACTTCAAATAATGTCGCAAATATCTCAAGAAATAGGATTAATTCACTTTCTTCTAAAACTCTTAAAAGCACATTCAATATTTTTACTTAACTAAGAATCTATTGTATTTATGATAACTAATACTCATTTTTTTATATAGTGAATATTTTCCTCAATTTTGTTTTCTACACCGTATATAAATCAATCAACTAAATTATTATAGATATGGAATTTATCACTGTCTGTGTCTGTGATTTTACTATTTTCGTCTCATGTATTGACTCCATTGCAATGATATTTTTTAGAAGATTTACATACATACCACACAAATCTGTTGTATTTACATATCTAATATCTAAAGTTAGATATTTATTTATCTAATACTTTCGTATGCTTTAAAAGGTATATTTCACTTTTAAAAAGTTAGTGATGATGGTACTTTTGATGTGATATTGAAGATTGAGGTGTTATATATGTAAAAATTTAAGTTTAGGTGTTAGATATGTAAATGTATAAGAATTGTGTGGTATGTATGTAAATCCCCCTTATTTTTGTATGACACTTAAAAAATTATGATGTTTGTTGCTTAATAATTGGTGTTTTATAAAATGTCATTTGATTTTTATTAGTAACTTTAATTTGTTTATGATAATGCAGTACGTGATGATCTAACAAAAATTTTATTTATAATAAAAATATAAACATGTCATATCATTCGATTTTTTGCTACTACTAAACATTTATAGAATCCTAAAGACCACATAATGCTTTAGGCTTTGAAAAAAATAATGGTGTGCAACAAAGGCCTCAAGTTTTAGCATAAGCTAATGAGAATCACTATAACATATATTTAAAATGTATATCTCATCGATTTGTATGAATGATAATGAACATCATACAAAAAAATAATAATAATTAACTATGAGGATGGTGATAATCCTCCAAATTAATTACTTATAAAGTATGATATTTGATAATATCATGGATTAATAATATTAGTTTGTGTCACACATACACCTAAACTAGTATAATATTACATTATACGCATATGTTCATTTCATCATAAATATTTTTGTTTCACTCAAGAAGTCAAGATTATCAAAATAATATATAAAATCACATAATAATCATAAAAATAAATGTAACAAAAATCTCAACTTTTTTATTTATGCTAATTACAAAGTTTCAACACACAAATAACACTATATATAATTCATCTTATATTATGGAGATTTACATAAGTATCACTCAAATTTTCTAATTTTTATATCTAACATCTCAACCTTTTTCTTTTTTACTTAAATACCATCCAAAATCATTTAATAACTCTGATATGGCGCTCCATAACCCAACAAAAAACTGATGTTGATTGGGGGACGCCAGAGAGCGCGAGAGAGGCAATTGACATGAGCAACTTATACAACTTTGTAATGCTACAATAACCAATCATTGTCTAAGGTTAACTCATTTAGCTCCCTCACCCCTTCCTCTTTGATCCTGCATAAAGTTGTTTATTTTGTACCTCGACTCTTTCTCCAATCAGGCATGAAAACCTCATCATGTTCATCATCAAAGTGATAACTCTAAATCTCAGAGACTGAGCAACTACTAACCTTCCGCACATGGCTTCTTTTTAGTTTCTAAGGTTGGTGTTATTTTCACTTGAAAGTTTCAAGGAATTTTAGATTCTCCTTATATTACAGCATTACAGAATCGTAGAAGCTACTCATGTATCTTGCCTCTCACATCCCCTGCCCACTGGTAGTTTGTTGCAGGCTGCGGAGTGATAAATTAGAACTATTAACAAGGTGTTATCAGGGTTGTTTGGTTTTGCTTTAGAATTTAAATAAAGTGAAAACGTTGTAAAGTGAATACTTGAATTAATACTTTCTGTTGTTTTGTTCTATGTAAAGTAAATACATGTAAACTATATTTTCGTTGGTTGAGCATATGTAAAAGTAAATACAGACATTGTGAATACTCTTGTATATTTTTAGAAATTAGAAATTTTTTCATTAATTGAAATATTAAATTAATAAATTAATTATATATTAAAATATAAATATTTTATAAATAAAAATTTATTACTTAGTTAAAAAAAGATTATAATATATTTATTTTAAAAGTAGAAAACTGAATAATATGATGAACATATAACTGATAAATAAATTTATTTTAATGATATCTATTATTTATTTTAAAATATTTTTTTATTTTGCTTTCATAGGATATATATATATATATATATATATATATATATATATATATATATATATATATATATATATATATATATATATATATATATATATATATATATATTAAAAATTACATAATCTTTTTAGGTCAAATAATGACCTAAAAAATTCTGAAATTTCTATAAGATGAGAGCAAAACAAGAGTACATGTATATCTGCAACAAAGTATGACAAAAAATCAAAGCAAAAATATGAATAATGAACTCTGTATTTGAAAAATCAGCTAACAGAACTCCAAATTCACAAAAATTAATACTCATAAACTGTTATTAAAAATTCTTAAAGATAACAATTTCAGAGAGCTCTAAACTTGGTTCATTCAATGCCCATGGGAGCAGTGTATGAAGAGCTCATTGGGTGCTTGTCGCTGTCTAGTAATCTAGAAATTGTAAGATTTGTTGCACAAAGTTGAATGAGTGAACCAACAAGAAACTACATGCTCTTATCGAACATCTATGCTGCAGCTGGGAGGTGAGAAGACGTAAGAGCATTGAAAAAAGAAATCAACTAGAGGGGATTGCAAAAGACTACTATAACTAGCTGGATGGCTATCATAAATCAAATCTATTCCTTTACAACAGGAAATAAATTACTTACTAAAAATGATGTTATTTATGAAAAACTGAAAAGAGTATTCGATGATTTGATAAGAAACTGGATGATTTTCTGATTCAGGACATGTCTTGCATAATTAAGAGGATGATTAACCATAGCAGAAAACAAAAAATATTTTAGGAAAAAACCACTTCTCTCGATTTACTTTACATACAAAAAAAAAAAAAATCAAATGAAAACTCATAAAGAGATTATCATATTTTATTAAAAGAAAACAATTTCATTCACTAACATAACAAGCGTAATCAACAACACCCCATACACAAATAATCACTTTATCTAACATGCCTTATATCTTGAAGCAACCAAATGAGTCTAAGTGTATCACTAATGATTTGGGATCACTTCTACTAGTATTAACTTGATGCTTCAATGTGAATGGTGGGAAGTAATGCTCGTCGACATAGCATGGCGGCAAAACGCCTTGAATGACAAGTAGTACTTTGTGTCTTGCACCATATGTATTGCCACCTTCGATCGACTTCAAACCACGAGAACCTTTGCCACTGGACGTTAATCGTGGTGCCATTCAGGATTATACCTCCCTCTTGCATGAGGAGGGTCGTCAAAAGAGTTCACAAAGCTGTAGTTTGATCTGTCGTAAATGTAGACTATAAGTTGTGAGAGAGCATGACTCAGCAGAAGAACAAACCATTCATTGGAAAGGTCAAGCCGCATTTTCAAGAAGCCGCCTCGCATCACACATACTCATCTCTCCCCATTCTGTACGAGTTGAGGAATTACCGAAAAAAAAATAGGTAAGAGTTATTATCAAATGGTTAGACATCAGATATGCAAACCATGTCCGACGGTTTGAGAGACAAAATGTAATGCATATGATGAGGAAAACACATCAATTAAAGAAAAAGAACACAATTTTAAATTCAATTATTGTTAATTCATAGAAAGTGGATGGACTGGATTTTGAGTGTTTAGCCACATGGATGACACAAACAAAATAAAGAAAACAGGAAATATGAAAAAGAGAACCTTTAATGAAAAGGACACGACAAGCATCATCCTAGCATTGTTAATAATAAGTTTTTTCATTAAATTATAGACATCATACAAATTAAACACGCTAGTAAGGACCAGGGGCAAGCATCATCCTAAAGACAACTATGCCAATAAGTCATCAATTGGCCACCAACAATACGTCTGTGATGTAGAACAAGATTCATGTTTGTCAAATATTCCTATATCAACATGAAATTCTAATACTCTATGCGGATGCAAAAAATTATGAATGAGAAAAAGAAAAAAAAGAGAACCTTTAATGCTTAGTTCTTTTGCAGAGTGTAATGAAGTCTCCCCACTTCATATGACATCGTCGATAAATCTCGATCATCCGTGAACATGGATAAGTTCCAAGTATTCACCATTTACACCACTCTCTTCAAAACTCAGATAACTACCAAGGTTTATCTCCTCAAGCCACAAACCAACATCCTAAAAGCAATGGAAGCATGTTTAACAACAATGATTCAATTAGTAGCTCACACCTACTTCACAAATACATTCAACGCATGAGTAGTGTTTTTTTCTTTTAGAGAAAGAGGGAGAGCGAGGGTTACAACATTCACAATACTATTTTATCTATGAATAATTCTGGATCACCAATATTCACACATTTGACAAATAGATACAAGAAAAAGATCCAAAATAAGCTCGGCACCTACTACATAACTATTGATGTTCTTTACTAGGGTGAAGGATTTCCCCAATAAAGAATACTGAAATAACCATGAAGCTAAATTGTAGTTCCCATTCTAATATGACCCTAATTCCTTGATTTGGTCTGATCCGGCTTGGCTTGAGTTCGGTTCACTGTGAGTTGACTCGCGGTATTGGAACACAGTCGATTATGGGGAAGAGTTATCGGGTGCTTCGATCCGTTGGATTTAGCGCCTTTTTACTCGCTGGATCTAATCACTTGGATTGAGTGCTTCTTGAATTGATCCAAACCGTGGATGATCCGGTTTCTTGTAGACCCTTGGATTTGGTTTTGGATCATGCATTCTTAATGCCCATTTTAAGTGGATTACAGCGCTTGCTTGCTGTGATCGGAAATTTGATCTGAACCCTTGATGTTGGTTTGCGTGGCTTGGCCGTGGGATTAATCGTTTGAGAGAACCTAACCTTATACTTTGCTTTGTTTTTTGTTTTGTTTCACTATTCTGTCGAGACGCTCAGAGGAATTAGGTATTGATGAGGAGAAACTGAGGTTTCTCCGAGGGAAGACGGTGGTTTCCGGCGATGAAAACCTAGAAGAAGATGCACAGGAGGAAGAGAAAGAGACCGAAGATAAGTTCTTTCTTAAAATTCTTCATTTCCTTGTTGGCTTTGATCTCATTTATACTTTCTGCTTTTCCTTTCTTAGGCTTGGATCTAAGCTATCTATGCAAGCCTAACTACTTTCTACAAATAACCGATTTATAGGTTGGATCGTCGCTTTGGTAATTACATGTAGGTTACTACTTGCTTGTTCTTTGTGTTTTCTTACTTCCTTGAGTCTTGGGTAATTACTTCTGTTATTATTAACTGCCAGGCTTCTTTGTTTTCTTGATGTGTCGTTCTGGATTTGCTTTTGGCCGTTGTATTCTTGTTATCTGCTCACTGGGATACCTTCTGTTTAACTTTATGTTTGCCGGAAGGCATTGGAGTGCTTAACTCTGTGTCATCATTGTCATATATGTAATTAAATGTTTATTTACCTGCTCGAACTTCTGTAATGGATTCTTGTAATGGTAATTCTTAATGTTGTATATTATATTTTGGCCTTGGAGGAATTGGATTCATAACACATTCACATCAAATTAATTCTCATTCTCTTACTCATTATTATTCCAAATTTCACAAAAGTTCTTTTTTTTTTAAATTTAAGTGCAACGCTTTACAACGAAGGCTAATAATGCTCCTTAAGAACCAAACCGCACAAAACCAAAATATAACTCATTAAGCAAAGAAGAAACGAGGAAAATCACGATGAACAAAAAAGTTGGAAGTTGCTCCTTTTGAAGAAATTAAGAAATATATGGAAATACGATGCCACAAAGACGATTAGAGAAATTGCAGATTGATTGACCATTCCATTCTCTGCTCAACCCAGCCTTTGACTGTTCTCCCCTAAACCTTCTCAATGGATAATGACATCATCACCAGTTGACATCCAAGGTTTCAAGCTCTTCAAGTGATCACCAACATTCCTATACTAAGTCTAACGCCTCCTTGGAAATTTATCTATTTTCAACATCAACAAGAATCGATATAGATATGAGAAATATAGCATATGGCATCAATCTTGAATTTCAATAAAAAAGATGACTTACAAATGCAAGGTAACATTGTGTACATCAAATCTCAAGACCTCACTAATACTAATTCGATTTTCCGTAAACTAAGCCAATGTATTCTTATATTTGATCGCCGCATCTTAAAATTGGATGAGGGAAAAATTAATAACATACATCCAAGGTGTAAAATTTCAACAAAATATCATGGTGCATTACATTCAAACATCATAAACTATCAGTTAGGTCCATATTCAACTAAAAAAAAAAAATTAAGTTCATGATAAAGTACTGTTGCATGCAATAGTTGTAAAGAAAAAAGATTTAAACGAAAATAACAATAAACACAAAACACAAAATCATCTTCCTAACTCCTTGTGCATCCATCTAGCTTTTGATTCTGTAGGCCTTGCAAGGAAGGATAATCATCGTAGGATTATTTGATAATTTTTCATAGATTGTGTCAATCTCCTAAAAATCTGGAAGATTAGAAAGCTCTGTCATTAATTCACTGAACATTTGTCTCTCCTTAAAATCTCTTGTTGAACTCTGTATTGCTTTTGCAACTTGGGTTACACTATCAGCCATCATCACAATATAATCATGCAAAGATTGATCACTTTCATTCTTTTTAGTCTTCTTGTGTTTATTTAGTCCTTTTGAAGATGAGGGTCCCACTCTCTTTATCTTCTCTGAAGAGTTTTGTGTTAGATCGACATCTGGAAACTCAATGGGCTAGGATTCATCTAATGACTCGACAAAACTTCGAGACTGCCATCATCCAAACTTATATGTTGAGTATCAAATGAAGTTTGAATTTCGACTTTGCCCATTCTCCTGTGGCATGACCTTCACCACAAACTTTCTCCAATTCATTATAACATACAATTGGAATATTTAAAAAGCAAGCATCTTTTGGAAAAGCCTATAATGAAAGAAGTTAAAAAAAAAGTTATCAGAAATTAATTAAAAAATTTAATGTGAAAAAAATAATGTATTACAAAAATACCTGAATATGTGATTTGTATTCCTCTTGTCCCATCAATATCATTTTTTTATTTTCATCCCAAGACACACCTGATTTTTTCTTGACTCGGATGTGATTTCATATTCCTCTTTGATGTCGATCGATTTTACATTGTTGTGTGACTTCAATTCCAAATTTCTATTTCAATTTATAAGAAACACCTTTGAATGATCTTTGAAGCCTTGAGCTTCTCATGTTTGCATCAATATACTCACACATGATTTGTAAAAGCTGAATCCATTCGATTTTGTATTCCCATAAAAATGTTTTCTTTTAGTTTTAGAACTTTTTGAGGTTAGATTGTCCATTTAATCTATTGCAACAATTATATTGAGACAAATAGTATTGGTTAGTATGAGTACAAAAAATAATCTTATAAAAAATTTTGTCAAATGAAGATAAATCTATAAAAAAAGATTTTATGCTACCAAAAAAATAATATCTCTATCATCCAAGACATATATATGTCAACCAAAAAAAAAGTTAAACAAATAACATCATAAAATAATATTTCTATCATCCAAGATATATATGTCAACCAAAAAAAAGTTAAACAGTCAACATCATAAAATATGTAAAGTGAGTACTAATAAAATATATTTTACTAAAACATATTAAATCTAACATCCCAAAAATATGGACTATGTATGTGAGTGGCTATTTTTTTTTTTTGTCATCCAAAATTCTATCTAATAACCAACTTCGTTCATGCGATTCCACATTGCTTGAGCTATTTGGACTATGTCCCAGTCATGATTGATATGTCATCCCCTCCAATTTATACTCATAAATTAAAACTAGGCTAAAAAATTTTATGTCTCATAATATTTTTCATAGACACTTTTGTCACATGGATTAACACATATGTTTGACACTGATAAATTCAATTCAAGTTTAAATTAATATCCAAAAGAAAATAAGTAACTTGAGTTGTCACTTCAAGACCTTGCACTCTTATCCTAACTACAATCAAGCAAATGGCCATCAAGATCTGAAATGCTAAATAAATCAAAAGCAAATGGCCTTGAGTGAATAGAAATCGAGATCAACATAGGAAATCATAAATTAAATATCAAATACACATGTAATCAAAATCATATAAAATGAAAGAAATAGTTGGAACCACCTATTGCAACAACAAAGAAAATTCACATAAAGCAAAATTCCACCACCCAAATGAAAAATAATCAAAATCTCCACCACAAAAGAAAATAATGATAGCTGTAGCATTCCATATCAATCTACTCAACATGAAAATAAAATTCTTAAAAGCAGACACATTACTAAAAAGTTATTCAAAATTGATTTTCTTTTTACTCTATGGAATTACTCTTAACTCAAAAGTGGTTCACAAGAAGAGAATTCCATGGAACGGAAGCACGCTAAAAACTCATTCAAGACTAAATTTTTTAAACATAGCAAACCAAATATGCCAAACAAATTGAACGTAAGCATGCCGAAAGCAATCAAAAGGCCCTTTGGTTATAAGCATCAAATAAAAGTATGAGCGTTTAATAGAAGTAAGAAAAGAGATAAAACAAGATAGATCTGAACCATTATAAACCATTAGTTATACATGAAATTAAAAGCACATCCTTCTTAGGGACCGTAATATCCTTTTTCAAATTATCGTTCAAATATTAATAATTATTAGCAAAATTCTCAATCTATATCTTACAAAAAAAAAAATGAAATAGTAGGAAAAATTTGTAAACGACAGCTCATGACGCATTCAGAAACCCGATATAAAAGGCAGCAGAATTAATGAAAAATAAGTATGAGAGCATACCACCAGCAAGGGGAGGAGATTAAGGTAGGCCTGATTGCCACTTTTCTCAGCGTGTATGTTGATGCACCTCCTAATTAAAGTGTTCTTACCAGGATATGCATCATGCACATAATCAGACGATAAGTAGTATCGGCGGCTCGCAGATAACAAACTTCGGATTTCAAATCTATATTCTTGCTTATCTGGCTTGGAATCTAGATCGAATCAAAGAGTTGAAAAACAAAGAAAGCAAATTCTGTTAAAACACATATCGACAGAATAAGATCTGAAGAAAATGGGTAATCAAACGGTGGAGAAAAAATCAAGGCAACCGAAGTTGTGTAAGAGAGTCGAAGGCAACCGAAGCGAAGAAGGAAAGTTCGTGAACTTGAAAGTATCAATGCAATCCAGAGAAAGGGAGGAAAAGGGATGTACCTAATCTCGGATACCCGCCAGTTCTGCGACAAGGTTGACGGCCGATGGTAAGAAAAAACTGAGCAATGTCGATGCGATCTCACCTCCCGCCGTCGCAGGATTTATGGCTCTCTTCTCTCAAACTGGCGGGTATGCGAAAGGCGGGTATGGGAAAGACATAGCGGGAGACGAGGAGTCTATGCGCGGTTGTTAACCGTGACTTCTGAAATCGCTCGATTTCGGGGGTATTTCGTTTACACGGAAAATAGGCTGGGGAAGGAAAACGAAATACCGTAAAATTCTACACGGTAATTACATTACCGCGTAACAAACACGGGAAAGTAAGAATTACGCGTAATTAGATTACATTACACGGTAATACCACCGAACCAAACAGCCCCTAAGTAGATAAGGAATTCGAGGTATTATATATATAATTAGATAATTTGGACTGATATGTATGTAAATCTCTCTTATACTATGATGAAATTATTGGAACTTCATATATAATAATTCATTCTTCTAATTTCTTTGAGATTAAATCTTTAACATCCACAACCCAATTTTGTAGATTTTTTTTTTTAGCTTTTTCTTTTATGGTAATTACAAACTTATAAAGTAATTTACATTTACGGTCTGTTTGGCATAATATATGAAGAAGCAGCTGTGAAGTTGTTGTACGAAAAAGTGTTGTTAGTAAGGTGATTCTGATGAAACAGTTTAGCTGTTTGGATAACTGAGCTGTGCAGCAACTATTTTTAGTGGAAAATACAGTTCTACCCTTATAGTCATATATACTCATAAGATAACATCAACAGAATAAGGCTTCATTTGGAACTGGTGCGTGGGCGTGACGCGGCATAAACCGCGCCGTTGATGTGTTTAGATGCGAACGAAATGTCTGAGCTTTGAAAATCTACATATTGAGCAACTACCTTCTGCGTTTCACGGTCGAAGAGAGCTTTTTCCTATATTGCCTGCAATTTTGCGCTCACTATTCTCCTCATGCCCTCAATCCATCCTTTGCCTTAACTCGCGACTGGAACTCTCATCTCTGCCGAAGCTTGTCACGAGATAGGAAACCGAGGGATTTGACCTTAACTCTCGCTCTGCCCTATGGGATTTCAACGTCCTAAACCCTCGTCTACCCCTAACTTCCGCTTCGCACCCTCGTCTTCATAGTTCGTGAAGGTAACCCTCGGCTTTCCTATCTAGTCCGCGGCGTTAGTTTTTGTAGATCCGTAATGCATAGTTTGATTCTCTTATATCGTCCCTTCAAGCTTCAGTTTGTGTAGATCTTGTGATTCATAGTTTTATTTCGGTTATCATCGTATCATTTTTTGAAGGATAGATTGAAACTTTTGTGTTGCGAGAAAAAAAATTTATGATGGTTTTAGCACCCCTTCTGCCTTATGCCCATGCCATTTGTAGCAGTGTGAAACATTCAGTAAGATTATTATATTTCTTCTTTTGATATGGATGCTTTTCTTTGGAGATTATGCGTCTTATCACAATTTATTCAGAGGATTTCCCTGCATTGTGGATAAATGTTCATGCTTGCTCTATTATGTATTTTGCTAACTGCCTCTAAATTATCTTTTGACGTTTGACGATACTTTGAGTAATCGTGATATCTGTGTTCTCATAAAAAGAACAATCTTGGAAAACATTCAACCGAAATTGTGTTGAAGGCAATGAGAAAAGGAAAGTCACAAATTTACAATAATTTTAGAGCAATGTGATGTGTTACTCTTTTGATGCATAATTTTAAAATTTTGGTTTGTCTACTAATTTATATATTTATGTGACTTACACATATTGTGTCAAAATTTACTCTTAAGCTTGTTTTAGAATAATTATGCGCACTTTAGCATCTTCTTATGATGCATACATCTAACAGAAATAAGTGCTTGCATAAATCAATATAGGGAGATTAATGGAAAACCCAAGGGACGGTGGAGCAGGTGCTACATAGGAGAAAGAAGTTATACTATTTTTTTGTGATATTTGTTTTAAGGAAATAGAGTTAGGCAATAGACCAACAACCTATTACAATAAAGAGGGTTGGAAGAATTTAAGCAAAAAAAATTTAAGGAGAGGACTGGAATGGAGTATAATATGACATAATTTAAAAATAAATGAGATCAACTGAAAAAGGATTGAAAATTATGGAAGAAGTTAAAACAGGGATCAACTAGTTTGGGATGGGATCCAAGAAAGAGAACTATTGATGCATCAAAAGATTGGTGGCGCGAAAAGCTACAGGTGAAGTTCTTATATGTACTTGTAACCTTCCACTTATTTTACAAAGAATTCTTGTAGATATAATATGTAACTCTTATTGCTAAACTACAGGTAATGCTAAATGTAAAAAAATTTATGCACTGTGGCATAGAACCCGAGCTTGAAGACAACTTGGATTTTATGTTTGGTGGTGTGGTTAATATAGGAGACTATTCCTGGACTCCAAATTGAGAAGTTGGCGATAATGTTCATGAACAAAGCAACTCTGAGCAACGAGCTGATTCAAGTGATTCAAATCATGAATCATTACATGCCACAAATTTCCGCACTGAATCAAGTCATTCTAGACGCCCATCATCTCTAAGACCTAGAAGTCTGAAAAAAAAAAAAAAGAGGTGCTGATTTTCTCCGAAATCAGATATCACAGCTAGTTATTGCATGCACTAGTAGTAGTGTCATCTAAAGTGAATAAGCCAATAGTACTATCTTCGTTGCATAAGGCAATAATTAAGTTATAGCAGATCACTAAAGTTTTTCAGGATATTTCACTTTATTTGCACTCAACGAATTTGCATGAAAATGTTAACAAGCGAGAGATTTTCATGGCAATGACACCGCAATGAAGAGTTTGTTTTGTTCATCACTATTTTGAAAATTGTGATGTTTAGCATTTCTTGTATAATGTATTAATATTTGTTTAATCCTATGGGTGCTTTTAGTGATGTGTAGTTGTTCCTTAAAAACTAACAGCAATTGGATTGCTTTTGTTCTGTTATTGTTTACATTGATATATGATGCTTTGTTAGGGAAGATTTTCAATGAAGTGTTATTGGGTGAGTTTCTATTAAAGATTAATGTGAAGAACTGCTTATTTGTTTAGGTTGCAGTTATGAAAAGTGATGATGACGACCAACCTATGACTGCTATCGTTCTTGTATGCTTAATAAATAAGTACTACGAGTCTTATATTTGCAAAACTCCATATATGACTTCTAAATTTATTAGAGAGAAATTGATCATTGAGATACTTAGAGGGCACCTAGGGAGATTTCATAATATGTTCCGAATATCACAAATAATTTTCATTATATTATTTATTTGCTACAATTGTGGTTCATTGTGTTGTGCTGGTTTATTGATGTTGTTCTAGTGCTGATTGGCCTGCTGCTTAGTGGCTGATTTTCTTTGGTAGAGAAGAAAATGGTTGTGACAACATTAATGTTTTTCTTTCTATATTTAAGGCTTGTAGCATTTTATGTGATTGTCACCATGGTTGTTATAATCAGGCTGGACCGGCCGGTTCGGCCGAGAATTCACCACTATGTCGATCCGGAATGTTCAAAAAATTGCCCTAACAGAGAACCGGTGGAGACCGGACAAAACTGGCAGTTCAACCGCTGAGCCGGAGAGCCGCTCCTGATTCCCGGTTTAATGCCACAATCCTAATTTTGTCGTCAATTTCAAATGAATGGCTGATACTATCCGCGCAGTATTTTCTGCAGTGAAAAGGCCTGGGCCCGTTCTGCCCTCCCCCCCTTCCATTCTGTTTCCCAACTCGATACAGAGAGCAACTTTTTTTGGCAGCCATTACAAGAAGAGAGGATCGCAGAGAATCAAGAGATACTGTCTAGAGAAGAGATATTAGGTGATGTTCTTAGCAATTTCTGAATTTCATCTTATCTTTTTCTATGATATTTCTTGTGTCTCATGGATCCCTTCACAAAAATTATAGGTAATATATATTATGTGTGTGGTGATCTCTTATACAACTTCAAGAAATTCTAAATGAATTGATTTTATTATGTATAATCATTTCTTAAATTTATATGAATGAATCTATTTTGATGAACCAATTCATCTTTTTATAAAATGTATTTTGACAATTTACTTATGCACATGATTTAGTAGAGTTTGATGAACGGATTCATGATAACTTGAAGTTGGTATAACAATTTTTTTAGATTAATGTCCATACATTTATTTAAAAATATTTCTTTTAGGATGTATTTTCTTTTGCATGATGATGTAATTTATTAATATAAATTTGTAACTATTAACTAATATATCATTTGCAAATTCATGGTGGATGAACTTGTGTATCGAATGATTAATCATAGATATCTTTTCATCTAATGTCTAAGTTTACAATTATTTATTTATTTTTTTCATTTATTCAATATTTATTTATTTTTTTATATTTAGAATGGAGCCTTCTGGAAGTCAAAATTCTATTTCTTCTCATAATGTTCGTGAGAAAATAGATTTGGCTAGGAATTATTTTAGTGAATCTAGATATTCTAATGAGAAAAAATAATATAAGTGTTTGTATTGTGGACTAATATACAAGGTTGGAGACATAAATATAATGAAGCAATATTTAATAGGAGTTAAGGGAAGCATTGCTCCATGCAAAAAAAGGTGGAGACATAAATAAAATGAAGCAACATTTAGCAGGGGTTAATGGGGAACATTGCTCCATGTAAAAAAGTTTCACATGATATTCGCTTTCAAATGCAAGAAAATTTAAAAGCAATATTTAAAAAAAAAAAAGATACACAAGAGGATAAAGAGAGTATGCATTCTTATAATTATCATATTATTGAATAAGAGAGGCTCTTATCTATCCAAATCACAATCATCAAGGGGTTGTTTGGTTAGCTAAAAAAAGAATGCAGGAAGGAATCGGTAAAATGAATATAATGATTGATTACTTTGTTTGGTAAGTAAATAAATAAAAATTATATTTTCTATTTGTTTGGATATATATAAAGTAAAGTAAATACCTATATTCTGAATAATGTTATATATAAAAATATATGTATTCTGAATACTATTATTTGTAAAGTAATTATAAATTTTTTAAAATTAAATGAATTATTAAATTAATAAATTATAAATAAAAATTTACTATTTAGTTAAAAAAAGGATTACAATATATTTATTTTAAAATTACGAACTTCTTTATGATTTAGATATTAGGATATTTTAGAATAGAAATAAATTCAATATTCTAGCTCAATATGTAATATTGAATGGAGTTCAAAGTCAAGCTACTTAAAATTAATCAAATTAAGCTTAGATTTTTATATTTTTATATTTTTATATTTTTTTAATAAAAAAAAATAGAATTGAAATGAATTGAATTAAAGGCCAGGCCTTTTATTTATTTATTTATCAACCGATTGATTAAAATTAGGCATTTTATATGGTTTTCAGAACAAAGAAATGGAGAGATGGGTTAATTCGGAGAAACAACACATGGCGGCAATATCATCAAGCAGAGACTGTTTGCATGCCGTTGGGTGCAGGCTTCTCTCACTATACGTGCCAATGTTATCTCTACCACCTTAATAATATTTATATATTATCAATTAATGATCAATCTGACTAATCATCAATTATATATAATATACAGGCTGATCCCCAGATACTCTCAATCTTGCTACGAAAAGCTTCAAACTTGATGCCCAAACTTTTGCATTGTAAACAAGAACAACTACATTTAAACAGTAATTATGTTTACTACTCCGTTAACACAAGCTAATGACTGAATCCAACAATGCAAGCTCATGCCCTGAGTTTGTTTCACCATGATAAGAAGTTCTTAATGACACAGCTAATAGGGGCTCTCATCCTCTTCTCTAACTCTGAGGGGAGGTCTATATTAGTTGACATGTTCATAAAAAAAAGAAGAAGTCTAGAACAGCATATTCAGATAATTAAAAATTCAATGTCTCAATCATTGCTCAGAGTAACAAACTGCATCAGTTCCCACATAAAATATACATATAATTATTTTTGTATTTTGGTATCATTTTTCTTGGTTGCTGCCAAGTAAAAGATTTCCAATCTTTCAACGGAAAATAACACAGCCAAAGATTAACAATCTAGAGATGCTTCAAAGCGAAATACCGCTGTTCTCCTTCCCCATTATCAAACTAGCACCGTTTATTCTTTGGTCCTTCAAATAAACATTCATCCATTCACCCTCCATGAGAACATAACCAGTTTAAGCACTTAACAAGTTGTCTTGCTCAAACCACGTAATCTAAGCAGATCAAATCAGTCGAAACCAACTGGCCGCGTAAAATCCAGAAGAACAGAAAAGGTACAAAAGACCAGAATTCTTACAGGCAAATATCGAAAATTAACAAAAATATGATTCAAGAGACAAGAATCCAGAAGCTCAACCATGGGAGGTAGACAACAAAAAAACGCATTTTTCAGATGAAACTCATTTCTTCTACCACTCAATGGTTAAAATAATAAGCTCAACAAAATGTTCTCTCATCAATGAAATAAGATTACAACATTTCATTTTTTTTTAAAAGGTGCATAATGATAATATTTTAAGTGAAATAAGATATATATATATATATATATATATATATATATATATATATATAGGGCTGAAGGCAAGGCTACGGGCAACTAGACGCTGAAGGGATGAGCATGGACGGCGGCGTGCAGGTAAGCACATGGCTGGCCGGGCGCACACGGCGGCCACGCTGCTGGTCGAGGGCCCAAGAGGGTTTTATCCGCCCGCTTTTGACGGTTTGGGGTTTTTGGTTTTGGCGGTTTGGCGGTTTCTCTTTGATTTTTTACCTTTTTGTCCCTATAGGAGGTCTATAAAAACCCCCTTAGGACCAAGGGAGAAGGCACCTTCTCTTCTTCTTGAGAGAAGACACCTTCTCTTCTTCTTGAGAAAAGGTCGTTGAGGCTCAAGCCGCTGACATACGCCGTCTACGCTTTTCTCCAATCAGACTTTGACCGTCCGTTCGAGGCGATCAAGGCCCACGACACTCCGTATTTCGCTTTTCCTCGAAGAGGCGCCAATCAGCATCTGACCGCCCGTTCGAGGCGTCGAGACGATAACCGAGATCTGGCCGATGGTTGCACGATTCGATGGTAGCGGGTCGGCGGTGACTGCAATCGGCGATAATCGCCGCGATGGTGGTGACCGGCGAGATTGCCGACGGCGGTCGGGCGTGACCGGTGGCGGTGACGCTGGTTACGGCGAACGGGGTGGTCGGCAGCCCAATCGGCGACGATAGTCGTCGGCGACCGGCTAATGGGGATGACCAGCGACGATGTGGTGACCGCGAAAATTGTCGGAATGGTCGGTATGACCGGCGACGGTGACGGCCGACGGGTGGTACGGCAAGAATCGGCGGTAGTCGACGTAACCGCCGCGGCTCTGGATGACCGGCACGATGGTGGTGACCAAGATTGTCCGATGGTCGCGCAGCGGACCGGGCGACGGGGTGGCAGAATTGGCACGAAATCGACGGTATGACCGACGCCGCAGAATGGCCGGAGATGACCGGCGACGATGGAGGTGACCGCCAAAATTATACGATATGGCGGCAGATGCGGATCTGCATGCGGGCGTGACCGCCTACAAGGGTTGGCTACCGACGGGGTGGCTGGCAATGGCAACCCAGACTTTAGTCGAGCCAGGCGCAGTCAGCGATGACCCGACGATGGTAAACCGCCAGAATTGCCGGCATGG
The DNA here is from genome assembly GCA_021442155.1 of Cymbidium sinense. Lineage (NCBI taxonomy): Eukaryota > Viridiplantae > Streptophyta > Magnoliopsida > Asparagales > Orchidaceae > Cymbidium > Cymbidium sinense. The sequence continues at coordinate 97,807,050 of CM038220.1, read as the reverse complement.
TTACGGGCGGTGACCGGCGACCAGAACGGCGGTGACCGCAACTTGGCAAACATGGGGTGGTCGAACGCAATCGACGATGATAGTCGACTGGCAATACCGTAGAATGAGGGGATGACCTAACGATGGTGGTGATTGGCAAAGATTGTCGGCCGTCGGCGACGTGGTTGGCACCGACGGGGTGGTCGGCAGAACCGGCGACGTAGTAGATGCGGGCGACCGGGTCGAATGGCGGGATGACCGACGACGATGGTGGTGACCAAATAAGATTGCAGCGATGGTTATGGCGATGACCGAACGGTTGCGCCGACGGGGTGGCGGCAATGGGAATCGGGCGACGATGGCGACGGCGTAATAAGCGTAGGTAGAAATGACCGGGTGACGATGATGGTGACCGCTAAAATTATGGCGATGGTCGGCACGGTGACTCGCACGGTAGGCGGCCGACGGGTGGTCGCAGAATCGGTGACGAGAGGCATGACCGCGGATTACGATACGGGGTGGTCGGCAGGCAACCCGCGATGGTAGTCGAGCGGGTAATGGCGATGGATGACCATGACGATGGTGGACGCGCCGCGGCGATGGTCGGCGGGCGGCGAGGGTCTTTGACCTATCCAAGGTTGTTTTATCGAGTGACTACGACGTTAACTTGTATGGAAGAGGTCAATTGAATCAACTGGGATTTTGACCTATCCGATTGTTTGTCGAGTGTTACCATGACGCGTTAACTCGACGAAGTATGGAAGAGGAATCAATCCGGGATTTTGACCCATCCGGTTGTTTGTCGAGTGTTACTCGACCTTAACCTCGTATGGAAGAGGTAATTGAATCCGAGGATTTTGACCCATCCGAGGTTGTTTGTCGCAGATTACCCATGACGTTAACCCGTATGGAAGAGGTTGAATTGAATTCGCCGAGGATTCTGACCTATCCGGTTATTTGTGAGTGTTACTGATGACGCAACCTATGTGGAAGAGGCCGGGAAGTCCACCATGGATCTTTTGACCTATCCTAGGTTGTCGAGTTTGCTCGATGACGTTAACCTATGTGGAAGAGGTTGAATTGAACTGAGGATTTTGACCTATCCGGTTGTTTGTCGTGTTACCCGATGATGTTAACATATGTGGAAGAGCGAAGTCCACCAATGACCTTTTGACCTATCCTAGGTTGTTTGTCAGAGTCTTGCTCGATGACGTTAACCTGTATGGAAGAGGTCGAATCAAAACATCCGTTTGTGGTTGTAGCCAAAGTTGCTCCTTAACCTTGGTCTTATTTTTCCATGAGTATGATTGGAAAATCATAATTTGCAAAGCTATATCTCTTATCAATGTTGAAATATCCTCCAACTTTGACTTGTTTCTTGGGATAGTAATCGATTAGATGCTTAACATACATGTTCCGAGATTAAGAGTTGCCCCCGCTGACAAAATCAAGGAACGAAGTTTGATGAATCTTCATTCTTCGCTTGCACTCTTTAAAAGCTTGAAATGCTCTACCTCGATGGTGGTTTTGATCTTGTTGGGAAACTTGGTTGTCATACAAAATGAAATGATGGGAATTAGTATCCCACAGATGATGCCAAATTGTTGCATACTAGAAAACCAGTTGTGGTAGAGTGAAAGTTTACTTTATTGTGAAATCCAAAGACACATACGTATTTAAAGAGTGAACAAAAACTCAAGAATTTTTTCTGAAAATCTCAAAAAAGTGAAAAATCATGTGGCCTAGCCTAGCAAAAAAATCTTCCATTATGTATCTATTTCAGAGTACAAAATCTTCCACAGGATTGCATATGAGAAGGGAACAACAACTATGTAGTCAGTGTTAGCCAAGGTGCGAAAGAATGATGAAGGAATGAGGACATCGATCGATGATGAAGGTCTTCATGATGGAGACCGGTGAGATTGACGACGACGAGGATCGGGCGGCGCACGACGGCTACGGGCTGGTTGACGATCGTCGAGTGGTGGCAGGATTGTGCTTGGAGAATCTTCAAGCTTTAGAGCTCTCTCCTTTTTCTTGCTTGGCCTCCCCTCATATAAGGATTGATATAGATTGGAGGAGTGTCAGACCAGAATACATGCAAAATCCAACCACTCCTCTCCATCTGACGGCTCATGATGATTCCTCGATCATATGATGTATTTTATGTATTTGAATGCTCAAATAAAGTCGAATTGTAAGATCTTTGTCATTTGGAACCGGCCAATGATTGACCGATTTGACTATAAACACTCAGATTTGAAAGCATTTTAGGAATTTAACTGATGTCTCAAAGTTTTCAATGATATTTTAAGTGCTTGATCTCACCGCTTTTACTCCAGCCTGACATCAAGATTCGTCACTAGAGGAATTTTCAGGGTCATATCAAGTGCATTTATTTTAGTCATAAGCTGAAGAGTGGACATAAAATAATTTTTAGGTGGTCTCAACTCTGATTGGAAGGTCAGAGATTCGATTCAAGATAAAATCTCACCACAAATGTCAATCTCTTAAACCGCATTATTAAACCTCCTTAATCCCTATCGATAGAGCATTATATACCTGTATGCCCTGCTACAATATGCTACTCCTATATCAAATGTGCAAAAATCTCACCACAAAATAAAATGTGCAATACCATTTTTCTTCTTCTACCTTCCATATCCAAAAATATACAATAAAATAATCACATATAGATAGAACAAATCATGAATAGAAATCAAAAACACATAAAAACACAGAAAAAAAATCAAAGACAAAAAAAAGAAAAACAACCTCCCCTGATCCATTCCAATCTTTATACTTTATTAACATGTGCAACAACACTAGCTTGTAGATGAGGATACAAAGATCTCTGTATAATAACAAAACTCGTCACCCACTGGTCCAAGTCCCAAAAACTAACTCAATCAGTAAATTGACTAATAATTATAATTAATTCGTAAACTATATCTCATTTCTTTTATTATTTTCCTCAAACAAGAGTGTAATACATGGCCATTTGGACTATGTTCAAAAGCACTAGTGATATTTCATTCTTATTTCAAAAGTTGGTGCAAATAACCTGAAAATCAACCTATGAGAATGATAACTTTTGTAATCACAAGAATATCTAATCATAATCATGTGTCTCCACCTCACCTCCACAATTTTTGATATTGAAGAGAGTGTTTTAAAGTGTCGGTGTAATTTTCAGAAGGCAGATGGAATAGTAGATAAGAGTCATAAGACACTACCCAGAGATTTTGCCCTCATTTGGTGATGATTTTAGATCTGGTTCCAGGTTTCCTATAGGCACAAGCCTCTATAGTTAATTATCCCTCTCAATAAGTGAGAAAGAACTTTCGATTAAGGTTAGTCGTTAGATCACAAAATGCGTAGCGTATAGCAGCAGCATGTGGAGTTTAAGAATTAAAGATATGAAATTCATCATTTTAGCTTAAACCGGATGATAATGGTGATGCGTCCCTAGATCCCACATCTCATCCCGCGCCCTCATTTGGTGATGATGACTTTAGTCCGGTTTCGTGTTTCTTATAAAGCAAGCCCCTATAGTTAATTACCCCTCTCAAGTGAGAGAGATTAAGGCTAGTCATGAAAATGAGCGTAATGTAGTTTTAGAATTTAAGATATTTTATCATTAAACCGATGGTTGGGGAATGATGATGTGCCCATCTAGATCCCATGGTTCCCATCCCGAGCATTCTAGTTTACTTAATGAGGAGATAATCGAATCTAACCACACGGATACTCATCGCACATGAGTTACGCCATCCAATAAATCCTGACTGGTGGTGTTTTCAAGGAGATCTTAAGTCTACCTTAGTTGATAAAGGGTTGTTTGCCCTATCAAGTATACCCTATGATTCACAACTCAAAAGGGCAGAGCCATTGGGGAACATACTGCCACGGATCGTAATATAATGGAGCACTATAAACCACCGAATCGAGACTGGTGAATCGCTTCATCTATGCATGCAGCCAAATGCAATGAGTCGAGGACCCGTCGCCCCATCATGAGATTGATTGAGAACGAGCATAGCAGAACACTTGATTTGACATTGGCACTTTTATGAGTTAGAGTTTTCTTAATTTGTCACCCTCGATAAATAGTTACGGAAGGTGGATAGATTGAGTTTGATTTAAGTTTCTAATGATTATATTTCATTGGAGTAAATTTTAGATTGACACTCAATTTCAGTTAATTTGATTTGAAAAATTGATTAATTCAAATATGTTTAAGAGCTTTAGATCCGCCAACTCTGGCTAACAGAGATTAGATCTACGTCACATGTAATTTATTTTCGATATTTCACTAATTTAAAACTCTTATTATAGATTTTTAGGTTTTGTTAACCTGCACTACCCTAAGACTAAATGATGCAACCCGCAACATCCTGCACTTGAATTTAAGATCATTGATGGGCACATGCAGCTGTTTATAGCAGTTATTTATCTAAAGAGACAATATTAAGTCTACTTACCGATGAGGCTATTTGCCCTGGGTATTCCCTATGATTCACAACTCAAAGGATATAGTGGAGCATATGGGCTACTTCGTGATCATAATATAATGGAGACCGCCAAACCACCCGATGAGGACTCTACGTAATTGCTTCATTTGTGGAGCCTCTTGGCCGCGCAATGAGGACACCGTCACGCCCTTATTGGCGTGAGATTGATGAGAGTGAGCATAATGTAACACTTGATTTGACATTGGCTCCTTTGTGAGCTGAGAGTTTAATTTGTCCCCCCGATAAATAAAAGCGGCGTGGATAGATTGAGTTTGATTTTTTGATGATAGAGTTTAGTGCAGCCACTTAATTTGATTGAAAAATGGATTAATTTGAATATATTTAAGAGATTTAGATCCAACTCTATTTACCGCTAATGAGGATTGGATCTATCTTACCACTGTAATCCGATTTTCATTGATTTGAAATTCTTATTATAGGTTTTTAGATTTTGTTAACCCGGACCCAGTCTTAAGACTAAACAAGGAAACAACCCGCGTAATATTCTCAGACACTTGAATGTAAGCATTATAAAGTGAGCATACGCGTGTATTTAAGACTTTATGTAGTATTTATTTCGAATTATGAGATTGATATGAGATTCTACTTAATTTGATTTAGAAAATTGATTAATTTGAATATGTTTAAGAGATCCCTCAACTCACAAATCGCTAATAGAGGATTAGATCTACCACCCAGTAATTAAATTTTGATATTTCAATTTGAAATTCTTATTATAAGTTTTAGATTTTGTTAACCTGCACTAATCCTAAGATTAAGCCGAAGTAACCGAAGAACATCCTCGTGAGACTTGAATTTGTGCATTCAACATAGTGTCGGGAACATACGGATGTATAGTAATTTTAGGTAATTTTATGCTTTAATTATGAGATTGATTTTATATTTTCATTTTTTATTCCAATTATTTAGAGATGCTTTTTACATTTAAAATTTACACTTGAAATCTCACCGAGCTAATGCACGAATTTATACTTAGCTTAATTTCATTGATAATTTTGATTTTTTAAAATCATAATTAATGAAATTTCTTATTAAAAGGAAACCCTATGATTTTTGTAGATTTTGATTTAAGACGCTTTTCATGCTTTAGACATGATTCTGATGATGATTGATGTTTTGAATTGACCTGATATCTTATTAAAATTTTCAAATTAATATTCAATAAATTCCAATTTCTAAGATTTTTGACATTAAAATTTGCACTTGAAATCTATGTTCGAAAGCACATGGTGTATAAAATTAGATAATTATAATTAGTGATTTCATTGATTTTAAAAATCATGATTAGAATGAAATTCCTTAATTTTGTATTGAAGGAAAGCTCTTTCATTTTTATAGATTTTGGTTTAGATCGCCTTATCCATTTGTACAAATAAATAGTGATTTGACGAAGAAGGCCAGTAAATTGATCTAATATATTATTAGATTTTTAGATTAATATTTAATATATTCTAATTTAGCTCATGCTTTTATACATTAAAATTTGTACTTGAAATCTCTATGCATCGAGCACACGCAGAATTTATACTAGATAATTTCACCTAATTAGTAATTTCGTTGATTTTGAAGATCGTAATTAAAATGAAATTCCTTAATTTTCAATTGAAGGAAGTCCCATGATTGATTTTTTTTTTAGAATTTGATTTAGTGTTACCTTCTGTCATTTTTGTAGAATTTGATTTAGTGTCGCCTTCCTACTCACGTAAAAAGAGAGTTAATGACAAATAAGACGCTTTTATAGTTCAAAGGATAATTTAGTTTGTTATTTTAAAAGAAGATTTATCTCTCAAAGTGACTTTCATTTTCTCCCTCTTTTTTGTTTTACTTTTTTGTTTGTTGTATATTATTTTCCCTCATCTTTTTATTGTTTGGAGTTTTTAATTTGAATTTTAACTTTAGGTTTTTTTGCTTAACATTCTTAAGTTGATTCATTTTATTCGCTTATTTTTAAGTCATGATTCTCCTGCCAAGATGTAAAATATTTGGCCTACCCATACTCACGATGACATGGTTGGTGTTTTAAAGCACTTCGAATTTTAATCTCGTATCTACGAGAGCATAATGAGACCTTTAATCACTGTGATAAAAGAAATATATATAGATATTCCAACTTTCGAGATTTGACAAGATTCCGGTCATCCCGCAGGGCTACATCTAATCAGAGCTGTTACATCACTCCTCACGAGCGATGATTGATGTTTTGAAGACTCGACCGACCTTCAATCTCACATTAACGAGCATAAGGTACTCTCAATCACTGGTATCAATGAGTGAAGGAATGTGTCCTAATATCACGATCGAATTTCATCTCTGCCACTGCGAAAAGATAACTTTAGCATATAAAGATATATATAAATTTTTTCTTGATTTCATCAAACACCTTCCTTACCTCTCTACAACATCGCTTTCAAAATACATCTTTATCAAATCGATAGACTTATTCTGGATCTCACGATAAATAGAGCTGAATTTTGATCAGTTGAGAACGGCCGAAGTCAGCCAGATGACCGTAACGCGGAGGGCTGCAGAAAACGGGCTAAACAGGCCAGCGGGCTGTAGGGAGTAGGCTAATGGGCTGTAGGAAGGATTTCCTGGCCGGCAAGTCGGTGTACGGGCCGGGCTGCGACGCGGAACGGGAAAGGCGGATCGGCGAGCTGCGGGGCTTGGTTGAGGGAGCAGCAGCGAATCAGCAGGAGGGGTCCGGAAGACGCGCGGTGCGGGCCGGTGGGCGCGTGCACGGGGCGGGTTGTTGCCAGAATTGGCCGGCGGTGGGAGCAGATCGCGTGGAGTGCGCGTAGGTCGGCGCCGGCAGCGCGGAGCGGAACTACGGGAATCAACAGTGGTGGGAGCAGATCGCACGGAATGGCGCCGACGGCGGGCCGGCGACAGAATCAGATGGAAAACTAAAGGAAAATTCAACAGGGAGGATAATCTTTTTACCTTTTTTGCAGAGAGGGAGAGTTCCAGGAAGAGAAACGGGGGTTGGAAATGAGGAGAGTGGGAGGAAATGAGAGGAATGGGGAGTGGTTTTCTGAACATGAGAGAGAGAGGTCAGGAGAGAGAGTAGAGTGGGAGAGAATGAGAGGGAAAATGGGGAAACTGCTAGAAATGGAAAAAAAATGGGGGGAGTAGTTTTTTTAGTTTTTTTTTTGAATTAGATAAATTGAAAATAGGAGAGAATGGTTGTTGAGTGGGGGTAATTTAGGATTTTAAAAATTTTAAATCAATTTTTAACGTGGATTTCGCCGATAAATGCACCTTTCACAATATATATATCAATTTAGGCTAATTATGATTAACCCAAAACAACATCAAGATCGCTTTGTCGATCAAGCCACTTCACTAAAATGCGATCACGCTCGACCGCTCATTTTTCGCGCAGACTCATCCGAATTGAGTGCGAACAATCTTACTTAATATATTTCGTTTGAAGCCAATGACTCCCATTTCGGAACGTTTGATTCTTATCGACACCTCCTGATCTCGATATGTGTGCGATTGACGAAGCGCCGTTGCTTCATCAAGTCGTGCATTTATATCAATTTTGATATTCAACATGATGGCTAAGTCGCTCATCATTTGAGTCAATTTTGGTGACATCCTGCATTTCAATTGCATCGTGATCCACTTCAAATTATTCGGCATTAATGTGACTCGACGTGTGAAGTGTAACAGCCTCATGATAGTTTTGATGTTTTGCTAAGATCAATTTCTTAACGTGGCTGCGTGGAGCCTCTCTTGATCGAGCATGTGTCGACACATCGATAGCTACCGATCGATTGATTATTAGATTTTGCAATATTTATATTTTGATCAATTTGACGTTTGAACGACGTGGCCCATTCAGATCGGAGGTCGTCGTTTCATTTTCGAGACAACCAATGCATTTTGAACCCACACGCCGTCACTTCCGGTCCATCGAATTTGATTTGTAGTGATTTATATTACACATATGAGCAAGACACAATACCCTTCTATCCTCTCATACTAAAAAATGGAAAATATGTAAAAATGTGTTACTTAATGGAAGATTGTGTGGATTTCTTAATTCAACCTTATTGGGGTCATCCAGTCCCAGCCTTCGACATATTGAGCAGCAACATCTTCATCAATTTGACACAAAGAAGATATAAAGTTAATATTTAAAGTTTTACTTAACAAATTAAAACTATAGAACTATTTCCAAGTGATCATATCGTTCTAAGAATAGGAACACTATAATAAATAAAGGAAATAAAATAGAAAATCAGTTGGTTTATGGAAGTTTCAGCTTATCTCCAAAATCAGTTGGTTTATGGGAGTTCAAACCTACGGATTCACGACAGTTTTCGCAAATACCATAAAAAAAAAAAAAAAATCTGAATTTCAGAAAAAATAAGCCCTGTGCTGATTTTTCAAACATATCTCACTCGTTTCTTATCCGAATTAGATGAAATAGGCATCATTGAAAAGCTAATGAACTTCTCTCCAACTTTCTTGTTGATCAATTTTGGTAATTAACTACGGATTCACTACAGTTCTTGCAAATACCATATGAAAAAAATTCTGAATTTAAAAAAAAACAAGTCCTGTGCCAATTTTTTGAACATATCTCACTTGTTTTTTATTCGAATTAGATAAAATAGACATCATTGGAAAGCTAGCGAACTTCTCTACAACTTTCATGTTGACCACTTTTGATAATTACGTATGGATTCTCTACAGTTCTCGCAAATGCCATATAAAAAATATGAAATTCAGGAAAAGTAAGCCATGCGCCGGTGTTTCGCACATATCTCACTTGTTCCTTATTCGAATTGGATGGAATGTGTATTGAGCCAAATCATACATAAAGAAGATTTATCATTCCCACACCAACAATAAACCAAAGAAAGAGAAATGTATATTTCAAAACTGTGCAAGAAACAACATCATACATATAAACAGTATATACAAAAAATGAAGGTAATGCTATGCTAGTTTATAATAGCAACACCTAAAACTCAATGGAGAATGACGGAGGTATTAATATTAATCAAATGAAAATGAAAAGTATCACAATAAACTTGTTCATAATTTAAAGTAGTCAACACAATAGAAAAAAAATATACATCGAAAGTTTGGTATATTCAACAAAATATCATGTGCATTACATCCAAACATCATTAACCATCACTTAAGTCCACATTCAATAAAAAGGAATTTTAAGTTTACAATAAAGTACTGTTGCATGAGATAGTGGTTAACATTAAGATTGAACAATAATTACATAATCTGAAAATATAGAATCATCTTCTTAACTCCTTGTGCATCGATCTGGCTTTTGATTATGTAGGTATTGAAAGAAAGAATCGAATCATCATAGGATTCTTTGATAAGTTTTCATAAATTATGTCAATCTCTTCAGCAGAAAAACCGGAATACTAAAAGCTCTTTAGTTCAATGAACATTTGTCTTTCCTTAAAATCTGAACTCAATTGCATTTGCAACTTGGGCTACACTATCAGCCATCATGATAATATAATCATGCAGAGATTGATCGTTTTCATTCTTTTTAGTCTTCTTGCATTAGTAAATCTTTTCAAAGATGAAGGTATTGACATTTTTGTCTTCTCTGTGGAGTCATATGTAACATCCACATCAGGAAACTCAATGGGTTAGGATGCATCTGTACATGTCTCGATAAAAATTGTAGGCTCGTCATCATCTAAACTAATATGTTGAGTACCAAAGGAAGTTTCAAGACTTTATTCTCCTGTGGCATGACCTTCATCACAAACTTTCTCCAATTCGTTGTAATTTACAATTAGAATATTTAAAAAGCTGGCATCTTTTGGAAAAGCCTACAATGCAAGAAGTAGAAAAACTTAACATATTATTTCTTGGCAATATCATGTGACAAAGCTATATATATTACAAAAAATACTTGAATATGTGATGCATATTCCTCATCATCAATATCATTTTTTATCTTCATCCCAAGACACACCGATTTCTCTTTAGCTCACGGATGTGATTTCATATTTCTCTTTGATGCACGATCTAATTCTTGCATTGATCGTGTGACTTCAATTCCAAATTTGTTAATTTATAAGAAACACCTTTATACATTATCTTTGAAGCCTTGGTCTCATATTGTATCAACATACTCACACATGATTTGTAAAAGCCACGAAATTCCATTACGGTTTTGTACTCGACAAAATGCTTTCTTTTAGTTTTTTAGAGCTAGTGGGGGTTAGGAGGAAGATTGTCCATTTAACTAATTAGACAACCATTATATTGAAACAAATATTAGTAGTTAGTATGATTAAAAAATAATCTTATAAAAGAAATTATGCCAAAAAGATAAATCTATAAAACAAAGATGTTTTATTCTATCCAAAAATAAATATTTGTATCATCATTACATATATGAACAATATATATATATATATATAAATATATATATATATATATATATATATATATATATATATATATATATATATATATATATATATATATATATATATATATATATATATATATCACCAAAAAAATAATAATCAACATCAAAAAATATTTATGTATGTACTAATGAAATATGATTTATAAAGGATAATAAATCTCCCAAAATATGGATAATGTGCTAGAAAATATTTTTCCAAATTTTAGCTAATATAACTGCTCATTGCATTGCATGAGCTATTTGGTCTCTTTTTTTGTCCAACCACTCACGATTTGTCATATAACTCATGTCATGCCTACTTAATATGTGCTCTCTAGCCCTCTGAAGAATGAAATCATCACCCCTTTTTGATCATATGTAATATGCAAAGAAAAAATATCAACTTGTGTTTGTAATGAAAAATATGGGTCGTACTTGATAATTTCAAATCGATTTTACAAAGAACCAAAAGCACTCCCCTGTATGGGTGATGAATGTCGAAGGTTAAACAACTACTGAGCATTGGTTGGTCTAATGCTAGTGAATTTTTTAAGATGATATCTTATGACACGAAATGAAGATATAAAACCCTTCATAATGGAGTAGCCACCGTCCACTAAGTAGTACTTACCTGTGAATAAATGTAAATCAATCATTCGTATAAGTAAAATACTTATTGTAAGTGATATTTATGACAAAAATATTTTATACCTTATAATAATAATACCATCATTAAGCATTACAGAATCAGCATCGTGTTGAACCTTCCCCCAAAGACATATGTAAATCTCAAATCAGTCTACAAGCACATTTGGGTGGATAAAGGTTTTCTCCCTCTAAAAGCATATTCATGCTCCTTCTAGCTTTAATATGGGTTCCATCAAGAGCATCGATACAATCTAAAATTAATAAGTTATATTAGTAAGAGCATTAAAATACTTATATAAGATATCATTATCATACCTTGAAGAAAGGCATGAATCTATCGATTGTATTTTATGTGGAGTTTTTATGTCATCATGTGGTAACTCTCATACATATAATACAACATTAAAGTACATACTCACTTTCTCCGGATCGTTGAAAGTTGAATCGAATGACCGATTTGCATATGCAGGGTATGTAATAATATAGCAACCTGTTGTTCAAATTTTACATTAAACGTATCTACAAGTAAACCTCTTGTGCGAAATAAATTGCATAATTTGAAAAAATGTGATTTTTTATTTGAACCATATTCACGCAATCTGAATCGGATCCATGATATAATCTAGAAAGGTATGTTTCATGCTGAATATTTCACTCAGGATTAATTCTTTGTTGATCTCTCCTTAGTGTATCCAATAAAACATATATAATAGTGATTGAGCCAACAATGCATGAATGGTGAAACAAGTTGATTTTCCCGATCTCAACATCATTTGAAAACTCATCATAATCGAGGACCATCCTTCCTTTTCGATGTGTGGTCATTGATTTTACAATGATATTCACTAAGGCGAGTCTCGAAAATAAGAAAAAATGTTTAGGAGAATAACAAAGCCATCAAATTAGTTGAGAAACAAAAGGAATTATAAAAAAAAATAATATAAGTGGAATAAATGATGAAGAGAATCATCATTTTGTATCTATGGACATCGCATTGAACATAAAGTAAGGTAGAACTAAAAAAACTAAATTTGTAAATATGTATGAAGGGATCGAGAATTCCTAATATTTTTTTCAGCCTCATTAATAAAACTCTATATTTACATTTTTAATTTTCTTGATTGCTTTGGAAGATTTGAGACTTTCCATTTTAATAAATTTGGGTGAAGCAATCTTTAGGGAATACTATTTTCTTGCATTATTTATTTCATATCATGAAATATTTATGTAAACTTGATGTCTTCCCTAACAATCTATATATTGTATATTAAATAATAGTACATAGCTAAATAATACTATTATAGAAATTAACAAGATAATTTTCATGAAAAGTAATACATAATGAGACAAATAAAATTTGATTGATTGCAACATTATCATGATAATCCTACAATGCAAATATAAATCTTATTTAAAACTAAATCTTAATAACAATGAACCAAACAACTATCAAGCAAAGCACCACCTTGTTAGAGTCAGGCAACGATAGCTTAAGCTTGATAAAAAATATAATCAAGTTCAAGAAAATATGTTAGTATAATTATAGGAGTGTAACTAAACTACAACTAGATCATGTCATTATGTATGACTAGGTTATGAGAATTTTTTAATCAAATGTGTATGATTGAAAAAAAAATAAGGTAGCTTAGAAACGAATACTTAGCAAAACAAGACAAAATTGAGTAAATATTGGAAACTTGGTGAGGGGAGTAATACCAAGATATATATTAGATTAAGGAGCTAGAATAATATGCTTGGTTATAATTATATAAAGTACTAACATAATTCATAAGGTAACTAAAGATGTTGTGTAAGGTAGTCCTAGAATATGTGTTACCCTTTAAGTTAACTCCCCTACTTAGAACAAATTGTTGAGGTGGAAAAATGAACAATATTGCAAGCACAAAATAAGAAGGGATGATAATAAGAAATTTCACTTTATAACAAAAGATTGTTCTTCTTCATACAAAAAATAAAAAGCATAACACCACAAAGAAGAAAATGACGCACACTCAATGGAAGCTCTCTATTTTAGCTTCCTTGCCAACTTTCTAACTTCTCACCCCACCTTTTCATAGTTATTATACTCTTAACTACAACCACTAAGCCAAAAGACTTAAAAATTACAATTAAGAATAATATGGAAAGACAAATTAGAATATAAAAAGAAAAACTACTTAATATAACTTGAAAATAAAATTCTTCACATTCTATGCTAAAAGGCTGCCACTTCATGATAAACTCCTTGTCTTCCTAGTCTTTGATCAACATCAACAAGGCATTCCAATAAATTGCATGTAAGCAAGCCACATTATCACAAAGAAGTTTAGGAGCATAGACTAATTCCAACACAAATAAGGTCAATAGATATAATCAACCTATTATGAGAAATAGAGGTTGAAATCAAATAAATTAAATTAGAAACTAATGTGATACAACAAATAATAATCCTTAATTCAATATGAATCCTTAGTCTCCATTGTGTCTATTATGTGTCAATTTCTCATTTAAATCAAGTATACTAAGATCATTTTTTATACATCTTAACCACATTTTTTATGTCTACCTCTACCTTTCTTAACAATAAGGAAAATCTAATGCATCTACTCTCTCTAATCGGGTCATCGGACGGCGCTTTATGTGGTCAAACCATCTAAGGCTCTCCCTAATCTTATCTACCACTGGAGTTACTCAACTTTTTCCGAATATACTCATTTTGCATTCTATCTCTAAGAGTAAAGCCACTCATCCACTAAGCATCCTCATCTGTAACAGCTTAATCTTATGCTTCGCTTTTATTGGTCGTCACCATAAGTCATTGGGTCTTACCACCATCTTATAAAATTTTCCTTAAGTTTAAGTGGAACTTTTCTATCACATAATAGGCGGATGCATTCCTCCACTTCAACCATCCAACTTGAATTCTACTAATAACATCTCCATCTATTTCACCATCATTTTGAACAATAGAGCCTAAATCTCACTCTTATTTATGACTTGTTCACCTAATGTCACAACACTACCACTAGAACTTCTACAACTAAAATTACACTCCAATATTGTTTAGATCTACTTAAACAAAACCTTTATACTCTAGAGTTGACTCCATAATTCAAGTTTACGTTGGACTCCCTCTCTAGTCTTATCAACAAGAAGAATGTCATCAAAAGCATACACCAAGGTACATCTTCTTGTAAATGCCTAGTAAGAACATCCATAACTAAAGTAAAAAGACAAGGGCTTAAAGCTCCTTGATGTAATCCAACTGAAATATGAAAATATTTTGTCAATCCTCCTTGTGTTTGGACAAACAAGCTCTAGTATACATATCCTTAATGACTTGAATATAACCAATATTAACTCCTTTCGTTCTAGAACTCTCCAAGAACATCTCTTGAAACTTTATCATAAGCTTTCTCTAAATCAATAAATATCATATGTAGATCCTCCTTACTTTCTCTATGCTTCTCCATCAAACCCCTTAACAAATGTATAGCATCCATAGTAGGTCTACGGCATGAAACCAAACGATTGTGAGAAACTTCTATATCACATCAACTATGCTCAATTACTCTCTCCCATAATTTTAATGTATGACACATTAACTTAATTCCTCTATAATTTGCACACTCTTGTGCATCACCTTTATTCTTAAATATAGGAACCAACAAACTCTTTTTCTCTCATCATCTTTTTAGTCTTTAAAATGACATTAAAAGATTTGTAAGAAATTCCTTGATCTCCTAAACATTTCCACACTTCTATTGGAATATTATCCGGTCCTATTGCTTTTCCACATTTCATTTTCTTTAAAGCTTCATTAACTTCAGATTTACTAATACGACGATAAAAATAAAATTTTTTATTTTTGTTTAGAGTATTAAGGTTGCTAAAATCAATCGTACTTTCAGATCCTTCATTGAAAAGTTTATCAAAATACCTCATCCACCTATTTTCAATATCCTTTTTCTAAAAAAAAATATTTTATTATTTTCATCCTTAATACACCTCACTTGGACTATGTCTTTACTTCTCCTATCTCTTTGGTTGGCTAACTTATACATACATCTTTCACCTTCTTTGGTATCTAATCTATTATATAAATCACTAAAAGCTAAATTTTTTGCATCATATATTTACTTTCTTAGAATCTCTCTGAGGCCACTTTATATCTTTCCCAATTCTCAAAGTTTTACATCTAAACCAAGTTTTATAATAATACTTCTTATTTTTTATCTTTTCTTGACTCCACCACCAACTATTCTTATTAAAAGCTTTCTTTTGATTCTCCAAGCACATCTTTAGCAACTTGCTTAATTTCACTTTTTTTTTCCCATAATGTTAGCTTCATGAACATCCCAAATTCTAATCTCTTGTAGCTTGCTCTTAAAATATTTTTATTTGTGTTCTTTAAGTGTCCCCATCTAATTCTAGGATAATAATTTGGTTTATTTTTTCTCTTACAACCTTTCATCTTAAAATCTAAAACTAACAATCGATGTTGGGTATTAGATTTTCACTTTATGACCTTACAATCTTTACAATCTAAATGATCTATTTTTCTTATCAAAATAATCAATGTGTTTTACTTGATCCATTTTTATAAGTAATAATATGTTCATCTCTTTTCTTAAATAAAGTGTTAGCAACTACAAAATCATAAGCTAAAGCAAAATCTAATATAGTCCTACCTTCTTCATTAGTCACTCCAAATTTCATTGAATACTTTGAAATCTTCTACCACTTTTGTCCATTTAAATCTTCTCTAAATACTTTTTCTTGAGGGTATCTTTTGTATTAATCCTCTAATTCATTCCAAAATTTTACACCTACTTGAGCATAGACACTTATAACATTAATAATCTTAGTATCAATAATAATCTTTAAAGCTATAATTCTATCTCCACATCTATTAATATTTATAACATTATCCTTCAAACTTTTATCTATAATCACACCTACACCATTTCTAGTTCGACTTTTACTTAAATACCAAAGTTTAAAACCTAAACTATCAATCTCCTTGGCCTTCTCCCTAACCCATTTAGTTTCTTGAACACATAAAATATTTATCTTTCTATGAACCATAATATCTATTAATTCTATTAATTTACTTGTAATAGTATATTCCAAGATCCTAACCTAATTCTAGTTTCATGGACTAACTTCTTTGCCGCATCGTCCATAATGTGGGAACCCTTATTGCTTTTTTTTGCGCCGATCACGTGCTCAACATTTTTCCGCGTAATCGCCATCTGACAGCTTCGGGGGGCCCTAGCATTAACACAATGATTTAAAGGATTCATATCATGATTATTTGACAAGTTTATTTGGCTACGACTTAACACTTTTCACATCAGGACTTGGGATGATAATGTGTTTAGAAACTAATGTGATAGTTGATAAAAATATTTTTAGAAACTAATGTGATAGTTGATAAAAATATTTTTTTAGTTTAAATACATAAATAAATATAACAACTTAGGAATTTGTAACAATGGAATGTTTTAATAAGATTTTTCTATGGCTATATCTAAATACTATTACTAAGCATCAAATGATCAGAAATTAAATCTTCAATAATCCTGAAATTTTCCATTATTCTCACAAAGAAATATATGTATATCACATCAAATATATAATTTGCATGAAACAAACATAAAAATTGGAATATACACTCTAAATTTCATCTAGATACAAATAAAAAATCAAGAAGCAATTGGAGAAAGAAATTGGGGAAAAATCTGAAAGTTATAAAAAAAAATTAGCTCCACACCTTGGCGAGAATGCAATGATAGCAGATCTCCGAAGTGAAGACTCTGGACACGACTTACCACGATTACAACTCCGGCATGACTCTCGCGGTGCACTAATCTCAGGTGCTGCTTGACCTCGCAATCTCATGGCGATCCCACCTCTCGAGGCACATGCAATGGGGCTTCGATCCCGTGGTTCTGAGGCTCGGATCTCGTGATTTTGCGGTTTTGTGTGATAGTTATCGCGGGAGATGAAGGGACATACGCGCGCTTCAACCCGTGATTTCTAATTTCGCTCAATTCGGAGGTATTCCATTTACACGGAGAATAGTTTGGGGAAAATTTTCAAATACCATAAAACTTTACATGATATTTAATTTACTGCACATCAAACATCAAAAAAGTTAAATTACATGTTTTAAAATTACATTAAACTCCTTTTTCAACCAATCGACTGCACATTATAAAGAATTACATAAAGGAAAAAAAGAAAAGCAGATGAAATTGATGCTTACTTTGCTCCAAGAACAAACTTTTAAAACCATCTTTAAAAGTATTTTGACATTTAAAAAGCTCTGAGCTGATATTGCTAGATGGTTATTATTATATGGTTTTTTGACAGTTGTATTCCATTAAATGTTTTAAATTCATCATTTGCTCAGAAAGCTATAGAAGCAATACTTGCTATTGGACTAGGTTATGAACTTCCATCATATCATAGAATGAAAATTAATCTATTAAGGGATTGCAAAGAAGAATGTAAACTTGTAGTTGAATCTTATAGGCTTGTTGGAAGGAAACATGGTGCACTTTAATGGCTGATAGATGTTAGAAATAAAATATTGATTAACTTTTTAGTTTATTGTCCACGAGAGATATCTTTTTAAAATCTATTGATGCTTCTGACATTAAGAAATATGCTACAAATATTTGTTCCTTATTTGTTGAAGTAATTGAGTGGATTAGTCCATAAAATATTGTGCAACTTGTGATTGATAATGCAACAAATTATAAGAAGGCTGGAGAGTTATTGCATGAAAAGTACGAGAATATTTATTGGTCTTCTTGTGCAGCACATTACTTGAATTTGATTCTAAAAGATATTGGTAGCTTACCTCATATAGTGGATCTTGCTAAGAAGGCATCGAAGATAACGATATTAATTCTGATCGTATTTTTTTATTATCTTTGTTGAGGAAAAGACAAGGGTGGACTGAAATAGTGCGTCCATGAGCTACTCATTTTGCAACAACTTTTATTACTTTGAAATGTGTATATGATGATAAACATGATTTGCAAACTCTTGCTACAAATAAGCATTATGTAGATTCAAAGTTAGCAAAAACCGCTAAAGGAAAAAAAATATTTTCTTTCATCATGGATAATAAATTTTGGAGTGATTTTTAATCATATCAAAAATAACAAGATTATTAATAAGATTATTACAGTTGTTGATTCAGACGAAAACCATCTCTTGATTATATTTATAATGACATGTATAGAACAAAAAAGACACTTAATTGAATGTTAAGATGTGTTAAATGATTGTATAAGTTATGTACTTATATTATTAAGAAAAGATGGGATGAACAACTCCACCAAGGTATCAACTCATCTGCATATTCTTAAATCCACATTTTCAATATGATCAAGAGAATTACTATAAAAAACTAGAAGTTATACATGAATTAATTGAACTTCTTGAAAATAAAGATATATGTCCCAAGCCTAATGTAATACCCAAAAAACTAAAAAAATAAAAAATGAAAAATCCCAACTGACGGTTAGCAGTTGGAAAAAATTAAAAGGGGAAAGCTCGATTTGTTTATCAACGAAACCAAAATAGCGAAAGCGAGAGAGAGAGGGAGAAAACGACTTCCTTATGCGTCGTCTACTAATAATTCCTCGATAATAGGGAAGAAGAAGGAGGAGACCTTATTAATGCGTCTCTAACAACATTCGTGTCGTCAGAGGAAGGAGAAGAAATTATTATATCCCGAGGAAGGAGAGAGGAGTGAGGAGTCACGTCTGAGCCCTATGGCTCTGAAGAGATCGACAGAAGCATAAACCAATAGAAAGGAAATATAAAGGTAAGTTAAATAGGTGATTTATATAATTATTTATTAGAATAGAAATCTGATTTTTTTGTTGTTATTATTTTAATCTTAATTAAGGGTATTAGAAGTTTGACGACAAATTTAATTGAGAATATTTTCTTTTGGATTTTATAAAATGAGGAAATGCATATATATATATATATATATATATATATATAGGGTTTTCTGTTTTCTTATTTAAAATTTGGATTTAATTAGGTTATTATTAAATCAGTAAGGAATTTGTTAGAGCTTGAAATAATGATATGACATTGTTTATCTCTAATTTGATGAAAATACACATATATATATATATATATATATATATATATATATATATATATATATATATATATATATATATATATATATATATATATATATATATAATATATATATATGTATATATATATATATATATTTTAAAATATTATATATATATATATAATATATTAATAAAAATATTATATAATATAATATTATGTATTATATATAATAATATATATAGATATATATATAATTTATAATTTTTATTATATGTATATTATAAAATATATATATGTATAATATATATATATTATATATGTTTAAATTTCATAGAATTCATTGTATTACTAAATTAAATATGATTTTGTTATAATATTATGAAAATAATATGTTCAAGAAAAGAAATTTTAAATATTAATAAATGAAGAATTTAAGCCTTAATTATTTACGTTATGAAAATTTGAGGTTAATTATTGTAAAAAAATAATTTATAATCATGAGAATTGATTGATTACATATTATGATTCTTAAATTGAAATCATCAGAGAGAAAGATAGAAAATTTTAAATTAAATTATATTATATGGAAAATTAGATATATCATTATATTAAATAAATAAAATGTTAATTTAACTTGATTTAGAAAATAAACAATGAATATTGATGAATGTGAATGAATAATAAAAGATATATGTAAGTATCGTAAATAAAATGAAAAAATAAAATAAATTGCTTTTATATTGATCCAATCAATATTTTATTCTATAAAATTTCAATTAAGGAAAGAAGCATTAAAGAGATGGAGATTCAAGAGTAAAATGCAAATTAAAATGGGTAATTATGTTCTTACATTTATGGTAAAAATGTCTTTAATTTTCTGTGATGAAATGTATGTTTATATGATTATTACTTTTCCTGTACTGCAAGTTGTAATTTATTTTTCTGTTTCTTCATAAATTATGATGTAGCTTCCTGTATCTTCATGTTGGATAATAACCTGAATGCTAGATCATATTGCCACTTCGTCATTTTATAAAGTTAACTAATTTACTATTAGTTATGAATTAATATGCATAGATGTATAATTATGTATGTTGAAAGTGGAGTTCACTATATAGTGCTTGGTGGGGGCCAATATACCCATGCACGAAAAAGGGTAAATAAAATTGTTAAATGATAATGACTACTTATCCTTTAGATGAGTATTGGTAAAGGTTCAGCCGGTGACTCCTAAAATGGATGATAAATGTAAAAGTAAAAGTTCACACAAAATATTTATCTATTCCTACCTCCCATATGTTTGATTATTTGAGAAATTTCATTTATGTACGTATTATAACAAAAGCCGACATGCATACTCTTCTACTTCTTGTTTACTTATAGTGTAACAACATAATTATTACTGAATTTTATTGATTGTTAGTTGTTTAATTTTTTTTAAATAACCATCCTAAATGTTTGATAGAAGAGGAGTTATGTTTATTGTGTAGAAAAGGTTAGGGAGATAGTTATGTCGTTATGTTGAATTATGTTTAAATTGTATTTCATATGAATTTTGTTAGTCTATATATGTGTGGATAATTGTTAAATAATTTGTAAATTGTAGTGGCTTTTATATGATCAGAGATTTTGTTTAAGATTATAAATGTTAAGAAATATTTTTTTTTATCCGATCGTTCCCCTTGGTATTCCAAGCTCTTAGGTCGGATAGTGACAAGTGTGATATTAGAGCTAGATTTTATATTTAGGATATAAGTATGATCATAATCAAAGAGTCATTAGGAAGATAATAAATTTTATGAAGAGATTTATATATGATTATATTAATTGATGTGTAACGATTATAATTAATTTGTCCTTCTCAGGCCTATGAAATCAATTCACGAAGATGTTATAGGTGAAAATAGAGAGGCACAAAGTGCTGAGCACCAGAATTTGGTGCAACCGCCTTCACTAGCGATAGATACATTTACACAAAATGATAGAAGCAATGACTCAAATGATAAGAAAAATACATAAATAGTGGAAGTGCGGGGTTCTATGATAAATACCTGAAATTATTTCAGGATATGAGGTCACCTCTTTTCTCAGGGACAAGAGGACCTATAGAATTAGAAAACTGGTTGATGCGAATAGAGAAAATTTTAGAAAGTATGTCATGCCCTCCAGAAAGAAGAGTTACTTTAGCTTATTTTGCTTTTGAGAGCGAAGTTGAGAGATGGTGGCGAGGACATTTGCAAGAGAAGTTTGATAGAAAGCCTTGCAATCTTATTTCATGGGAGGACTTTGTGAAGACTTTTAGAGATTGATTTGTACCACTCTCAGCTAGGAGATAAATGGAGGACAAATTCATCAAATTGGTATATGGAGATCGCTCTATCATGCTGTATGAAGCTGAGTTTACAATACTTTCAAGGTATGCATCTCAATTGATACCAAAGAAAAATATCATAAGTTTTATGACAAGGATGTAGTCGGATTGATTCCTCGGGTATTGATGACTATCTTTGTCTTGGTGGAAGGGACTAGATGGATAGAATTGGATTTGCAAGCTACTCAGAGGAGGAGAGATATTCAGAAAAGGAGGAATGATGATAGGTCAAAATCTGTGCAGAATATTCAAACTAAAAAATCAAACTAGAAGAAGCCTAAGTCATATACAAATGCCAGCATTAGCAGTGTTACCACATGCCCAAAATATGGAAGAACACATAAAGGAGAGTGTCTCTCAGACACAAACACTTGCTATTTGTGCCATCAGCCATGACATATGGCAAAATTTTGTCTATCTTGGGTAAATCTTCAATGGATCTTGGGACAAGTGTTCAACCTCCTCGAAGTTGGTAGAAAGGATGGCGAATTGTGCAGTTTCATCTCAAACTTCGAGAGTAGAATACACTCGAGTTTATGCACTCGTGAGCAAAAGGCTCACATGATGTCATTACAGGTATGTCTTTATTAAAATTAGCATTGTTATAATTTTATATTGTCTTGATATATTTGTTTATATATGTCTACTCATTTATAGGTATCATCTTTATTGAAAGTAAATCGGTTAGAGTTTTATTTGATCTAGAGCATCACATTCATTTATATCGAGGAATGTGTGAGAATTTTGGATTGTAAGTTATGAAAATATGTAGTACTTGGTAATGTAAATGGGTCTCAATGAATATTAAAATATTTGTAGTGTGAACACGAATATCATGAAAGATGCTTGGATGCGATTTAATAACCTGTGATATATATGAATTCGATGTGATTTTAGGAATAAATTGGCTATCTAAACATTATGCTACTATAGATTTTTGTAAAAAGATAGTCAAATTCAATATTTCGAGAGAAGAAGAATTCAAATTTGTGGGGCATAAGGGAGTATTAGCTATGATGGTGTCATGCTTGAAAGTTCAAAAGATGCTAGCAAAAGGCTATGAAGGCTTTCTTGCTCATGTTACTGATATTACTAAAGAGATAAAGAAGTTAGAGGATATACCAACAGTAAAGGAGTACCCAGAAAATTTTCTGGATGATTTACCAAGTTTACCTCCAGTCAGAGAGATAGATTTCTTTATTGATTTAATTCAATGCAAAACAGTAAAGTTCCATATAGAATGGAGATCAGAATTATAAGAGTTGAAGAATCGGCTACAAGAATTGTTAGAGAAGGGATTTATCAAGCCTAGCACATCTCCGGGGAGCTCCTGCATTATTTGTGAAGAAGAAAGATGAGTTTAAAGTTACATTATTATGAGAGCTTAACAAACTCACATTGAAGAATAAATATCCATTGCCAAGAATTGATGATCTTTTTGATCAACTAGAAGGAGCTTCAATATTTTCAAAGATTGATTTAAGATCGGGTTATCATCAGCTTAAGATCAAAGAAGAAGATATACCAAAGACTGCATTCAATACAAGATATGGGCATTATGAGTTTGTGGTGATGCCTTTTGGCTTAATAAATGCTCCAACTGTATTTATGGATCTCATGAATAGAATCTTTAAACCCTTTTAGATTCATTTGTGATTGTATTCATAGATGATATTCTAATTTATTCCAGAGATGAAGCAACTCATGAAAACCATCTTCACATTATTTTGAAAGCTCTAAAGGAAATGAATTATATGCAAAATTTTCAAAGTGTGAATTTTGGTTAAATAACATCATATTCTTGGAGCACATGATTAGTAGTAAGGGGTTTCAGTAGATTAGTGTAAAATGAGTAATGACCAAACTAACCACCATGTAAGTCAAGTTTCTTAGGTTGGCGATATTAGTGATATTTATTGAAGGGTTTTCACAGATTGTCATGCCACTATCTAGACTAACTCAGAAAGCAGTCAAATTTGAATGGTCAGATCATTATGAAAAGGCTTTTAAAAAATTAAAGAATTATTTAATGACTGCACAAGTATTAACTATTCCATCAGGGACAGAAGGATTTCAAATTTATAATGATGCATCATTAAGAGGCTTGGGATGTGTACTTATGCAAAATGAAAGAGTGATTGCTTATGCTTCAAGAAAATTGAAAAATCATGAAAAGAATTATCCAACGCATAATATAGAACTAACAGCAGTGATATTTACATTAAAAATTTAGAGGCATTATTTATATGGAGTAAAATGTGAAGTTTTCACTGATTATCAAAGCTTGAAATGCATCTTTACTCAGAAGGAGCTAAATTTAAGGCAAAAGAGATAGTTGGAATTCA
The DNA here is from genome assembly GCA_021442155.1 of Cymbidium sinense. Classification (NCBI taxonomy): domain Eukaryota; kingdom Viridiplantae; phylum Streptophyta; class Magnoliopsida; order Asparagales; family Orchidaceae; genus Cymbidium; species Cymbidium sinense. The sequence continues at coordinate 97,782,645 of CM038220.1, read as the reverse complement.
TTAAAGATTATGATTTGGATATTCAATATTATCCGGGGAAGGCAAATATAGTTATTGATGCTTTAAGTAGAAAAATAACTGGTAGTGCTTATTGGTTGATCTCTCAACAGAAGAAGCTGATTAAAAAATTAGAAAAATTGAAAATTCAATTATTAAATACAGATGATCATACTTTATTGTTAAATCAAATAATTATACAATCAAATTTGAAAGACAGAATACGAGATATTTTAGTTCAAGATGATGACTTTCAGAAAATTTTAAATTTGGTAAAAGTAGACCATGCAGAAGATTTTGAAATTGATGGAGAGTGATTACTGAAGTATCATGACAGAGTTTGTATTCCAGATGTTGGAGATTTGAGAAAAGATATCTTACATGAAACATCATTCTAATTATACAATTCATCGTAAAAATGTATCAAGATCTTAAAAAATATTTTTGGTGAATGAAAAGAAGTGTAGAATTTATCTATAAGTGTCAATCATGTCAGATGGTTAAGGCTGAACATTAGAAGCCAAGTGAACTTTTACAGCCATCGCCAATACCTGAGTGGAAATGGGATGATATTGCTATGAATTTTGTGGTTGGTTTACCTAGATCCAGAAGAGGATGCCATGCTATTTGGATTATTATTGATAGGTTGACTAAATATACACACTTTATACCTATCAAACAATCTGATACTGTTGAAAAGCTAAAAAGAAAATATATTGATGAAATTATGAAGTTACAATGGTGTGCCAAAATCTATAGTGTCTAATCAGGATGGCCGACTTACATCTAGACTGTGGAGAAAAATTCAAGAAGCATTAGGTACGAAGCTTACTTTCATTACTACATTCCATCCTCAAATGAATGACCAGTCAGAAAGAATAATTCAAACACTTGAAGATTTGCTTAGACTTTGTATCCTTGATTTTAGGAGAAATTGGGAAATTTATTTGTCTTTGATTGAGTTTACCTACAATAATAGCTTTCAAGCAAGTATTTGTATGGCTCCCTATGAAGCATTGTATGAAAAAAAAATGCAGAACACCGCTTTGTTGGATGGAGACAGGTGAAAGAAGAATCATTGGTGCAGATGTAGTAGATGAAGCCACTGAAAATATCTGATTAATCTGTGATAAATTAAAAGTTGTTCAAGATAGGCAGATGAAATACTATGATGATAAACATCGACCAGTAGAGTTTGAAGTGAGAGAATTTGTATTTTTTAAAGTTAGCACCATGAAAAGTATAAAGTAGTTTGACAAAGTTGGAAAGTTGAGCCCACACTATATTGGTCCATATGAAATTTTAGAAAGAATTGAAAAAATGGCTTATAGACTGGCTTTACCTTCTCATATGCAAGTAGGGCTGTCGAAAAAGCTCGTTGTTCATGAACGTGGCTCGTTATGTAGCTTCGTGTTCGCTGCTCGTTAACAAATGAGCGAACATAACATACATTTCAAGCTCGATATAGAACGAGTAACACAACAATCATTTGTTCGAGTGTTACTCGATTATCAAAATAAAAAATTATATATTATTATTATTATTATTATTTATTACTATTATTATTTTATTATTTTATTATTATTTTATTATTATTATTATTTTACTATTTTATTATTATTATTATTTTATTATTATTATATATACATACGAACACAATTATTTATTATAAATACAAGCATAGTTTGGTGGTTAGAACTTTTGTTATGCAAAGATTCCAGCTCAATCCTCCTTCATACGATTTTTCGATTAGATTGCATTTGAACCAATAACACCTAACAAAGTGATTTTCAAAACCAACACAGAACACGAACATAATAAATTTCAAACGAAATAAAAATTTAATAAGAAGCTCGTCAGCTTCGTTTACACCCCTATATGCAAGAAGTGCATAATGTGTTTCATATTTCTCTTCTGCGAAAATATATTACTAATGAAACTAACAAAATTATTATGGATCCTATTGATATTCAACCGGATCTCACATTTATGGATGAGCCAGAAAGAATTATAGATTATGATGTTAAGCATCTCAGGAATAGGAAAATTCCATTTGTCCGTGTACTATGGAAATATAGATCAGATCGAGAAGGTACGTGGGAGAAGGAATCAGAAATGCGAGGACTTTATCCTCAATTATTTAATTAAAGTTATGTTTATTTCTATTATTGTCATTTAATTTTGAGGACGAAATTTTTTTTAAGAGGGAGAGATTGTAATACCTAGAAAACAAACAAAAAAAATGAAAAATCCAACCGCCGCGACGATTGGACGCGGATTGGAAAAATCAAAAAGGGGGGAAAGCTCGATTTTAGTTTGTTGAAAATGAAACCCAAAATAAAGAATGAGGAAATGAGAGAGGGAGAAAAAGGGGGAAGACGACTGGTGCATCGTTCTCCGAAAGCACTGCAACCGACAATGAGAAAGAAGAAGGAGGAGAGCTAATCGAAAGATTCCATATGCCGAAGAAGAAGAAGGAGGGAGTGTCCATGTGCCGTCGGATGAGGAAGAAGGAGGGAGTGTCCGTGTACCGTCGGCCGAGGTAGAAGGAGGGAGTAACCAAGCGAGGTGTGCGTGCGAACGAGAGCCTCACGATCATGGGAAGGATCGACGGGCGACAGGCACCGGTCATAGGGCAACCAGAATAGAAAGGAAATACAAAAGGTAAGTTAAATAGATGATTTATATAATTATTTATTAGATTAGAAATCTGATTTTGTTGTTGTTATGTTTTAATCTTAATTAAGGGTGTTAGAAGTTCGACGACAAATTTAATTGAGAATATTTCCTTTTGGATTTTATAAAATGAGGAAATGCCTATATATATATATAAGGGTTTCGTGTTTTCTTATTTAAAATTTGGATTTAATTAGGTTATTATTAAATCAGTAAGAAATTTGTTAGGAGCTTCGCAAACAATGATATGACATTGTTTTATCTCTAATTTGATAAAAATACATATACATACATACATATATATATATATATATATATATATATATATTGTTTAAATTTCAGAATTTATACAGTCTTAATTCTATTGTATTACCTAAACCCTTAAATTACCATGATTTTATTATAGGATATTAGTGAAAATAATAGATGCTCAAGAAAAAGGAATTTTTAAATGAATTAGTAAATGAAAGAATTTAAGCCTTAATTGTTTACGGGTTCGTGAAAATTTGAGGTTAATGATTATATAAAAGATAATTTATAATCATGAGAATTGCATTGATTACATATTATGATTCTTAAATTGAAATCATTAGAGAGAAAGATAGAAAATTTTAAATTAAATTACATTATATGGCAAATTAGATATATCATTATATTAAATAAATTAAAGATTAATTTAACTTGATTTAGAAAATAAACAATGAATATTGATGAATATGAGCATCAAATAATAAAAGATATATGTAAGTATCATAGACAAGAAATGAATAAAATAAAATAAATTATTTTCTAATATTGATCCAATCAATATTTTATTTTATAAAAATTTCAATTAAGGAAATAAGCATTAAAGAGAATGAGATTCAAGAGGAAACTGCAAATTAAAGTGGGTAATTATATTCTTACATTTATGATAAAAATATCTTTAATTTCCTGTGATGAAATACATGTTTATATGATTATAACTTTTTCCTGTACTGCAAGTTGTGATTTATTTTTCTATTTCTTCATAAATTGTGATGTAGCTTCCTGTATCTTTATGTTGGATAATAACCTGAATGCTAGATCATATTGTCACTTCGTCATTTTATAAAGTTAAATGATTTACTGTTAATTAATTAATATGCATAGATGTATAATTATATGCTATGAATATGTATGTTGAAAGTGGAGTTCACCCCCATTATAATGTTGGCTGGGGACGCAATGTACCCGTGCACGAAAAAGAGTTAATAAAATTGGCAAATGGTAATGACTACTTGTCCTTTGGATGAGTATTGGTAAATATTTTTTTTTGTAAAAGGTTTACGACTCTAAAATGGTGATAAATGTAAAGTAAAATTCACATGAAATATTTATATCCAAACTCCCACGAATTTTATTCAATTGTTAGTTTAATTTTTCGTTACCATCATAATTAAATGACTGATAGAAGGGAGGGTTATGTTTATCGCCATAGAGAGACTACAAGAGATAGGTACTTATGTCAGTTATGTTGAATTATGTTTAAAATATATTTCATATGAATTTTGTTAGTCTATATATGTGTGGACAAATTATTAAATAATTTGTGTATTGTAATGACTCTTATATAATTAGAGATTTTGTTTAAGATTGGAAATGTTAGGAAATATTTTCTTTTATCCGTCCGACCGTCTGCTCCCGCCTTAGTATTCTAAGCTCCAGGCTGGGTCGTGACACCTAAATTGACAATGAATAAAGTTAGAATATATCAAATAATTTATCAAAGTTTTGGGAAGCCAATTGCACTCACTATGACCAAAGAAATGCAACATAGTTAATGAGTTTTTCACAATTCTATTTATTTTTCATTATTTCTCATTATCTTTTTTGACATATTTTATATTTTTGAAGTTGATTAAAATTTCATGTCCCAAGCCTAAATTGACAATGAATAAAATTAGAATATATCGGGATAATTTATAAAGTTTTGGGAAGCCAATTGCACTCACTATGACCAAAGAAATATAACATGGTTAGTGAGTTTTTCATAATTCCATTTATTTTTCTTTATTTCTCACTATCTTTTTTGATATATTTTATATTTTTGAAGTTAATTAAAATTTTATATACAGATGAATGGTGGAAGATGTTTGGTTTTAGTGCTCCTAATTTACAAAAATTGGCCATTAAAATTCTAAGCCAAACTTCTTCTTCTTCTTCCCGGTATGAAAAGAAATTGGAGTGTTTTCGAACAAATCAATATCAAAAAGAAGAAATAATTTGGAATATCAGAGATTAAATGATATTATCTATGTTTGTTATAATCTTAATTTGAGGAACATGTATACTTTAAAAAAAATCTTCTATTATTATGCTATTGTTCTTAACATTGATACTTATCTAAAATTTTATATTTATTTGATAGGTTTCGTCTTAAAAAAAGAAATTATGATCCATTGTATTATTCAAGTATTGAGACGACAGATTTTTGGATAGTTGATGAAGAATGCACTCATGAATTAAATTATGATGATTTAGACAATGAAATATATAAAGATGATGTCATTCATATTATTGAAGGAGTAAATATATCATTCAATATAATAACTAATAGTAAGTTAATTAAATTATACTTATGATGATTATAAACATGATGAAATAATTTATTTTGTATGTGTGATTTGTAAATACTAATAAGGGTCATGAAGCAACCGATGCAATAGATGAAAGATATGAAATACCTAAATATGATATTACAGAAGCTTTTGGAGTTGATTGAGAGCAAACTTTGGGAAAACAACTTTTGATGCAGGATCCTTTGAAGAGATAACATTTAGAGATGAATTTTGATATATTTGATTAGAATCTATTTTTTTGAACTTATTTTAGAGATAAATTTTACTATGTATTTGATGTTTTAATTTTTAGGAAAAATTTTTGGCTAAAGAACACAAAAAATATTGATACATCATATATCATTTTTATTGAATTATGAATATCTCAATTTTATTATGAATTGTTATTTATTATTTTTAATTATTAAGTGTTCTACATCATAATTTATAATATCTTTTTGTAGTTAGTTTAGTTTATATATTTTTTCTGTATACTTTCTGTAGTTGATGCCCAATTACTAATTTTAATATTTTATTTTAATTCTAATTCTTTTTTAGATAAGCAATTTCTTGAAGCTCTACAATGGGTTATTTCAAAGAATTATCATGGCTACAAAAAAGATTAGTATTTATATATTAATGCATTTAATTTTAAAATTGCAAGAGATTTTTTTGCATATTATTTGTATTTTATAATTGATTTCTCTCAAATTGCACATATTGTATGATTATTTGAATATTTAAATATTATTTAGATAATTTTAATATTTATTATATCATCATGTTAAACCCCCGGTTCGATCTCGATTTAACCTTTAAACATTGAACTTCTTTATTTTTCGGTTCTATGTTGGTCCGATTTTCACAACCTTGATTGTAACCCTTCTTTTTGAAGTTTGGATGCTTACATATTTTTGTTGCTCATTGGGATAAATTTTGACTTAGCTTGAGGAGTCCTTATTTTTCTTTAACGTATCTTTTGTACTTGCTTATATATATATATATATATATATATATATATATATATATATATATATATATATATATTTAGCTTCTTGTAGGTATGTATATAGGGTAGAGTCTTACAATGGTTATGTGCTTTTCTCATGAATGGACTGCTACATTGCTGCTGATTTTTACTTTACTCTTTCATGTAATCTATTCTTGTAATAGTTAGAGAAATTTCTTCAATATGTTTATTATAGCTCTTAGGAGCATTAGCTTCAAATTTTTCCCTACGAAGACTGTATCTTCTATTTATGTTAATAAAATTTCTATCATTTTTTTGAGAAATAAATATTTTATTGTTTAATTTTTATTTTTTTAAATAGTTTACAATGTCACCCATCCTTATATTAATATTTTATTACTTATATACATTTTTTATGAGGGAATATGAGTTCAAGGATCTCTATTGAGTTGAGTGTGTTAGTGGTTTCTGATATTATGTATTCACTTCACGTAGAGAAGGAAATTATGAGAGAAGATTTTTTAAGTGTCCAAGAAATAAAATATGAGATGATTTCAACTATTTCAGATGGATTGACAAATATGAGAGTGACACATCAAACAGTGAACATGCGAGGAGGGTATCAATGGAAAAATTAATTTTAAAAAGATTTGATCAACATGATAGTAAGCTTAATATTTTGATCATTTATTGTACTTATAATTTTAATATTACTGTTATTTATTAAGTTATGTTATTTATTAAGTGATGTCTAATATGTTTATATAATTTAGTTGACTTATGACTATATATGAGTATACTTATCTCATTTTTTTATTCTATTTATAATTATTCAGCTCATATGCTTACAAGGATATTTTAGTCATTTATACACAAACAGTTGCAATACAGTAGATTTGATCTGAGTTTTATAAATAAAATCTCAGCTTTAGCACACAGCTTAAACTTTTTTCAGCTAATGCCAAACCCTAAGAAAATTAAGTTTTGAATGTTCATACATGCTCATAATATATATGCAGAATGCAGCTACAAATGGCCTAAGAAAATTAAGTTTTAAATGTTCATACATACTCATAAATCTAATATTTAACATATGAATTTAACACATCACATTACACTAAATAATATAAAAATTAGAATAATATTTATGACTAATAATGCCAACATAATATTAAGCTATCGAAAAAAAATAAATTTTTTTTTTTAAAATTATCAGCATAAAGCAACCTTATATTTGATCATTGGTCAGTAGTTTATAAAATTAATAAAATTTAATCAAAGTTATTTAGTCAATTTAAATAAAAACAATATTAGTTTATTTCATTAATGTGTTTTAAGGCAATTAGTTATTTTAAAAGTAATTTAAAATTACAATTAGTAATTAAAAAACTTATCAAAATTTATTTTGAAAAAACCACATCATACTCCAATTCCCCGTCACCCAAATCTTCAAAACCCTCGCAAAGAAGTTGCGACGAGAGCTTGTATATCCGCAAAATTCTCGAAGCCGTCGCAAGAAAGTCGCGATGAGAGCTTGCTGCAGAATGCGTCGACAGGACCAACGCCGTGTGAAGAATAATCTTCTTTGCAGGTGATCTCCTCTTTGACTTTTTTTTTCCTAACCCGATTAGCTGCCATCTCAAGCCAAGATGTTTTCCCTTTTCACTATAGGGATGATGTGTGAACCAACAAGCTCTCTTCCTTCTCTCTCACCAGTTTGAAGAAGCAGCTGTGAAGAAAAGGGAAGAGCAAATGCGAAAATGCCGTATGTATCTCAAGCCAACATGGGAGACGAAAGAGGTGTAATTTTGGAAGAAAATTTTATACGGAAGGCCGAACGGGATTTTGCAGCTCGACCGAGCATCCACTTCCGAGTTGCGAAAAAGCAAAATGCGACCTTACTTACGACAGAAGAAATGAGTTCCCAAAAATATGCTACATTGTCTCATAATGATATTTTTTATTTATTTATTTATTTATTTTTTTTTAATTTTTTTAAATGGGTATCTATCTAACATACCATACATCTTATAAATAAGAATATCATTATGACTAATCTCACGAATATAAAAATTATTTTATTTAGAGATTATTCGGGATCAATATTTTATTTATTTTATTTTTTATGTTATATTTAAAAGTATATTTGTTTAATATATTTAAGTTTTTTTATATTTTTTTAAAAAATTCACATTATTTTAAAATACTCATAATAATTTTAAAATATTTTGAGTATTTTTAAAAATAATTAACACTATTATTAGACATATTTTATTTCAAATTAAAATATAACTAAAATAAAATAAAATAAATAAATTGGATCTCAAATGATCGTTTAATTTATAAATGACGATAATAAAAAAAGTTTCATTAAATTGTGCTATCTTGATTTCTTAAGATGAAAAATTATTATTATTATTATGAGAGCTACATTATATAATAGAAGTTGTTACAAAATCATAGTAATAATTTCAAAATGTATATAAATATTTTAATATTAAAAATAATATCATGATTTTTGAAATTTGCACATGTAAGAATCTTATAAAACCTAATTACTTTTTTTATGTTTGAAAAATTCAACAAATTATTATTCTTGTCAAAATTTTAAAACTACCATTTTTACGAAAAACACTAACAATAGGAAGATCTACACAAATTTCTTGTAATTTTATAAATCTTGTTTGGTGAGTACAGAACATGGCATAGAAACTTATCATATACCAGTTCTTTTTAATAGTGATCAATAATTTGCTAAAAATAACTTAAATTCATGATTAAAAAAATCACACTTAAACCACTTGTCCATATATTTTTATATCTTCTATACTAATTTGTTCATCCATTTCCTTCTAGTCTAGTCTGTAAAACACTGCACAGCCATCCACCGTCTCTTAGCTCAGTTGGTGGGTGGCGGCACCAGATAATTCCTCCGGACGGAGGTCTTTTATTTAATGGTAGAAATTAAAAGCCCGCCGCGTGGGTGATGAATGTGGCCAGTCGGATTAATCCTCATGAGATGGGAGGTGTTGGGTGGATATCCTTTCCAAAAAAAAAAAAAAACACTACAGCCATAACTTGGGATTATCAAAATCAATATTAAAACAATACCATTCTCTTATAGAATACTATTACTATCATGAAACTGTGAGATGAGTATCTGTTAACAGTATGGGATAAATGAATGGCGCTACACATATAAAACACAAGAACGCTAAGAACTCTGACTGAATTATTTTATTTACATGAACACAAGACATGAGTCAAAAAAAGATAACTTTGGAATAATTTTGAATTATATTACCAAGCCAAGCTCAGGCTTGATCACCAATGGCATTTGAAGGCATTGGCAGTGTATGGACACCAAAAGCCTAATAAGCTGAGGTGTTTTGCAACAAAGGCGTATAAGATCATAATTGAACTTCCCAGCCAGCATCATTCCATTGTCTTCTTCTACATTCTCAGCGCTCGACGCCAGCACCAGCCAAAGCAGCCGTAACGGAAGCGGATGCTTCTTCAAGCGTTCGCCTTTTCTTGATTGTTTCAAAGGTTTCGATGACATCTCCAACCTCCCAATCGGAGAAATCATCAACACCAGCACCACATTCTAGCCCAGCACCAACCTGAAAGAGGGCAGTGGCAGACAAAAGAAAAGGAAAAACTATTAGCACTTTCTAGTCCTGTTCTGTTATCAACTGAGGAAGACATGCTAAATATAATGGCCGATGTGAGATTTAAACAGATCGACAGCTTAGAATGTCAATCTGTTTCACCATGTCTAGCTATATGTGAGAGAGAGGATCAAGTTTCAACTGCTAAAGATTAGAAAAGAAAGGTAAAAATATTTCCCAACACTAATCTCATCAGAGTTCATGAAGTGTATTTTTCCGATCATGGTTAGTCCTTTTGAGGGAAAATTTCATTGAACTTATCATCTATTTATTATTAAATCAAATCATGGTTAGTCTTTTCCACGAAAAATTTCATTAAACTTAGTATCAACTTATTATAAAATACCAACAAAACAAAACAGTGGTGGATTCAAATAATAATAATAATAATATAAGGGACAAGCCCCTTTGACAGTGGTTATAGTTTCATGACAAAATATGCATTTCATTAATTACCTTTTTCTTGAAAATGAATTAAATAAATAATCACTGTTGGCAATTGTGTAATGCACACAGTAAAACATCAATGAACTAAAAGAATGAAGTAGAACATACCTCCTTCACTTCTTCCTTCACTCGTCTTAGAGAAGCAATAGTTCCAGTGTGAATTGTCTTCCCCTTTCGGACAACGTGAAGACCACAGCCTTTCACCATCTTTCCTTCAGTTACCATACATCCTGCCACTCGTCCACTTCCGCTGCTGAAAGTGGCTCTAACTTCTGCTACTCCAATGGGCATTTGTTCCTATAGGATCAACAGATCATAATATTTCTAATGAGCTGCATTGACTTTGAGCCACAACACCCAGTTCATGAATTAGCAAAAATACTTACCTCAACAGGCTCAAGAAGGCCTTCCATTGCATTGCGCATATCATCAATGAGGTCATAGATGACTCTATACGATCGAATCTCAATGTTCTTTTTGTCAGCATAGCTCTTAACTGACCCTGGTACTTTCACATTGAAACCAAATATAATCGCCTCGGTAGCAACAGCAAGATCAATATCGCTGGTGCTTATATCACCAGGGGATTGGAGAAGAAATTTCAAAGTGACATTATCCCGTGGAAGCACTTGAATGGCATGTCTGATTGCTTCGATGGAGCCCTATCATTGATGAGGATAGATGTTATTAGTTCAGTTGAGATAATATCTCAAATTATGAGTTTCCAATGCCAAGCACATAAAGGTGTTGTTTGGTATGCTATATGTATAGTGTAAAGTAAATCTACTGCATTTGGAATTCAAGTCTTTGTTCCTTTACAGTTCAAACACAATGTATTTCATCAATGAATTCCAAATTTACCATCTAGTTCTTTTTTTATGCATTTGGAATTCATTAAAAACGAATGAATTTTAAATATACTGCAAATTATCCGCTATTGCCGCAATCCATCGCAATGTAATGACTTCAATTGTGGGTGGCCGGGATGTTAGCCGTCGCCAGTTTGCCGCTGACCGACACCCACCGTTGCGGGCTACCAACCTCCAGCCACCCGCAATTGCAGCCATTGCTTTCCTTTTATGAAACAAGAAAAAAATAAACTTCTGTGTTTATAATATTTTCAACCAAACAATTTAATAATATTTCAATTACATTACTTTCACTGTATACTGCATTTCCTTTCCAGCCAACCAAACAGAGCTCCAAATCAAGACAAGATGCTGTTATGCAAAGTAAAATGTCACCGAGTTACCTGGACATCAACCTTCAGGACAATATTCAGCTGATGCCTATCGACTCCAGACAGTTTCCCCACTGAAACAGCGGAAACTAAGGAAGATAGGGTCAGCTTTGTCTCCCCAGCCTTAGCAGATATGCGTGAGGTCCGCAGAGATTCTGCACAAGCCTCAGCCTTTTGACGTGCCAAATCAAGGGAGTCAACAACCTCAAATCCATCACCAGCTGTAGGAACAGCACTAAGGCCAATAACCTAGAGGGCAGTGGCCATATAGGAGAGAAACAAAACGAAAATTCAGGAAATCATAACTTAAAAGTTTATAAATGCTGAATAAAGAATAGTGCCTTTAAAAAACAGTTTGAGCAAAACAATTTCACATTGGCGATGTAAACCATGAAGTTAAACCTCAAGTCTTTAATCATTAAGGAGTTACTTTTTTTAAACAAATTAACCTCCCATGAAGAGGACCACAGGCATAAAGCTATACAGCATGTAATAAAAAATTGACTGAGCAGCATTAACCGGAAATATAAGTAGGGAGTGAAAATTTGAGTTATGAAAGACTAATTACTTATCACAGAGGTTTCAACAATTTTATATGCATATGGCTGTCCATAGTCAGTGAACAGAGGGCATGAAAAAATTTATTGCAATTCTTTATCACGAAAAAACATCTCCCTAACATGGGCACTGGACAATACTTTAGTAGAAGTCCAATTGTCATTCTAGGTGTATGGGTTTCTAAAAAAATCAAATGTCAGAAAAGAAAAGGAGGGTAAACAAGACATCACCTTATATTCATGTTCCTTAGCTTGTAAAAAAACCACATGCCAATGCATTAACCGGCAGAACACTATGGGAAGTTAAGAAGGCACCGAGGTAAAGATCCAACATTATACTAGTGGCTAGGCGCAAAAAGGACCTAATAAATTACAAATTATACTTTCCTTCCACCGTGTAAATATGGCTGGCTGGAAGTTTAGAAACAATTTAAAAAAAACAATAATAATAGCAGAAGAGAAAGAAATAAGAAACCTGAACAGCCATTGATGGTCCCACTTCATCAACCCGACCTCCCCGATCATCAAATAAAGCGCGAACCTGCTCATTGGAAAGTTTGTACAGTCAACTATACATGGATGCTACTAATACCATGCCAACTATGATAAGTTCATCTAATAATCATAGACTAACGGTAACTTTTAGTTTTCTTAGAAGAGTAACTTGTTCAGGACAACCTTTCCAAAAGCTTCACCACACACCACAATGTCACCCCTTCGAAGGGTTCCGTTTTGCACAACAAGCGTAGAAACAGGTCCTCTTGATTTCTCAAGACCCGCCTCTATGCAAGTACCTTTTGCTTTTCTATAAGGATTTGCTTTCAACTCTTGAATCTATAAAGTAAAAATAGAATGAAGATACCTTTCACATATAAATGTTAAAGGCTAGTTGATATAAGAAGCAGATACAACTTAGCGTGTCTCATACCTCAGCAACTAACATAACAGTTTCTAATAGTTCATCCACATTCTCACCATTAAGAGCACTTATCTGATAAAATAAATAAATAAATAAGCTATACCAAAGAGTTTCAAACAAATGGTATGGAAATAAAATGACAACTCAAGTGATTAAATTAGAGAAGCAACCTTGACCATAGGGATGTCACCACCCCATTCTTCTGGCATAAGGCCAGCCTGTGAAAGTTCTTGCATAACTCTATCCGGATTAGATCCATCCTTATCTATCTGAAAAGAAGAAGAAAACAATCATGATTCAGGTATGCCCTTGAGGTAGCATACTAGATCAACAGATATCAACTAATGTGAATCCATCAACATGCCTTGTTTATTGCTATTATGATGGGCACCCCAGCTGCTTTTGCATGAGCTATTGCCTCATTTGTTTGGGGGCGGACCCCATCATCAGCAGCAACCACAATGATGATTATGTCAGTCACTCTAGCTCCGCGAGCTCTCATTGCACCAAATGCCTGTGAAAGGTTAGATTAAGTCCTCTACTTCAATTAACATGTGAATCAATATTACCATGGAGCTCCATGATTAGAAAGGCTTAAGGACTTGGATTACAAAGTGTATGTATAATCCAGAAGTTTAGAAAAACTAAAGCACAACAGCCAAGAACTTAAAATCACGTATAAAAACAAAAAAAAATTCAGGAATTAACCAGATGTTAGCATCAACCTCATGCCCAGGTGTATCAAGAAAAACACAAGACTGAGGCTTTCCATCCACAGGAACTTGAACCTTATATGCTCCAATGCCCTGTGTTATTCCGCCTGCTTCAGATGCCACCACCTGAAATTTTCTTTCTGTTAAATTTAATCTAGAGATAAATCAGTAAAAAATCCAAGAAATTCAATCTCTAGCATTAAAATGAATGAATGAATTGCAAAACAATAAATAAAGGTACCTTGCTCTTGCGAATACAGTCCAAAAGGGTTGTCTGTCAATGCAATACAAGAAAAAAAAAAAAAACAGGAGCAATTTTCAACTTAGGATCAAATCAAGATATTATAAAAGAAGAAACTAATGGAGGGTGGACAAGCACCTTTCCATGATCGACATGGCCCATAATTGTAATAATCGGAGGCCTTACTTCCAGCATATCCAAATCCTCCTCATCAAGAACTTCCTTTTTCTTTGCCATCTCTTGCACTGTAACCTCAGCAGCTTCAATAACTTCCACATCATATTCCTTGCAAATCATCTTAACCATATCTTTGTCCAGGGTATGCACTGCGTCAGGTTTGATCCCCTTTAAATACAAATATCCAAGAATTTCTACTTCACTAATGGCAAGGTTGTAAGCCAACTCCTCAGCTGGTATTCCCTCATTCCCAACCTCAAGAATCTCTACTTTAACAGGTGCTGCAGCTTTAGCTGCCTCGAGCCTTGCCGCCTTACGGCTTGCCTTTGTCCATTTCCTTCCCTTCCTTGCACCAGGTATAGGCACATCAAGCTCTGAAGCATCTTCCTCAGATATATCGACATCTTCCTCTACCAATCTTTTACGTAAACCACCAACAGCACTAGATTTCTTCCTGCGCTCCTCCTTAAATTTAGAAGGAGGCCCCTTTACAGGCTTTGTGGGTGCTAACACAGCTTCTGCAATGGGATCAACTACTGGTTTCTTCAATGCAAACTTGTCAATAAGAATTGGTTTTCGTTCTTTCACCATAGTAGGTTTCTGTATAGTAGTTTGACTTGCAGACTGAGGAGCAACACCAGGCTTTGTTTGCAGTCTTAGTACAGGTTTGGGAGGCACTGGCATAGGTTTCTGAGGTCTCAAAACTTTAACAGATGAAGTTTCTTGTTTGCTTGTTTCTGATACCATGGGAGCCTTTTCCTCTTCCTCTTTTTCCTCGGCGATCTTTGGCGCAACCTTGACCATCTTCTGTACATTTGCCACTGGGTTCCCCTTCCGCCACACGCTCTTCATTGTTTTCGACTTCTGAGTGGCATTTTTACTATTCACAGAATTATAAGGCTTAGGGATACCATTTGTTTTCCCATTGCCCCTAATCTCATTCCCACCGACTTAACTGGATTAACAAACATCGCAGTCTCCAACTTCTCCACCTTCTCCAAAACCTCCCCCAATGATTTTATCACTTTCTCTCTATCTTCGTCCCTAGTTTCTAGTCTCTTGCCGGTAAAAATCCTCCCATTTGATGATGATGTTGTAGAGCTTACAAAATTGGCAGGAGTATTTTCCTTCCTTTTAAAATTGGTTTTGGGGCAGCCTTGAGAATTATATCAGCATCCTCATCTTTACTAGTACTAGCTTGATATACCGATTCAAGGGAAGAAGGAATCCCCTTCTCGTCTATTAAGTTTGTGGTAACCATGCACTTACAAACACTACGACGAGAATGCAAAACCCATTGCTGCCTCCAGCCAGAGCTACTGAAACTAAGCCTTGAAATTACATGGATTCTTCTATTGCCCAAGACCAAGGTAGCGGTCTCGAGGTGGGAGGAATGCAATGCCCTCGTGCTTCCCAGGGTTGCAAGGGAAGCAGGAGATGCCATTACTTCTAACTGACAACCTAACAGCCAACATACAGAGACGAAAGCTGCGAACCCTAGCCTAACCTAAGACGAAAAAAAATTGCATTTTTGGTACATGTTTGGATCTCTGGGCTTCATAAACAATAAACCTGGCGCAAAATTTCAACGAAGAATGCTATTCTTCACTGGTTTCGCACGACAGAACCCTAATTTCGTGCAGAGAACATAGACGATTGAACTTCCGATCAAATCTACAAATTGCCACGGAGAAGACAAGCTTACCTCCACGAATTTGCAGTCGGAGAGCTCGTCTTCTTTAGGGGAGGGAGGGCAACGGAGAGTGCGAGGCAGTAGATAAACGAGGGAAAATCTTATGGTGGGGCAAGCAGCTGAAGGCTGGTGGTCCATTGGAGAATGTGTGGCACTTCCTCAGCTTGCCAATTTCTATGAGATAAGGTTTATGATAAAAGGAGAGCTCATGACTTTCAAAAAAACCATGAGCCTTATTATGCATGATTTTTTTTATTTGACAATTTCATTCCATGCATCAAAGATGTCCAGTTTGTTTGTTGCTCTTCTCATGGTAGTGTTTTAGTCAGAACTTGTGGAGTATGTTCATTTTCTTTAAAATATTTGCATATAAATATAATTTTTTTAACATCAAAATTTTATAATAGTTTAATGTCACAAACACGCGTCGTATGCACGCCACACCTTGTACACACACACACACACACACATATATATATATATATATATATATATATAATATATATATATATATATATATTAGAAGAGTATATTTAATGTTGATTAAGTTTTTATATTGAATATAGATAAGGATTTACCCCTTTTGTGACTTTAAATCCTGGTTTTAGGTTTCTTTTAGGCGCAAGCACCTATAATAGATTACCCATCTCAATACTCAGAGAACACTTTCGATTAAAGCTAGTTGTTAGATTGCTAAATGCGTAGTGTATAATAGCAGCACGTGGAGTTTTAAAATTTGTATTTATAAAATTCATCATCCTTTGACTTAAAGTGGATGGTTGGGGGAATGATGACGAGCCCGATCAAGTTCTCATTATTTCGTTATCCCGGTCGTGTGTCTACAGTTACTTAGTGAGGAGTGACCGGCGAAGGATCTTTGTCGGCCGACCATTGTTCGCGTCGTCCAAAGAATCTAGGCAGATTGTATTTATCTAAGATAATAAGTTTAAGTCCACCTTAGTTGATAGAGAGCTTTTGCCTATCAGTTACATGGTTCACATCTCGTAAATATGAAGAACATATGAAACTGCATTGATCGTAATATAATGATGCATTTGACAACAACTACCTAGAGACTCAGTACTACGTCATATATGGGCCTCTTGGAGTCACGTCACGAGCCACATTCATCCTTCTTGACATCGATTGATTGAGTGAATAAGATACTTGATTTGACACCGACTTTTTTGAGAGCTAGAATTTTCTTAATTTGTCACCTACAACAAACAAAATGTGGAAGGTGGATGAATTGATTTTTAGCTTTAAGTTTTAGATATTTGATTTCATTTAACCATTTAGAACTTAGTGATTTGTTTGATTTTATATTTATATTAATAATTAATTTAGATTAATTTGATTTGAACTTGCATGCACATTTTGATGGTAAGTATCCCCTCTCGTTGAAATATTCATTCGACACAACCATCATCGAAGTGTTGATCCTTCATTTTGTTATTCCAGATCATGTCAACTCTATTAATTTAATAATAGAGGGTCATATCTAGATTTATATTTTGAGAATTTTGAATTTGAAGATATTGCATATAAATATCTTAGATATTTTTGATAATAATGACCCTCAAATTGATATCTTCGATCAACTCAGCCATCATTGAGGTGTGAATGATTTGAATATTCACATTGTAATTTGATAATTTAATTTTAAGACTGAACCCCTCTAATTGAAATCTGCAATCAGCGCAATCATCATTGGGGTATTTGATTATAAAATTTCTCTATTTAGACATTTGATGCTCGTATGCAAATGTATAAATCAAATTATCTTTTAGTGATTAAGCATTTGATTTAGAACCAATCATGTCAACTCCTATTCTACAATGAGGGTTGGATTAATTAAGTGAAACTTAAGATTTCACCATATAAATAAAGCGGCCCAATTGAATTTATTTCAATTTTATTGAATTGTATGCAGTTTATAAATTTTGCATGCTTTACAAGGCAATTAAGGCTATGCTTAAGACACACCTCGTGGAACATGTAAATCACTTGAGGGTGCTTGCACACTTCTTAAAGCACTACATTTGAATTTGTTTTATCTCACATAAATTATCTTGTCACTTGCACGAATCTTGAGGTGTTGACTTCAAATATTAGCTTGCCTCATAATATGTGTCATATGCTTTTTAAATAATTAGCACACATTTCAATACATTAATTCGGAATGTAATTTTCTTTGAAATATGTGCTTAATTAACTCGCGATCTTTAATTGCTTGCACGCATAAAAATGCATGAATACAAGTATAAAATTGTCTCGATAAAACTGTATGTTATGTTGCCCCTTATAACTTACTACACATATTTTGATATTCTAATTCCAAATATGAGCCTATCCTGATATGTGTAACAATCATTTTATCTGAGACTTTTAATTATGAGAGCGTATTTTGGTGCAATGAGCAAAGAATAAAAAGCGTCTCAATGCATACATTTCTTTATGTCATTGAAGAATGTGCTAGTTTTATCATCCTCACTTATTTAACTTAATCATTCCACATAAACGAGTATTTTTTCTCCTTTTTTTATGTGTCCTCACATGGTTGTCACCTTGGAATGTGCACAAACCTCAATTCTTTTGAATCACATATCATGATAATATATTTAAATGCCATCTCATTAAGTGTGTTAAATTTAGTCTATTTACACATTTCAACATGATGAATTCAAATTTTTTTGTTTTGAGTATGGATGAAAGGTCTTCTCAATTGTTTTATTGTTTTGTTTTGAGTATGGATGAAAGGCCTTCAAAGAGCATGTAAGATATCATTCTTGCTCATTTGTATGAGCTTTAAGTGTGGCGACATTTTTCTTTACATATTCATCTTCTAGCATTATAGATCTTCTCAAAAGATTCCCTTTCTCCTTATAAATAGAGGGGGATGATAGTTCATTTTCACCATCCCTTTCATTTACCATTGGCCTCTTAATTAAGTGCTTTGAAGATTTAGGAAAGCTCATTCAAGTGTTTGTTAACATGTACATTCATTCCTTTCTTTCTTTTCTTCCTATGCTTCTTCTTCTTTTTTAATCACCTTTTTTTATAAGAATTATTATTTGCATTTGGCTTTAGTTGACATATTCATTATAATATTTAATCATTGTTTAACTTATTTTTAATTTCATTTAGGTCACTTAATCACTTAAGATATTATTTAAGTTTTCCTCCAATAAGTCCAAAGTTTTTGGCAAAAATTTCAGCAGCACCTCCCCTAATTGGGGAATTCTACCAAAAATAGGCATGCCCACCTGTCTAAAAAGACATGCATAGGTGGTGTTTTACAACACTATAGCCGTGAATCCTCCAATCTATCCATCTAAAAAGATGCGCATAGCTCTTCGAACACATCCATTTTAGATATTTCTAATTTTTCGAATATGCCTTAAGCAAATTATTTCGCAAACTGATGTTATTTAGGAAATGCCGATGGTCATCGAAGTGAACTTGGCTTAATCTTTGCATTGTTAACTTGTGACTTTTCTTGATTTCATTCATTCACTTAATTCATGCAATAATTGAGATGAATATGACCCCATATGTAGTTGTTGTCTCTATAGATTTCACATTATCACATTTTGACATGAATGTGTAAGTCAACAAATATCCCCCAACAAACATGGTGCGCTCCCAAAGAGGATCATGTTTGCTATCCCCCTTTCATTCATTTGAGTGCCTTTGTATATCTCCTATGATTGTTTGTGCTTATTACTCTTTTTATTATACTAAGCCTCTGTCTTCTTGCGTCTTTGTAGAAGATGTTTCGTTGGAGTAGACCGATGGCGCAGCGAGCTAGTGAGGAGGCTATATGGAATCTATATTAGACACAATCCTCAGAGGGATGCCGACGTGAGGATAGACTTGAGCGATGAGGATATCTTTGCGGATATTTTTCATGGCTTTTTCACATGTTCTCCTTTGCTTCTGGATTGTGCTTCAGATTCACTTACTTTTGAGGAGCCAGGAGATTGGGTATCCACCATTAAGTTGAAATATGGGGAGTACAATCCGTTAGGCGGCAGTGTGGCTCAGATTAGCTATGGGATGTGTGACATTCAGGCCGGGTGTGACATTGAGCCAATGGCGAGGTTACAAAGCGAGCTTGATTAGTGCCCTTGAGTGGCCATGAGACTTCGACCGAGATTCTAAGATGGGTATGTGACTTGGGCTAGGTACATTTTGCGAGAACATCGAGAGACACTACGACAACAGGGGCATATAAGATAGTGTATGCTCTTGAGGCACTACCTCTAGACATATAGAGCAGCCCGTTTACTTATGCGATCTCAAGCGATGATATCAATGGGTGTATTGGATTCATAGTTTCTTACGAGGAAAGTATGTTTGGTCATCCAACAGTTTGGTGACCCATTTGAGCTAGGATTGCAGCAAAGTGACCACTTATCGGAGAAAAGTGTTGAGCCTTCCACAACAGTTGGACATGCATCTCCACCTTTACTTGACATGGATGAGGATGTATTCTTAGCAGATTTTTGGTCACTTGGTTGTCCACAATTGTCTTGCCTGTCGGAGGGATTTGTGCGATATAGTGTGCTATTAGCGGCCAGCTAGATTGCATGAGGGGAGGGTTTATCATTGGCTTCGGTCGTACTTGCTCGTACATATAGGGTTATGAGGATCATCTCAGAGTCTAGTTCTCTTGAGCTTCAAGGTATTACTTTACCTTGACAATATTTATATGCATGGATTCACCTTCATATCCACAGAGCTTTCTCTTGATTAGCTTGCCCTGCGTACTTCATAGAGAGGAGTTTCCCTACTATCATTCAGTTGTCTTAAGCATCTTCCACTTTGGAGAGGGAGCGGATATGTTTGTTTTCTTTACTCCACACTTGGTTAGAGATAGATTTTCTTGTTCATCAGTCGGATGTAGGTGACCTTCCTGACAACATTATTGGAGTTGATATAGTTGACATCACTGATCGTAGAGGCAGAGCCACCTTGCCCTTAGATGAAGATCACTACGGGTGGTGGAATATTTCATTATCTTGAGGCTGTGTATAGATTTGGTTGTTCACGCTCAAGGGATATCAGCGAGTTGCTCATCAGTTTAGGTTCTCTCAGGCCACGACTTATGACGAACGACCATTCATCCCAGGCATAGTTGACACCCTTCAAAAGTATTCAGTGTCGATGGAGACTCATTTTCACACAACTTTGGTAATGTGGATTCACTTGCTCAGGTTAGGTACTAGTTCTCTATTTCGCTTGGCTCCTCCACATAATGACACTAGGATCAGTTACATTGGGTTGACTTGGGTGCTCTTATCTCTTGGTATGAGCGTAGAGTTAGGCAGCTAGGAGTTCTTTGAGCATAGAGACTACATCACGACACTCCACGACCTAGTAACATTGGGGACGATGGTGCATGCCTTTTATGCATATTTTTTGTAAATAGTAATATATATGTCTGATATTATTCTCTTTTACTACAACAATAGGTAGGGCGAGGATGATTCAGCTACTATAGAGGAGGCTACTACTCCTTCCAGAGTGCGGCTTAGGGAGCCATCTTCTAGCTGTACAGAGGTGCCTACTTCCTCTCGTAGGTGTCGACGAATCCATCAGATGGATCCTCCTAGAGCTTCGATGGATTGGTCGATAAGTCCAGCTTCTTGCCAGCTTTTGACACCATATGAGGTACTCTCAAGTTCTAGATTGTCAGTTGGCGTTAGACCCACCATCTTTAAGGAATCAGAGGAGGGAGTGCCGAGTAGTTTTTTTACAAAATCCATTATTCCAGAGACAACGACACCTTTGGAAGATGCATATCCACCTTTTGGACTTCCTGTTGCATACTGGCCTAGAGAGACACATTTCACAGGAGAGTTAGAATTTAGCATTCAGTCAAATGTGTTTGTTGTTTCTGAATGCCAGCTCCTCATGTGGACGCATCCCCACCTCCTGGTCCTTCTACCATTGCTCGCTGGCCCGGTGAGACATTTATTGCTGCAGAGTTGGGGTCAACTACTATGCTTACTATTCCAATATAGCCTTCTTCCACTTTTGACTTCACAGTAGTGCCACAGCTAACACCGCTCGACTGCTTGGCCACTCTGAGTTACATTCTTCAAGTATTGCATTTGTTCATTCATGTACTTATTTTAGTTATGTTACTGATGATTTCTTTTTATTCGTTTTATCTGGCATACGATTACATGTTGAGCGGATTATCCAATCACGAGATTGTGTCGACATTCCTCAAGTCCTGATATGAGGAATCGAATGATGCAGGACAATAACTTAGTGTTCTTACGAGATTTACTCTCACAGTTAGATTTTGGATCACCTAAGTCAATTCAACATTTTACCTCCGACTCCAACATGCTTTTACTACTTCAGTCACTTTGGGTTGGAGGACATTGAGTTGAGAATTTGGGAGGGCATATGTAAGGAGGCAAAGTTTATAGTTAGACAGATGAGGTTCCTTTTAGTTGTGCGGACTCGAGATTCGCAAGCGAGTTAGGATCTGATGGGAGGCTGTTGACTTAACTCATGATGAGTTTGAGAGGAGTGCACAAGCCTTGAGATAGATTCCAGAGATCTACTAATGTAGGGACTGGGATGACTAGCCTTTCAGATAGGATTGAAGCCTCTGGAGGGAGCTCACGAGCTTGATGTCTTGCAAGACTGACCTTCAGGTGGAGTAGAGGCGGAACAAGGTCGAGGCGATAGAGAGTATACCGTGCGACTCATCATTTCCATGAGATCTTAGAGTTTGCCTTACCTCGAGCTACAAAGAAGTTACAAAGGTAGAGGCAGAGTACCAGATTCTTACTACACTCGTAGCATGACTTCAGGATATATAGGGTCATCTCCTTTGATGTACTTTTTATATGAGCTATGTACTCATTTTTTTAGATTAGTGAGATTTTTTTATTTCTTTTAGGTACTTGTACTTTCCACCATGATATTTTGATGAGCTTTGCTAGTTTGGACATTGGATTATCACTATTGAGCTTGTTGTCACTTTATGCCATCATAGTAACTTAGGCAATGAAAGATAAGTGTCATTAGCCCAATGCTCCCTACATGCTAGACTTGACGACTGTGATGTTTATGGTGGATTTGGAGCTTAAGATTCCTTTTATTCTAACTTTCATTTTAGTGAAGCTTCGGTTGAGGGAGTTACCCTGATTTATCTTAGTTGATTTGTTAGGTAAAGCATGAATACTTTCTGCCTTATGCTTAATGCTTTGACGGGCTTGATAAAAAAATTAGCATTGATCTGTGCTTTGTGCTTGATCATAATGTTTGAAAAGAAATTGAAATATCACACATATAATATAGAGATTGATTTGAGGTCATTTCAAATTGAGAATTATTTCTTCAGATCATCTTGGTCTATCGATCAAGTAGAAAGATCTCTTGGATTTTGGTTGCTTGTAGTTACTAAGCTGTATCTGATTTGAGACTGAACAACTATCATCATTGGACTGACGAGCAAGGGCTCTTTCACTGCAGACTTTTTTTTATGGCTTGTTGAGTGAGGAGAGTGTCAGCAACTCGGCCATTTGTGGGCTTGTTGAGTCTAACCTTTAGAACTTACTCGAGTCTTCGAGTTAAGCTATGATGGATTAATGGTTTGGTCATCAGACTAACAAATTGGGGCTTTTTCACTAGAGCATTTTCTCAGGCTTGTTGAGTGAGGAGAGCATCAGCAATTCGGCCATTTATGGGCTTATTGAGTTCTACCTTTAAAACTCATCCGTGTCTTAGACTTGAAGATGTAGATGTTGATATTTTTTCAACTTAGTTGATTGAAGCTTTCAAAATTGTGAGTTTTTATGACTTGATCTTCAACATTTGATGAATCTTGGAGAGAAACTTTTGATATTTAGGATTGTCTTTTCATGAAAGTATATTCTTTTTGTCCTTGCAAGAGCCTACAACTTTGACCATAATAGTTATAGATATATTCAGAGATCTCGATATAAAGCTCGATGTCAACCTGAATACATATATAAGAAGACCTCATGTTTCACAGGAGATGGTTGAAATAAGAAAAAAGTCTCATGTCTAATATGGAGATTACAGATTAGTTCAAAAATACATTACAAGGCTTAATCTTCTTTAATATATATAAACATATTGTATTTTGATTTTATATATATATATATATATGTGTGTGTGTGTGTGTGTGTGTGTGTGTGTGTGTGTGTGTAGTCTAATATGAGGATCTCAGCTTGCACACTTCTTAAAGCACTACATTTGAATTTGTTTTATCTCACATATAAATTATTTTGTCACTTGCACGAATCTTGAGGTGTTGACTTCAAATATAAGCTCGCCTCATAATATGTGTCATATGCTTTTTAAATGATTAGCACACATTTCAATACATTAATTCTGAATGTAAATTTTCTTTGAAATATGTGCTTAATTAACTTGCGATCTTTAATTGCTTGCACGCATAAAAATGCATGAATACGAGTATAAAATTGTCTTGATAAACCTTCATGTTATGTTGCCCCTTATAACTTACTACACGTATTTTGATATTCTAATTCCAAATATGAGCCTATCTCGTGATATGTGTAAGAATCATTTTATCTGAGACTTTTAATTATGATAGCGTATTTTGGTGCAACGAGCAAAGAATAAAACTGTCTCAAGATGCATGCATAGCCCATTTCTTTATGTCACCTTGAAGAATGTGCTAGTTTTATCATCGTCACTTATTCTACTTAATCATTCCACATAAACGAGTATTTTTTCTCCTTTTTTTATGTGTCCTCACATGGTTTTCACCTTGGAATGTGCACAAACCTCAATTCTTTTGAATCACATATCAAGATAATATATTTAAATGTCGTCTCATTAAGTGTGCTAAATTTAGTCTATTTACACATTTCAACATGATGAATTCAATTATTATTATTATTATTATTATTTTTGAGTATGGATGAAACGCCTTCTCAATTTTTTTTGTTTTGAGTATTGATCAAAGGCTTTCAAAGTGCATATAAGATATATCATTCTTGCTTATTTGTATGAGTTTTAAGTGAGGTGATATTTTTTCTTTACATATTCATCTTCTAGCATTTATATATCTGAAAGATTCCCTTTCTCCTTATAAATAGAGAGGGATGATAGTTCATTTTCACCATCCCTCTCATTTACCATTGGCCTCTTAATTAAGTGCTTTGAAGATTTAGAAAAGCTCATTCAAGTGTTTGCTAAGAGGTACATTCATTTATTTCTTTCTTTTCTTCCTCTTTTTTTTTAATCACCTTTTTTTTTAAAAGAATTTTTATTTGCATTTGGCTTTAGTTGGCATCTTCATTATAATATTTAATCATCATTTAACTTATTTTTAATTTCATTTAGGTCACTTAATCACTTAAGATATTATTTAATTTTGACTAATAAGTTCAAAGTTTTTGGAAGAAATTTCGAAAGCACCTCCTCTAGTCGAGGGGAATTCTACCAAAATTAGGCCCGCCCACCCATCTAAAAGACGTGTGTGGGTGGTATTTTGCAACACCACGACTGTGAATCCTCTAATCAACTCGTCTAAAAAGATGCGCATAGGCTCTTCGAACACATCCATTTTAGATATTTCCAATTTTCTGAATATGCCTTGAGCAATTTATTTCGCAAACTGATGTAATTTAGGAAATGTCGATGGAAGTGAACTTGGCTTAATCTTTGCAATGTTGACTTGTGACTTTTCTTGATTTCATTCATTCACTTAATTCCTGCGATAATTGAGATGAATATGACACATATGTAGTTGTTGTCTCCGTTGATTTAGCGTTATCACATTTTGACATAAATGTGTAAGTCAACAATATATATATATATATATATATATATATATATATATATATATATATATATATATATATATATATATATATATATATATATATATATATTGCATACACACTTATATAATAATACTAATACTAATTATATAAATGTCATATTTTGAATCAAAATTACATATGAATCACATGATGAGGTAGATTTAAATTTTTTTTATATGAATTATTAACAATTGGCTAGTGTATTTTAATATACTGACTCAATATTTATGCATAAATCATATGGACAGATATGTATTAAATTTCTTATATGAAAACTTAAAAATTAGTGTTACCCCTTAACTAAGATAAAATATTGTATTAAAAGAGGAGAGAAAGATTGAGAATAGACTGAGCTTATGCTACTTTATGAGGAGACAAGATCAATAGTCACAAGTAAGATGAATGTTGAGAGTTTATGATGATCCTACATGTAATTTATATTCATTGTAAATAGTTAAGTGCTTATTTGGGATCAATTTTATTTTGATTGTTTATCTTAATTTTAATTTATATATTATTTAAAAAAATATTTATTTTATAAAATTTTTTAAGTATTATTATTTTTTATTTTAAATAAATCATATCATTTTAAAAATATTAAAAATCCTCTTTAGTGTTTTACATATTTTTCAAAAATATTATCACTAATTTAGAAAAGTTTCTTAGAAAGATGATAGATGACTTTTTGCTCTACCAGTTGTACCCTATGATTCAGAACTCAAAGGACAAAGCCGTTGGAGAGCATACATATTACAATCATGATCATAATATAATGATGTCATTTAGCGGCAAATACCGTCGAACTTTGGTCGTGTACATCATATGTAGGAGTCTTGCGGTCAGGATATGGGCTACATCCTTACTTAGCGTGAGATTGATTGAAGCGTGACATAAGAGCACTTGATTTGACATTGGCATTTGTGTAGAGTTTTCTTAATTTATCACCTTATTATTGCGGAAGGTGGATTGAATGGAGTTTGCTTTAAACTTTTAAAGAATTAAATTTCACTTAAGTGTTAATAGCTTAATGATATATTAAATTTTGCATTTGAGTTGACATTTGATTTTGATTAATTCAATTTGAGCTTGTAATCATATTTTGATGGTAAGTATCCCATCCTGTTGAAATCTTCATTCAATAGCGTTGACATTTGATTTTGATTAATTCAAATTGAGCTTACAAGTATATTTTGATGGTAGGTATCCCATCATGTTGAAATCTTCATTCAATAGAGCAAACATCAGGGTAGATGTACTGCTTGATCATTAAATTTATTATTTCAGATCTTCTCAACTCCATTAGTTTAATAATATATGATTAGATCTACTGTCATATGATAAAATTAGGTTCTTAAATATTTTAATAAGTTGAAATTTTTATAATAATTAAATTTTTAGGTTTTGTTAACCGAGACCCAATCATAAGACTAAACCGGGAAGCAACCCGTGCAACATTTCTCAAACACTAAGTTTAAGCATTCAATATAGTGTCGGGGACCATGCGAGTATTTGATAATTCATATTATTTTTTTTAAAAAATTATAAGAATAATATTGTATTTTCATTTAATTTTAACTTAGCCTGTGCAGCCTTTTTAGGCATTAAAATTTGCATTTTAAATCTCTATATCTGAGCACATGAAGGCATTTATAACTTAGATAATTTCATCTAATTAATGAAATCATTAACTTTGAAAATTATAATTAGAATGAAATTTTTTAATTTTTGGATTGAAAGAAGCTCCTTAATTTTTGTAGAATTTAATTTAGTATCGTCTTCTGTTTGCTTGTACAAAGAGTTGCAGATCCAATTGTGTTTAAGGAACAAAGCTAAGTTTCTATTTGTAATTCAAAAATATTACACCATCGCTTGACTTATTAACGAACATTTAACCCTCCAATAGTCATCACATTTAATTTTTGTTCTCCCGAGACAAGATATTATATCTTCATTGAGCAAGTTTATCCAAATTGAGGCTCTTTTCAAATATGAGTCAATTATTCACTAAGAAGTCTTGACCATTCTTGCTAATAAGTTACTTAGTTTCAGTGAGAATTTCTTATGAAGCTAATCTGATTTTCGCTTTAGCTTGAAAGTAGCACTCAACCAATCTCTTGTGTTTCAAACCCAACTTTAAGTGCAAGATCCAAATGATTCTTTTAAAGGCTACATTTATGAATGATCATGAGTTACCTAATTGAAATTGTGCTTATAAGAAAGCTGTCAAATTACTTATGCACCTTTGTTCTCATTTTGAAATTGGATATTTGGATTTACCACCAATTATTGGTAATTTGATATTCAATTGAAATTTTACTTTATTTGACATCAAATGAGATGGTTCGAATGCCCAATTAATATTATTCATATTGATTAATTGTTCATGAATTTAACACTTTGAATTTTCAAAGAGAAGCTTTATTCACATAAGAAGAGTTCAAATCCAACATGGTTTTATCCTTAACTTCGCATCAAGTTCTATTTTTTATTCAAAACCGGGTTTAAATTCATTACCAATCATTTGTTATTTCACACAATATTCAATTGAAATCTTTTGGTTTCACTTAACGTTAAATGAGATAATTCAAATGTCCAATTAGTTTTATTCATATAGGTTATCTTTTCAAATTTCATATGAGCACTTGTATTTATTTTATGCATTTATAACTTCACATTTTAGCTTATAACCAAAGTTTTGATTTAAGTCTTTTATTTAATTCTATTTAAGTTCTTTGATTATTTCTTTTTCCTTTTTTTTTTAAAATTTTCTAAGTCCTAAAATTTTGATGAAATTTCGGCAACATTTCGGCAGTATTCTGGCATCATCCCCGCGTAGGGTTACATCATGATTGTTTTAACCTATCCGTCACGCCCTAATGAGTGTAACGGTTGGTGTTTTGAAGCACATCGGCTAAATTTCAATCCTGTTAGGCCCTCATGAGCATAACGAGACCTTCAATCACTAGCATAAAAGTATATATAAATATGTATATATATATATATATATGCAAATATTCTTCTCCTCTATTTTTTTTCTAAGTCCCAAATTTCTTACGAATCTTAAGTTTACCTTAGCTGACAGATGATTTTTTGCTCCACGAGTTGTACCCTATGATTCAGAACTCAAAGGGCAGAGCCGTTGGGGAGCATACATACTACAATCATGATCATAATATAATGATGTCATCTGGCGGCAACCACCCGATTAGAGAACTTTGGTCGTAACTACATCATATGTAGTCTACTTAGCAAATGCGCGGTGGACATGCTACTGCAACATGAGATTGATTGAGCGTGAACATAGTAGAACACTTGATTTGACATTGACCCATTTGTGAGCTAGAGTTTTCTTAATTTGCCACCTTCAACAAATTATTGTGGAGGTGGATTGAATGGAGTTTGCTTTAAACTTTTAAAGAATTAAATTTCACTTAAGTGTTAATAGCTTAATGATATATTAAATTTTGCATTTGAGTTGATTTTGATTAATTCAATTTGAGCTTGCAATCATATTTTGATGGTAGGTATCCCATCATGTTGAAATCTTCATTCAATAACATTGATATTTGATTTTGATTAATTCAATTTGAGCTTGCAAGCATATTTTGATGGTAGGTATCCCATCATGTTGAAATCTTCATTCAATAGAGCAAACATCAGGGTAGATGTATTGCTTGATCATTAAATTTATTATTTCAGATCCTCTCAACTCCATTAGTTTAATAATATATGATTGGATATACTGTCATATGATAAAATTAGGTTCTTAAATATTTTAATAAGTTGAAATTTTTATAATAATTGAATTTTTTAGGTTATGTTAACAGACCCAATCATAACTAAGCAAGCTGACCGCATTCCTCAACACTAAGTTTAAGCATTCAATAAATTAATGGGGACCATCTGATTTGATAATTCATATTATTTTTTTAAAAAATTATAAGAATAATATTGTATTTTCATTTAATTTCAACTTAGCTATGCGGCCTTTTTTACATTAAAATTTGCACTTTAAATCTCTATATCGAACATGAAGGCATTTATAATTTAGATAATTTCTAATTAATTAATTAACTTTGAAAATTATAATTAGAATGAAATTTTTTAATTTTTGGATTGAAAGAAGCTCCTTAATTTTTGTAGAATTTAATTTAGTACCGTCTTCTGTTTGCTTGTACAAAGAGTTGCATATCCAATTGTGTTTAAGGAACAAAGCTAAGTTTCTATTTGTAAAATAGAAATTCAAAAATATTACACCATCGCTTGACTTATTAACGAACATTTAACCCTCCAATAGTCATCACATTTAATTTTTGTTCTCCTGAGACAAGATATTATATCTTCATTGAGCAAGTTTATCCAAATTGAGGATCTTTTCAAATATGAGTCAATTATTAAGAAGTGACCATTCTTGCTATTAAGTTACTTAGTTTCAGTGAGAATTTCTTATGAAGCTAATCTGATTTTCGCTTTAGTTTGAAAGTAGCACTCAACCAATCTCTTGTGTTTCAAACCCGACTTTAAGTGCAAGATCCAAATGATTCTTTTAAAGGCTACATTCATGAATGATCATGAGTTGCCTAATTGAAATTGTGCTTGTAAGAAAGCTGCCAAATTACTTATGCACCTTTGTTCTCATTCTGAAATTGAACATTTGGATTTACCACCAATTATTGGTAATTTGATATTCAATTGAAATCCTTATTTCATTTGACATCAAATGAGATCGTTCGAATGCCCAATTAATATTTATTAATTGTTCATGAATTTAACACTTTGAATTTTCAAAGAGAAGCTTTATTCACATAAGAAGAGTTCAAATCCAACATGATTTTATCCTTAACTTCGCATCAAGTTCTATTTTTTATTCAAAATCGGGTTTAAATTCATTACCAATCATTTATTATTTCACACAATATTCAATTGAAATCTTTTGGTTTCACTTAACGTTAAATGAGATAATTCAAATGTCCAATTAGTTTTATTCATATAGGTTATCTTTTCAAATTTCATATGAGCACTTGTATTTATTTTATGCATTTATAATTTTACATTTTAGCTTATAACTAAAGTTTTGATTTAAGTATTTTATTTAATTCTATTTAAGTTCTTCGATTATTTCTTTTTCCTTTTTTTTTTAATTTTCTAAGTCCCAAAATTTTGATGAAATTCATTTTGACGATTATTCATCGTCAGTAGGTTACATCATGATTGTTTTAACCATCTCCAATGAGTGTAGGTTGGTGTTTTTTAAAAGCGTCTAAATTTCAATCTGTTAGGCCTCTAGCATGCGAGCTTGATCACTGCGTAAAGTATATATATATATATATATATATATATATATATGTATATATATATGTATATATATATATATGCAAGTATTCTTCTCCTCTATTTTTTTTCTAAGTCCCAAATTTCTTAAGAAGCTAACCTTTACGAGGCAGCGTTCAACTGATTGATTTGCTGAGGAAACGGATTCAAATTTTAGGATTAGGAATGCCCAAGTTATGATTCCAATAAGCTTTAAAGACAAAGCAGAAAACCTTGGATTTCAACAAATGAAGTTCTCAAAGCCATTTCATTGTGCAGTATGAACAAGCACACAGGGAGAGAAACAGATAGAAGGATAGAGAGCAAAGGTGGAGCGGGGGATAAGGATGACATTATGTGGGAACGGAGAGGATAGTGAAGCTCAATGATGATTTGGCAGCCTTGTAGCGGTGGTATGATGTGACGGCGGCCAGTGGCGATGTTGGTGGCGACGACGGCGATGATGGTCAGCGGTCGGTTAAATGGTAGCGGCTCTGGTGGCGGTGGCGGTGAGACTGGGTGGCGGTGGTAAGCTGCGGGAGACGGAGTGGTGGTGATGTCGTTTATTGGTGGCGATTATGCTTTGAGGTTATTTTTTGAGAGTTCTCTCTTATTTCTTAGTCTCGTATGAATAATGAGTGGTATTTATAGATTAGAAAGCTACGTAAATACGTCTGAAATTCGAACCACTCTATGATCTTTCAAAATGATTCCTTTGATTATCTAATGTATTTTAAGTATTTGAATGATCAAATGAAGATGTTCGATTTGATTATAAATACTTTTTAATTATTTCCATTATACCTTCAGAAACCTGTGATGCACCTTCCAAGCCAATTTATTCTTTACTTTCTGTGAATTTTTTTTTAAAATTTATGCCTTTAAATTTCGGTGTTAAATATATGGTAGCTTTGCTAATGTGAAGCTTTAATTCTGTTTTTCACTAAAAAATTTCAAATCAATTATGAGCCACACTCAAATTTATTTATTGATGAGCTTTATATGCATATTAAATGCAGCTAAGGTATATTTCTATAAAGATAAGAGTACAAGTGATATTTAGCTATGTACAATTCTTGCCTCGATAAGTTGAAGGATGAATCTTTTTTTTTTTCCTCCTTGGCAAAATCGCCTTTTGTTAATGACATAGCAAAAGCCTAACAGGACCCATGGATGGGCTTCTAGCGCTAGAGCTTTAAAAGTCCATACATAGTTTGGTCCAGAACATACAGTCCAATCAATATTAGTAAAGTGCCGAGTTTTAACCCATAGCATTGTACCTAAAGTTATATAATTTTGTATATTTCTAAAATTTTTATAATTTAAAATTCTCTTTACATGAATCATAAAAGTTTCTTAGAAAGATGGTGAGAGCATCATAGCATTATACGTAAAATTATTGGATAATATCAAGCCAATGATGGCGAGGCACAACATATCTATAAGACAAAAATATTAAGATAGAAATGAGAAGCTTATTCCTTCTTTGAACGTAAAAGTGTTTTGAGCCATTACACCCAAAGAGATAATGAATGTGATGGATAATGTATTTTGTAATTTATTATTCACATTTCCTTTTTATTTTTAACTTATACTATTGATTATGTGACTTATTTTATTTGAATTAATGAATGAATGTATATA
This sequence comes from Cymbidium sinense, assembly GCA_021442155.1. Classification (NCBI taxonomy): domain Eukaryota; kingdom Viridiplantae; phylum Streptophyta; class Magnoliopsida; order Asparagales; family Orchidaceae; genus Cymbidium; species Cymbidium sinense. Next base: position 97,749,963 of record CM038220.1, on the reverse strand, counting down.
AATTTATTTTTTTATGATAAAATTTATATGTTTTTATGGCATTGGCATGTTATGGTACTTTATATATTGCATGTAGCAAATATTAGAGCACCCTTCATAATAAAATACACCATTTACTAATTTTAAGACAAAGCTCCTTAAACCACAAAAAGTGAAAAAAAATAAAAATCCTTTGACGAGAAAAGCTAAAGATAAGCTAGGGGTATCCTAACATCCAAAATTCTATATATTATTATAAATATTTGAATCCTTTGGATTATTTTTTTAGTGAGATTGATCGTTCATACAATAGGCATATCATCTTTGAATCAAACTTATAGTGTTGGAAATTTAACTAAAGAACACTTTACCATATCTAAAGCATATAAATTTGAATTTTTTTCAACTTCCCTCTCTTAGGGTTATTTATTGTCAATCCATTAAAGAGCATATAATAATTGCTTCATTACTCCTACAAGCATCATTACCTCTTTCATTACATAATCCGTTTGACTTGCATGAAAATTTTCATTTAAAATTTCTTAACCATATAGTTACAAGACTGCCACAAATATGAGCATGAGACATGTACCTATCACACAAGTATTTCATTGAATTTTTTTAAAATAAATATAATTTAAAACATAATTAGTAATTCAAATATCTTAAAAATAAAATTTAAATATATATATATATATATATATATTGTCACGAGACGACTTTCTATATGAAAAAGCGGCGACTTTATATGTATTGTTTTAAATTATTTTGTATCTAAATTTAGCGTAAGTTACATCGTTCGTTTAATCTCTAAATATAAGTGACGGATAAATCGTAAGCAGACATTATCTATTTAAATTTGATTTTTAAGATACTTACATTACTCATTATATTTTAAACTATACTTATATTAAAAATTTCTTCTATTTCATTCATCCATACCGATCACACAAGTACCAATCATCAAAAATCAAAATAAAAAATATCTGTTCTCCTCATAATCAAAAATGGTTGCACTATTAGCAGCATAACTATCATTGAGGGATCCAAAACGCTCCTTCAAATTTTCATCGAGGCAAAGCTCGAAGCATTGACGTAAGTCAAGGTGCGCGAGAAGAGGGCAATTATCAAGTATGGCGAGCAAACCTATAGCAGTAAGCGTGTTTCCATGAAGCCGCAGCCGACGCAGCTGCTTCATGTGATTTGCAATGGCTAAAGCCTGTAGGTCCCTTTTGTTGTCAGGGGGCGCGCAATAATTTCCATGGTGTTTGAACAAGCTCGAAGCTTTTCAATTGTGGGCACGCTTGGCCGAGCAACGCGACTAACTCTGAAGAGAAGGAACAGAGTGAGATCTCAAGCGCCTCCAACTGTGGACATCTACTGACTGCTCGAACTAAGCCCTCTTCGGAGATGAGATATGTTGATATTAGACGAAGACGTCGCAGCCGAGTAGTTCTGCGAGAAGGGGGAAGAATGGGAACAATCTTTTATAAATATACTGAAAGAGACCCGACAACAGGAGAAATTATTACATGAGGGAGTCTGGATGGCCTGCATTATCATGTATAAGTGCCGAGTCTGGACAGTCGAGATTATTATGTACATGCTGTGTAAGGTTTATTTGGATTCAAAAGTTGGTTTAAAAAATTTCCGAAAAATTTATTTTCTTTTTGAGAAATTTAAAGCAATTCGAGATGATAAAACTCAGTTTCACACTATTCGGGTATCAAAATTAAAATTCACTCTCAAAAGTAAACGACTAAAAAAGCTCTCAGCGAAGTGAGAACATAGTAACTATGTACAGAATTTGTACAAAATAATCTCGATCGTTTAGATTCTGCACATAATAATTGCACATAATAATTTCAAGTATAACAGAGACTCATAATGGGTTGTTTGGTTTGAAGGAAATCAAGGAAGTGCATATTTGATGTGTTCAATTCAGATAGTCCCTCCTCATAATAAGAAAGAACTCAATTTCTTATCGACCAAATAAAAATAATTTCACTCTATTTTGCTTCAAGTAAACAAATGGAACCATTTCCATTTTCTTTCTTATTTCTTTTCCCTCTGCTTTATTTCCTTCAAATCAAAAAGAGCGTAAGAGGTCATATCTGTATACAAAAAAATGGCTTATAACTAAAATCATGACATGAAAACAAAAGGGATTAAACCGATAGGGATTGATGTAACCTTAAGTTTCAATGAAATAATTATTACAAAAAATAAAAATCAATCTGATATAAAAGAATGGTAATATTCCAACGTGAAATTCAAGTTAGATGAGAAATCCGAAAAGAAAGTACTCAAATTGCTAGATGCATGTGAAGGAGCCAGTTTTCTTCATCAAGTGATTTGCATTTTAACATTTTAAAAGAAGCAAGCATTCGTCTAGCAATAAATAACAAAAAAATATGAATAACAGGAAAAACTTCAAGCAAAATGGCTACTCAGTCTCCAAGGATAGTAATATCATTGAGATCTGCATGTAAGTTGTCTTAAGTGAAATCAAAGAGTTTAAGTGTAACTATTTCAACAAAACATGGAAAGATTCATTAAATAACTTAACATGAGATAAAGAGAACTGAGTAAAAAAGAGAAACAAAGATAAATTTCAAAATTCAGCGCTTAAAGGTTACCTTGTTGGCAGATTCCTAAGCTCTAAGACGTACAACATCAAATAGTTGAAAAAAGAGGGGTATTGACAATGAGTTTATTTATGATAATAGCAATTTGAAATGAGCATCTGAAAGATAGAATAACAATTAGATAAATAAGGATGGACAGTGAAGGGACGTTTGGGATCATTTTTGTTTAATATTTTTTTGTTTTTATTTTTCATCTTACATTATTTATATTTCGATTTACAATAAAATATATTTAGTACTTTTTAAAATATGTTTTTTATTTTATGTGACATTGACAACGGTAGTTGCTGATAGGGCAACGATAATGGTGTTAGCCAATGGTGAAGACAGAAATGATCGTCAACAATATCCGACAGTGGTTGGTGAGTAGCGGTAAGCGGTAGTAGAGGCTAATGTAGTAGTCAGCTATGGGACGACAATAGTGGTGGCTATTGATAGTAGCGACAACAACAATGGCGATTAGCGGTGGAGGAGGTGGTTGTTGGTGGTCAACAATGATGATGGGTGGCGGTCTGCAGTAATGACAGCTATTTTTAACAATACCCAAAACACCTAGAAGTGAAGCGTCGCGTTAGATAGTCGACAGTTAATGATAGAGCGTCCGCTATAAGCGACACGCTATATAACCTAAATACAATGAAAGATGTGTAAGAGCCATTGCATCAGCGACCGATTGCAGTTTTATTCCCATATTATGGATGGATGAGGGTAAAGAAGTTAGTCCATGGAACCAATATTCAGTTAGGATTTTGAAATATATGTATTCTTACAGTTAAATTAATGAAATTAATAGATATTATGGCCTACAAAAAGATAAATATCTTATGTATTCAAGAAACTAAATGAGTTGGGAAGAAGGCTAAGGAGATTAATACTTTAGATTTTAAACTTTGATATTTTGATAGAAATTGAATTAAAAATGATATACGCGTGATTATAGATAAAAGATTAAAAGTTAATGTTGTAGATATTAATATGATTGAAAATAAAATTATAGCTATAAAGATTGTTGTTGACACTAAAATTATTAATGTTATAAGTGTTATGCTCCTCGAGTAGGTTTGGATGTAAAAAAAAAAAAGTAACTTGTAGAGAGATTAAAGGATACCTTCAAGAGAAGGTAAGATGAAAGATTTAAATGAACATATTAGTAGAATGATAAAAGATTTTAAAAAAATTAATGGTGTCTATGAATTTTGAGTAACTAATGAAGAAAGTAGGCTTAATTTTTAAAATAGGCCAGTTTATAATGTTAATTATGTGATTAGGCACGCTAAAAAAAAATTTAAAATAGGCTCACCAAATAGGGTAAATTAGCTTGTCACCTGGCCCGGACTCAATTTAAAATTAGCCGAACCGAGAGCTCCGCGACGCGTGAGCTCTCGGTTTCTCCGCTTTTCCTTTTCCCTTTATGATCCCATCGCCATTCATTCCGCTACATGAAGAGGCGCCGACGAAGTTCGCCACGCCATGGAGCTCACCGTCGGTTGTTTCCATCGGTTAAGTTAAGTGGCTTTGAGAGATCTTCGCCGATTTAGGTATTTTTAAATAAAATGCAAAAGAAATTTCAGATCTAGTTGATTTGTTGTTTGATAGGAAATATTTGTTAGATGTTATTTAGTGAGATTTTTGAAGGAAAATTGTTAGATTGAGGTGGATGCTTATGACGCTTATGAATATGCTTATACTTATGCTTATTTGAGCATAATGTGTAAATTATTTAGTGAGATGAAGGAAATGAGGTCGATTTGGTTGTGAAGCGTTGGTTTGTCCGTTAATTTTACAAAGTTATTGTTTTATAAACATGAATTTATGATTGATCACAGAATTTGCAGAGTAATTTGAATGTGATAATTGGAATTTGTAAGATTATGATGTAACATGAAGTTTTATGTGATGATGACTTTAATTGATAATGGAAATTTGCAAGTTTATGCCACCGTTTCGATTGATAATTTGATAATTTAAAATTTTAAATACTAAATTTCAAGAGTCATAGGTGTTAGCCCATCATTGTATCTATCCCGATTTGAACTTATTTTAAATTCATCCAGACGAGATAAGAGTGTTGTTTTGTTAATAGTTGAAAATGAATTCAGATCAGATTCATATTCTTACTACAACTTGTAAAGTACACTTCATTCCAACATACATCGGTGGGAGAAATGCTCAAATACGACTCAATTTGATGAATTACAAAAAATAATAATAAGGATACGGATCCAAAGAGATATCTTAATCAGAGGTCGCTTCAAGAGATGGATTTATCACAACAATAATTTTGTTTTACAAGTTGTGCTTAATGCAAAGATGCGCAACCTATCATTTACGTAAGTTAACGAACAACCGCGTGATGGAGATAAACAAGATGGAATGCGTGTAATAAAGATAACATTACACTATCTTCGTAGATATGTGAGTAGAGAACATGAATATTTGGGGACAAGTTCTACCGCTGGATGAGAGATGATATTAATTTACCATCTCAAGACCAAGGATATGAAACTACGCCAAAGTGAGTAGTAGTGATGATGAAGAGGAGATAAAATAGCAGCAAGATTTGAGGATACGTAACCATCCATCAGGTTAGATTTGAGGCTACTCGTAGAGTCACACCAACAACACTGACGAGAATATTTTAAGTCAAACAACTGGGAGAGATGAGGACGTCACATTTGATGGCCCACTTGACACCCAATTCTTTTGAACCGCATTCCAAATGAACCTGCGAAGGTATGCTTTGAGAAACAACTACAATTCGTTGACTATCACAAACAATGTTGAGTATGTCATATACGAACAAATCTAAATTCACTTTGCGCACTCATCACTGCACTGCAGGTATTTATGGCGTACACGCACATTCATTTAAGAGGTTGGGGTGGAAGATTGGTCTGGGTCACCATACTTGTGCTCATTCGGAATGACATACAATGCATCAATTCATCGCTTATTTTATAAAACCCGCAATCGAAATCGGGATATAAAACCCGGAAATCAGAGGATCGAAAGTTCAATATTAGTACGGGCTGATGCACGGCGAAAGAAGAAAGACAATCTTTTGGGAAGAATCTTATAGATCTTCGTGAAAGTTCACGCAGATGCTCATCAATGCTCTGACAGATCGTATACACTCAACAATCAAACAAATTCCAACGTTGTTTTGTTCAACCTTCAATCACGCCGGTTAAATATCTTGCCCGATTTTTTCTGATAAGACCTTTCTAAATGTACTTACTAAGCATTTGGAATCGACGAAATAATTGTTCTATCGCTCGTAGAAGTGGAATCGAGTGTATCGAGTCCGATCGGTTTTTTGCATATTACAAGACTTGATCCCACCTGTCTACAGGAGATCTCCTTTATCTCTCGATGTATACGCAGGTATAGTTCGTCAGTAGAAATCTTTCCTTGCCACATCGCTTACTGCGTATTTGAGGAGAACTTTAAGAAGCGAGACAATTGTATCGGATGAGTTCGGAAGATGACGTTTGAATTGATGATATTCGGATATTTGGAGATAGAATGACATCAAGAATATTAAGCATATGATACATGAGGATGTCGCTTTGCTTATGAGGTTATAGGTATGGTATACAATGGAAATGCAACCGAGCGCTTTCAAGAAAGATTTCGTGGTTTACCCATCCAGACATGCAGCCTACAATATACAATAATATTTAAACGCTCAATCATCCACCACAGAGAGCCAACAAGATAATTGTTTCTCCCCGCGATTAAAGCTCTGCTGCAACAAACGAGTCACGTAATTCAACCAACGAGGATATGAATGAACGAAGTGTTTGATGTCACGAACTTTCAAAGTTGAGATAAACGAACAACGAGTGTGCATATGACAACCAGCTTACTGCCGGTGCCCATGTGATTTTGAAGTCAACTAATATGTCGCGCTATTTGTCTCCTATTATACTACAAACTACATGAAAACCTACCAAAGGTTCCATGTGATACGGATCGAAGACGGAACAATCAATGAATACATACCCAAGTTACATCGTCACCAAATATCAAAAGAAATGGACGCCTGGACAGGATATAGAATATAGAATTGACGAGCATTTCTAAGTTCACGAATTTGTGTAGCCACAACGGCCAACTTGTCTCGAATAGCGATCGTAATTTCTTTTAGGTTATCTGCTCGATGTTACTTATCGACTACTTGTTATAGTTTTGTGAAGTGATTGTTAGACTGAACTTATTTCGATTCACGAATGAACCAATGATTTTAAATGGACGAATTTTTATAAATTTACGCTCTGTTGAAAGATAAACAATGAATATATTTTATAACTTATCGACTCATAACACACGAATATTATCTCGCTTAGAATGTATAACATTCGGACAAGCTCGACTCATGTGGGAGAAGGCTAGACCGAGGGGGCTGAGATTACTGCCTGACCTAAGACACCAAGAAATGATACGCGGAGGCAGAGCGACATCCGGATTTAGGTTTTTTTTTAAGATTATTTCATTGGTTCATTTCTTAATTTATCGATACATTGGAAACATGATTCATTTGATTGGGTTTATTCTCGGCTCGCACATCGATATTTAGAATGACTTAATCGCTCTGATGGCTGGATGCTCATGAGTCGCCGATTTAGATTGTCTCGGATGCAGATATAAAGTTTGATCATTATCCGACAAAGACTTCACATGTGGATGATTTTAAGCGCCCGGATGAAAAGACGTGCAAAGACTGGTGGAGAGAGAAGGTGGGCTTGGCGATTAATGATGATTGGAGCACATCCATACCGATATCATTTACTGATCTGTCCATCCAGATCACATCCGAAGTTTCGCAGGACGCGATACACGTATTTGTTTACCTCTACGGTCTGCGTATACTACTGACTCTTATTTGATCTATCCAGCTCGAGTTCACCATGCATGTCGAGCTTACATTTTATTTGTCGGATCATTTCTTCTGATACTGCGTCAGGTTCACTGCGATCTACCGTTACTGGCGCTATTGATACAGGGAGTTGTCTCACTATACAAAGCCAACACCGAAGCTCGACGCATGGTGAACTCGAGCTCGATATCCAAATAAGAGTCACGATAAGATGTCCACCGCAACCACCGTAGAGGTAAACAAGTGCGCTATGTCATCCATGCGAAACTCGATGTGATCTCTGATGGTGATCAGAATGATACGCGGCCTTGGATGCGCTTCCAATCACTATCACAATAATCCGCCATGAATCCCACCTTCTCCACCAATAAGTCTGCCAATCATCGCACATCTATCCTGACGCCTAAAATCATCGCCACATCCTCAGAGTAACCATCTCTCCTGGAAGTGAAATGAATTGCGTCACCGGCTCACGTGTCCAAGAATGATGATCGTTTTATATATGCATCCGAGACACAATCTAAACCCAAGAACAGACATCCATAAATCTGCGCTAATGCGCCATTCCTAAATGCGAAGCGTTTCAAGAATAAACGCAATCAAATGAATCATGTTTCCAATGTATCGAAATTAAGAAAGCACAAAACCAAGAAATAATGCTAAAAGAAAACCCACTACCAACCGGACAATACTCAGGCTCTCCGTAATGCACATGCAGTACCTCACGGCGTCGCCATAATCCTCAATCAGAACCTCATTATCGCTTCCTCCTACATGGGGGTCGAGGAGCTTCATCGCCAGACATGTTATCTGTTACAAAGTTAGCGATAATATTGAAAAAATCATAGTGTATGAGTTATAAAATATATTCATTGTTTATCTTTCAACAAAGATAAATTTATAAAATTCACATCTATTTCGCAAAAACGCTCAAATTGAGTTCATTAAGTGAACGCCGAAAGTTACATCGAACTTAACCGCCACGCGTCTACCACCATAAAAAAACTATAACAAGAATAAACAAAACATAAGTAACATCGAACGGATAACCTAAAAGAAATTACTCTGACTTATTCTCGGGACAAGTAGGGCCAACAGCTTTTACACACCACAAATTCAACTTAACGCTTCTGCCCATCAATTCATATGCTTCGCACCCGACTTTCTTTTGATATTTGGTGACAAGAACTGGTATGTCGCTATCGACTGTTCCCCAGCGATTCAGATCACATGGAACTCGCAGGTTTTCGCGTAGTTTGTAGTTTGTAAATGAGACACAAGATACGACTTATGCTTGACTCGTAACAACAATCATTAACACATGGAAGCGGTGTCGTCTCGATGTATAATTTCCATATCGTTTTCGTCTCAACTTTGAAAGTTCTGCCAGACATCAAACACTTGATACTCATTCATATTTATCCTCATCTTCATTTACGCGTGACTCTCACTCATTGTCTGCAAGGTTTTAATGCTAGAATGATTATCGCTCTCCAGATGGATGATTCAAGACGCTTCAATATTGTAACTATATCATAGATGTAATCAATCGCTTGGATGGTAAACCACTTTCAGATACCGTTTGACTCGATTTCAGGGTCATTATACATACCTATAACCCTCATCAGTTAAGGACCACGCTGACATCCTCAGACCAAATCATACGCCTCGCTTATTCTTTACGTCACATGTATCTCCTAAATATCCATCATCGATTCTCAAAGAACGATATCTTCGAATGAACTCAACATCGCCAATGCCTAATTGTCTCGCTTCTCTTAAAGTTCTCCTGAAGGCAGTAAAAGCGATGCAGCAAGGAAAGATTTCTACGCCTATAACTATACGTCATCGGATAGCGCAGATCTCAGACACCGGGATCAAGTCTGTAATGACGCAGAAAACCAATCCCGTGACTCGATACACTCGATTCATCCACAATAAATGAAGCATTATTTCAGATCGATTCCGTGACTGAAAGTACTCCCAGATTTTCAAAAGAAAGCCCATCTGACAGTACGACAATGCCAATGAAGGTTCAAGGACCAACAAATTGAATTTGTTTGATTTGAGTGTATACAATACACTATCCTGCATCATATATACCGCAGCATGAACTTTCCTCAAGATCTATAAGATTCTTCCCAACTAGACGCTTTTATCGCTTTCCTTCGTATCCCAAGATTTCATGTAAGACACTCTAATATTGAACTTTGCCTCATACTCTACAATTTCGGTTTTATATCCGATGACGGGTTTTATAAAATAACCGATGAATCGACGATATCGTTTACAAAGATTCGTGATCGAAAGCACAAGTATGAATACCCAACCAATCTTCCATACCCTCTAACCTCTTAAATGAACGCGCATGTAGACGCCATAAATACGCCTAACTCTGAGAGCGATGAATTGAATTTAGATTTGTTCAAGATATATGACATACTCAACATTGTGATAAATTAACAACAAATCAGGTTGCTTCGAAACAAATACCTTCTACCGTTCATTTGAATGCGGCCAAGATTGAATTGTCAAGGCCATCAAATGCGACGCCCTCATCCCACTCTCTGTTGTTGCACTACGAAAATAAATACGTATCAAGTGTTGTTCGGGCTTTGTCTACTGAAGAATACAATCAAATCTAACCCCACGGATGGTTCGTATCCTCAAATCTCGTCGTCGCATTATCTTTCTTCATCATCACTACTACCTCCACTGATAGTTCATATCGTCTTCGTGAGATGGTAAATTAATATTCTCTTCAGTCATCCATACAGTAACTTGTCCCAAATATTCACGTTGCACTATAATACTCACGAAGATAGTGTAATGTTCTCGCCTTGACCTAACCTGCATTCCACGACTGTTATCTCCTATCACCACACGGTTTGTTAACTTCACGTAACGACAATAGTGCAGACGCCGATTAAGACAACTTCACAAACTTCGCCATCGAAAATGTGTGTGAATAAATCCGCATCACCTAAAGCTTAACTACAAGATTAACATATATCGGATCCACAACGGCCCTTATTATTATTTTTGTAATTCATCAAATTGAGTCCGGGATTTGAACTGCGATTTCTCCCACCAATGTATGTTGGAATAAAGTCGCTAACTAGTTCACCACCATAGAACCATGACAAGCCTCAATTCATTTTCAACTATTAAGTAAAAAACAACTTATCTCGCTCACCCGATGAATTTGCCAAATAAGTTCAAATCGTGATGGGATAACGATGCTAACGACGTAACTATCAAATTTAATATTTAAAAAATTTAAATTTGCGTAATTATCACAATCACACATAAACCGCAATTTTCACAATTATCGAAAGTCACAATGATAAAGTCCACAATCATCTACATCATAAACTTACATGTTCTACATCATAATCTTACAAATTCCACAATTATCACATTCGAACAAGGACACAACTAAATTACACAATCATAAATTCATGTTTATAAAACAATAACTTTGAAAATCGACAGAGACAAAACCGACGCTTCACAACCAAATCGACCTCATTTCCTTCATCTCACTAAATAATTTACACATTATGCTCAAATAAGCATAAGTATAAACATATTCATAAGCATAAGCATAAGCATCCACCTCAAATCTAACAATTTTCCTTCAAAAAATCTCACTAAATAACATCTAACAAATATTTCCTATCAAAACAACAACCAAACTAGATCTGAAATTTCTTTTGCATTTCGGCTAAAAATACCTAAATCGTGAAAGATCTCTCAAAGCAACTTAACCGGAAACAACCGACGAAGCTCTTCGCCGGCGACCTTCCGGCGGCTTCTTCGGCCGTGGCCTTCTCGCCGGACGCAGACGTCAGCGACGGATCAAAGGGAAAAGGAAAAGCGGAGAAACCGCGGCGTCTGAAGCTCTGCGACTTTTTGGATAGTCGTAGGTCATGACCTAGACCAAGTCACACCCGACAGCCTATTTTTAAATTTTTTTTTAGCGTGCCTAATCACATAATTAACATTATAAACTGGCCTATTTTAAAAATTAAGCCAAGAAAGTAGGATTATATTAAATTTTACTTTAGCTTATGATTTTATAGTTGTTAATACTTTATTTAAAAAAATGAATATATTATTACTTATAAGAATGAATCTAGTAAAATATAAATTTATTATTTTCTGATAAGAAAAATAGATCATTTAGATCGTAAAGATTGTAAGGTAATTCTATGTGAAAATTTAAATACCTAACATCAACAATTAGTTTTAAATTTTAAAATGAAAGATTGAAAGATGAAAAATAAATTGAATCATTATTCGATTAGAAGATGACACTTAAATAACATTAATAAAAATATTTTTAAAAGCAAGTTATAAAATCTTAAAATTTGAGATGTCACGAGAAAGCTAATGTTATATGTAAAAAAAATGAAATTGAATAAGGTATAAAAAATGTGCTTAGAGATTTAAAAGAATTTTTTTTTTCTGTAAAAATAGTTGATGGTAGAGTCAAAATATGCCAAAAAAAGATAAGAAATAAAAAATTTTGTTATTAAATTTATTTTAGATGTAAAAACTTGAAGAAATTAGGAAAGATATAAAGTAGCGGTAACGATTCAAAGAAAATAATGTGTTGCAAAAATGTTATCTTTTTGTAATTTATACAATAGATTGGATACTAAAGAAGGTAAAAAAAATATATGTATAAATTAACCAAGCAAATAGATAGGAGAAATAAAAATCTAATTCAAGTGAGGTACATTAAGGATGAAAATCATAAAATATTTTAAAAAAAAATTGAACACATGTTAATGAGATATTTTGATAAACTTTTTAATGAAAGATGTGAGAATATGATTAATTGTCAAGATCTAAATAAAAATAAAAATTTTATTTTATTGTGATTAATAAAATTGAAGAGAAACTTTAAAGAAAAAAGATTGATATGATAATATTCCAATAGAAGTGTTAAAAGATTAGGAGATCAAGAAATTTTTTAGATTAATAGTCTTTTTAATGTTATTTTAAAGATTAAGGGTTTGTTTAGGGCAGCTGTAATTTTTTGAAAAGTTCAGAAAAGTTTAAAAAATAACATTTTCAAAAAAGTTGTTGTTTATTAAATTTTTCTTTTGAAAAAATTCAAAAAAGAATTTTCGAACCACCACACTCTAACAAATATGATTTTTAAAGCCTTTTTCACCACAAAACTTTAAAAGAAAAAAGTCGATAATAAATTTCTTTTCTTTACGCTCAAAAAATAAAAAATATCCGTCAAAGATGTCAAATGAGTGAAGAATGAGTTTGTTGATTCTTATTTTTAAGAATAAAAGTGATGCACAAGAGTGTGCAATTATCGAGAAATTATGTTAATGTGTCATACATTAAAATTCTAGGAGAGAGTATAGCAGATTGATGGATACAAAATTTCTCAAAATGGTTTCATGAAGTAGATCTATGGATGCTATACATTTGTTGAGAGGTTTGATGAAGAACTATAGAGAAAGTAAAATAATCGACATAAGTTATTTGTTGATTTGGAGAAATCATATGATAAAGTTCCATCAGTAATGCTGAGTTTTAAAAAAGAAATGAGTTAATGTTAGCTATATTCAAGTCATTAAGGAAATGTACACTAGAGTTGTTACTTATGTTCAAACAAAAAGAAGATTGACAAAGTATTTTCTTATTTTAGTTGGATTACATCAAAGATCAGCTTTAAGTCCATATATTTTTGCTTTAATTATGGATGTTCTTACTGAGCATTTACTGCTATATGGTGAAGCCTATTTTTTATCTCTGGAAGGCAATGCCTCGGAGCCGAAAAAGTAGTGCCTCGGCGCTGGAACGGAGATTTCAACTTCAAAATCAAAGAAGGTAGCAGACGAAAAAGTAGCGCTGCGGCGCTAAGATCAGGGCACCAAAAGGTAGAAATGATAGAGAGCATAACTCGACAGAACGTCGCTCAAACCAGATAGAAAAACATTGAGGAGGGTCTGTTCGTGACTCCATGAGTTGGGAGACTTAGTATTTAGGTAGTTTTTTCTATAATTTTGTGTTCTAATGCCATTTTTCTCTTGAGTGAGAGTGAAAGGTGTGTTTTAAAGTGACTAAAGTATGGAGAGGCTCTAGATAGATGTAATATGTACTATTCTCCTAACTTTTTTTTTTATAGTGGATTTCTTGGTGGTATGGCTCCGCGATTTTTTCCCATTTTCGAGTTTTTCAATGTTAAATCTAGTGTCTTCTATGTCATATCTTTTGCTTTAGATTTTTATTTATTTTGTGAATACTCTAGAACACTCAAACTAAATTTTTGCACGTGCTTTGTGTCTATTTTCTTCCCCTTCATTTATAGGAAGGTGTACATTGGTGTATACTTTTTGCTGATATCATTCTTTTTGTTGTAAGACTAGAGAGGGAGTCCAAGAGAAACTTGAATTATGGAGGTCAAAATTAGAGTCAAAAGGTTTTCTTTTAAGTAGATCTAAAACTGAACATATAGAGTGTAATTTTAGTTATAGAAGTTCTAGCGGTGGAGTTGTCACATTGGGTATCAAGTCATTAAAAAGAGTGAGCGTTTCAGATATCTCGGGTCTATTGTTCAAAATAATGGTGAAATAGATAAGGATGTTAATAGTAGAATTCAAATTGGATGGTTGAAGTGGAGGAATGCATCTGACTTGTTATGTGATAGAAAATCATCGCATAAACTTAAAGGAAAATTTTATAAGATGATGGTAAGACCTACAATGATTTATGGCGCAACATATTGGTCAACAAAAGAAAAGTATAAAATTAAGTCTTGCAGAGATGAGGATGCTCAAGTGGATGAGAGGCTATACTCTTAAAGATAAAATGCGAAATGAATATATTCGTGAAAATGTTGGAGTAGCTCTAATGGTAGGTAAGATTAGAGAGAGTCGTCTTAGATGATTTGGTCACATAAAGCATCAGCCGACTGATAAACCAGTTAGAAGAGTAAATGTTTTAGATTTGCCTTATATTAAGAAAAGTAGAGGTAGACCTAAAAAGACTTATGTAGGATGTACAAAAAATGATCTTAGTTTATAAGAATTAAATTAGAATTTGACACTTAGCACAATGAAGAAGAAAGATTTATTTAGCCAACCCCACGTAGTGGGATAAAGGCTTGTTGATGTTGTTGTACTCAAAACACCTAAATGCATGTTTTAAAAATCGAATCGGTCGATCTGACTTATTCAAATGTGCCTCTGACTGGTTTTGTCAATGCCCAAAAACGCTTTTGCACATAATTGATCAAAATCAATGATTAAATTGAAGAACCAATGAATGAGACAAATTTTTAAGAATCGATCAATTATAATATTGATCAATTTTTGAATTCTTTAATTTTGATTAGATGGATAAAAATAAAAACTTTAAATTTAAAATAGATAAAAATTAAAATATCATGTTACAAAATTTTAATTTAGAATCATATTTGAAATTTTTAAAAATTGAAATGTCCTAAATTAAAATAATGTATATTAAATTTGTGAAAATATCATTATTGCATCATTATTATATCATTTAAATCATATTAAAGTAATCCTAATATTTATATTTATGCATCATCTAATTCAATTATTAAACCTTCAACCTCTCCTTCAAATTTAATGACCAACATGGTTTTCAAAACTTTGCCTAAAAGTTAATTTGAATATTAAAATAAGCATGTTTTTAAAAGTAAAATAAAAACACATAAAAAGTACATCAAACAAGCATATTTTTTAAAACAAAATGAAAAATATAAAAAAATGAATATAAAAAAAAAAAATTGAACAAAAAAAGACCTATAAAATAAGTTTTGCCAAATGTATTTATAAGGACTTTAAATTTATAGTAATATTTTTATTAACCTAAGGAGATAAAAAGAAGAAATGCATAAATCCAATGAGAAAAAAAGAAAGCATGAATGATGATACAGATAAAATAAATAGTTAAGAAAAATAGATATTATCAAATCAATGTCAGCAACAAAATCAATAAGTTTACCCTTAAAATTTATTTAAAAGGCTTTTGGACATTTTGTTCACATAATCTCTTTAGCAAGATTCTAAAACCTAGAAACTAAACTTCTATTATTTTAACAAATAAAGTTTAATATAATTAAACTCCTCAAGGTACTCTTCGTGTTTAAAATAGCCTTATTAAATTAAAGAGCTAATGTGACACCCAATACCTTTAGGAATACACGTGAGACATTTTAATAATATTCATTTGAAGATCCAAAGGTGGGTATTATAGAGGTGCGTATTAGTGTCCTTAAATTAAACACCATTTACCAATTCACCTCTCTCTACTTTACACCCGCATGCACACAAAGCTAGGCACGTCCTCTTGCTCTCTTCATTCTTTTCTTGCCTTACTAGAATTTTGTTATCACACCAACCTCCCAACCAAAAAAAAAAAAAACTCAATAAAGTTATTAATATTCACATCCCCTCTCTCTCACTCTCTCATTAAAAGTGAAACTAATCCCTTAATCAAAATCCCCTTAAGAATCCTTTCTTTTTACCTCTCGAAATTGCTATCGATTATTCTTCTCAAAAACTCCCACCTACTTCAAATAAAAGACCTCTTTTTTCTCACATTGTCTTCCTTCCCTTTATCTCCATTAATTTCTACTAATTATTGTCCAGAAAATACTCCCTCCCCATCTTAATAACTCTACCATCTCTCCTCTCACATGCCACATGAAATCCCACACCCCCTCCCTCTCCTAATGTCTCCGAGCTCACTTGCACCATACCTTCTTCCTCCCATTCTCCAAATAAATTAAAAATTCAACTAGAAAAACCTCGCAAACTATATAAACCTCAAACATCCCAAGATCCTTCTTCTTAGTAGATAGTTGGCAGACATGGGTTTCAACTTTCCTCTCTACCTATCAAACTTAATAATTCAAAATTAAAATCATCATTTGCAAGTTATTTTTTCATTTCTAGTAATTGAATAATTTCTCAAATATAGATTCAAAAAATCCTAAACATGTATTGTTTCAATTAATGAATAAAAATCAACCAAATAACTCTAGCTCAGGTAATATGTTACTTGGTTTCCAAGGTAGAGATCACAAATGCAAAACCAACATGTGGCCATCTTTATTAAATATCCACTAGCTTATTATATGAAATTGATCTATAAAAAATCATTTTCCCCTTATGTGTAATTGACCAATTTACCTGTGTTGGTCCTCTACTTCACTTAAAATAAATATTTGGGTAAATTTCTATTCCCTTAAAAACAACGAACAAAAATCATGTGTTCACTTGTATCTCTTGAAGATCTATTTCATTTTAATTTTGAATAAAATCACATGTAAATCCATATTCAACAATGCATATTACTTTTTATTTCATTAATATTTGTTGTTAATGTGTTGATGCAAATTTCTTTGTTTGAATCCCACATCTAACCAAAATAAACAAAATCCATGGAAAAAATTAAAATTTATCAAATAGGATTGGAATACTTTGATAAATGTTGAAGATTTAATGAGAAGTGTAAAAAAAGCATTTAACTAATGGAAAATTGACATTCATACCACACAATTATTATGCATCTCATATCTAACACCTAAACTTCATATTTACATATACAACACTTTTCTATACATAAAAAGGTTATTTCACTTTAAAAAGATTAGTGAGTGTTATTTTTGACGTGATATTAAAGCTTTTAAGTGCTATGTATATAAATATTAGAGTTTAGATGTTAGAAAATGTCTTAACTATTTTAATACTACCATGAGCTGATAAAAAAAATAATTGCTTTGTACATTTATTTTTTATTTGGAAGTAATGTAATAATTTATAAAAAATTTAAGGTTTTCATCATCATAAAATTTAAGAACATATCAATTTCTTATGTGTACCTTGAGAAAAGTTAGGCTTAACCAAAAATAATACTTTTTCTGCGATTCTAAATCTCATGAGAGTTACTTGCGCTATTAATGTTTTTTTTACCAAAGTTATGATTATTTGGAGTTTTAGATAACCCTTTTACATGCTAGATTAGCTATTAGGGCATGCATTAGTTGACTTAAACCAAACTATATATTTACTGAAGGATGGTTCGATTTTTGGTTTTGAAATTAGTGTTATTCGGATTGCAGCTTTCGGTCCGATCTAAAAAAAAAAAAAAATTGATAAACCAAAATATCATTATCTTGTGTGTGTGTATGTGTATGTTTCTCATTTTCTCCTCCTATTATAATCTGAACCAATCTACATTTTCATTCATTTTTCTAAATTTTGATTCTAAAATCATTTGATTTAATGAATCCACTAACTAATTCATCCAAATAAACTAAATGCACGCATAGTTGTGTTTACCACTACTAAAAATTGAATAGCATAAGTAATTTGCTATGCTTTAGCGTTGAATATTGCACCTCAATTGTGCCAGCCATTTTGCATGTACAATCAAACTTGTGATTTTTTACTGGAGAACAGGGTTCAATATACAGCTTGGGAGGATGAAGTTGGAAGCAGATATGTCTAAAGCGGCGCTTCTATCTAACAGAAGCTCTACAGACAATTTTCAATTTCAAACGAAAAACAACCAATAATCAACGATGTGACATAACTAAACACAGGAAACTAAAATAAAAAAAATCTTAAAAAAAAAATGGAACCTGTCGGTGATATAACGCATAAGGGAGTCGTTTCCAAAGTTCTCGGCATAAAACTCCTCCAATCGTCCACGACTTCTGTCGACAGCTTCCATGGCCATGGGTTCCATAGAAAGCAAGCTAAGAAAGTCAGTATGCCCGGTCATGTCGATGCGCACCCAGAGATCCGGATCGTACGACAGCAGCAGCCACTGCCTGCACACAAACTGAACAGACCTTATGATCCAGACCGCTGTTATCTTCTTGAAGATCAGCAAAAGGACGTCGCGAGGCAGATCCGCCCAGTTCCTTTCCTCTGCCCCAGTTTGGAATTCATCTTTCCCAGGGGAATCGCTAAGGCCAGTGATATCAATGGCTCTAATCCTTCCATTATCATCCTCGACAACAACAAACTCCACGACCATGCCCTCATAGAGGGAGCAGAAGCTTTCCGATTTGATGGAGGAGTGATTGAAGATTAAGTCATCCCCGCCGTAGTCCGGAGTGATGAAGCCGAAGCCCTTACTGCAATCAAAACACTTCACCGTCCCCTTCACCTTGAGTCGATGGATCTCCATCGATATCTGCCACAAGACTTTACTGTCGTAATTGCTAAAATATGGCGTAAGTCGGCATTGACTGGGTGAGAAGCTGCAGCAGCAGCCAGTGCTGCCGGTTTGCTTGGACGAGGCATGAGGCAAGGCCGGCATAATTAATTATTATTATTATTATTATTATTATTATGCGTCCAAACATTTATACTAATTTAAAAAAAATAATTATTTTAATATAATATAAAGAGCTGAAATGTATTAATAAGATAAATCTAGAACAACCTATAAAAGATTCAAAAAAAAAAAATTAAATACAAATTTGAAAAAAAAAAATACACTTAATTGAAATGACGCTTTCATATATGTCATAAGTCAACCAAATCACAAGTCGAATTCGATTCTAAAGCCGACAAGCAAAATCGCGCCAAAATACACTGACGCCACCAAATGATCGAAAAGACTCCGACGACGAATTTCATTGTTGAACGCCGAACCGACGGAATATAAATATTACATAATCCAAAGAGCATCGATCGAATCAATACGTCGATATTGGGATAGCAGACGACAATATCCAAACGACTCCGCTCATAAAATTGATCGCGCCGTTAAATTTCAAACGTCGAAAACTACCGAATGAGACTGCTCACGCTCAGATCGTAAACGCCAAATGAGCGGAGCCAGAAGTGTAAAATGAAATATACTACGCCGCCAAAATTAAACCAAAATGACCTACGACGAAACGACTTCACCATCGCTAACGCCAAAACCGGGTCGAATGTAAATATTACAACTTGATCAACCGATCGAAAGTCATCAACGCGTCAGACGCATATAGAGGTAAGGAAGCGCCGACGCGAAAACAAACGCGTCTCGAAATTGATCAAGGCGCCGAAACGCCAAATCTAGCAGACCATTCGACTTAATTTGACGTCGCATGAATTTCGGCAAATCGAAACGATTGACTATTTGATTAATTTGAAACGCCTTAGAACCTGACCGCGTCGCAACACCGATAAGCTAAGATTGATATATATATATCAACTATGTAATTTTATCGGTATGAAATTCATTTTAAGTGTGATTAAGTGCTTAAAAGAATTAAATAAATCCAAATCTAACATAAATCCTCCTAACTCCGCTCTAATGAACCCAAAACGACCCGCCCCAATTCACGTGAGCCGTTCCTCCTGCTCTATTCCTCAAGCGCACTAGATCGTCCCTCCTCACGGCTGAAGAAGCATGCACGTGGAGGCTCGTCCGATCAAACTCCCTCTCTCGGCTCTGTCTTGCGCGCACGCTTCACGCTAGGGGTGTGCATTTGATTAATTTAGATGGATTATATGATAAATTTTTAAAAGCGATTGATTTTAGATTTTCAAAAATATTGAACTAAACTGACTAAATAAAATGCAAAATCAAACAAACTGAATAATAATTTAGTTCGATTATTTTGATTTGGTTTGGATAAACCGAAATTGGCTACATTTAAAAATTATTTGTATAATTTTTTATTGTATAATGAACAAGGAATAAACAAAATAATATAAATATAATCAAAATGCAATTAACTATTTCATGAGCTAAAAAGTATTTAAAACTAATTTTTACCTGCGAACGAGATATTTTGAATTTAAAGTTGATAATCATAATATTATTAAAATATTTTAAAAAATTAGAATAGTTCCTTCAAGAAAGCACTTACTAAGTATTCAAAATATAAATATAAATAAGTGTATAATAGATCTATTATACAAATTAATAATATCGTACTATATATAATTACTTTGATTTATTTGATTCCATCCAAAATTTTATTTAACAAATCGATCCAATAACCAAAAATCAAAATTTTCATTAATTAAAATCAAAATCCAAATTACTAAGTTCAAAACCGAATCAAATTACTCGAAAATTTTGATTTGATTTATTTTTTTTGATTAAAACCAAATAATGCACACCGCTACTCCACGCTCCAAAAAAACTGCTCCCTACTCTTCTCCTCTAACCGCTGAGGCTTTCTCAACCGCAAAACCGAACGAAAAAGAAGGGCTTACTCTCTCCTTCCCCATTCGGTTTTCCTCTCTCCAATCCGAAAAATTCCTCCTCCTCAAAGGAAAAAAAAACTGAAAAGAGTAATGTTCTTGCTCCACTTTTCTTCTTCTTCTTTCTCTTCTTTCTCTTTCTTCTATTTGTTTTTTTGTCTCTATTTTTCTCCAAACCACAAAAGGGCTGATCGGCAGGATTTAAGTTAAATCCAACCTAAATCCTGTTCGAATCCTGCAGCCAAACAGTCCCCGACAGTCGTTCTTCCTTCCCCTTTTCTTCTCCTCTCTTCTTCTTCTTTTTTCTCTTTTTTTATCTGCCTCCATTTTTCTCCAAACCGCAGAAGGGCTGATCGGCAAAATTTAAGTTAAATCCAACCTAAATCCTGTTCGAATCCTGCAGCCAAACAGCCCCAACAATTCTTCTTCCTAATTTCCCCGCTTTCTCCTCCAAGCCGAACACTCCTTTTTCCGATTGAACTAAACTGAGCCCTCTTCCTCTCGTTCTCTAATCCTAAATAGGGAATAGAATTGCAAGATATTGTGGATGCGCTGAAGTATAAGTTGTGGATGTGTATAAATGTCAATATGGAAGTATATATATATATGTGTGCTTGTGATTTTCTTTTGCAAGTTCTAAGACTCTGTTAATGCCCCATAGGGTGTAACAGATGAGATGAGTGTCAAGAGATACCACCTGCTACATCAATAGTAAGATAAAGCAGTAACATCTAGATGTCGCTCTCCTTAGTTGAAATGATGTCGAAATTTCGACTAAACTTTGGGACTTAAGCAAATTCAAATGAAAATCACCTAAACTCAAATAAAATAAAAAAAGTGTATGATAAACATGAAGATAAACATTAAAACAAAGAGGATAATACTTAAAGGAAACTAAACATTAAAACAAAGAGGAAATGCAATACTAAAGTAAACTACTTATTTTAAACAAACAAGCTCCCTTCCCTTTCTAAAAAAAAAATCCTTAAAGACTATGAAGTTTTTTTTGACTCCACATGTATATAAGTCAAGTCGAGCTCACGGAACGAATTTCAACGACAATCGAGTTAAAATGCATTCGACAAAGATCAAAATCGGTTGAAATGATCTCGGATCGAACGGACCGCCATCGTGATTCGAATGTTGAAATTGATCGATGTTAACCTCCACATGATAAGTCAAGTCGCTACAAATAGAATTTGACGGAGGTGATGCAACGGCTCAAAATACACTGACATCATCGAAAATGGAAATGACCTCCGACGGAGACGGATTTTTGCGATTCGAACGTAATTGATCGAAATATAAATTTTGCAAAATCTAACGATCGATTGATCGCTATTAATGTCACATATATCGAACGGGAAGCTGACGACCAAATGACCTCCGTTCGTGAAACCGATCATGTCGTTAACTTTGAAATATCGAAAACTATCAAATGAGACTGTCCACGCTCAATTCAGATGAATCTATGTAAATGTCAAATGACTTGAAATAATAACGCACAAATCGAGGTTAAAATGCACAAGACATCACCAAAATCAACTCAAATGAACTTCGATCGACGAACGGACTTCGCCATCGCGTTCAGAATGTTGAAACTGGTTAAAATATAAATATCACACAACTTGATGATCAACCATTCGACAATCGCTGTCGCAGCTTGCGACGCATATCGTCGAGCTAAAAAACCAAACTAACTCCGTTCGAGAAATTTATTGCGCCATTAGCTTCAAAACGTTGAAATATATCAATTAAGATTGTTAAACGAGCCAGTTAACGCGCGGCCGAAAATATTTTGAGATGAAATTAACTTAATTTGACGTCGACTTGAATCAAATGATATCAGATTGCAAAACGGACTTCTCCATAATACGGAATAAATTAAATTAACATTATATATATGATGATATCATCATAAAAGTTATTATTAAGATTAATTTAATCGTTCAAAAAAAATTGCAGTGGCTCTGATTTAAGTTCCTCCCTCTATAGCATTGGACGGCTGAGCTGATTTGATCTCATATGTTACGGCTCAATCCTCTTCAACTGCACCCGCTCGAAGCAACCATTCCCGCTCGTGATCCGCTCCTTCATTCAAAAATCCCGCAAGCGAGGGACACAACTCCTTCAACCGCAAGCATGGGCTCCTATCCTCCAAGCCCCGTCTCCCTCAACCGCACAGGAACGTGACTGAGAAGAACCAGAGAGAACAAAAATTTCGGCCCCTCTTCGATCTTCCTGCCGTTCTCAATCTCCCATTTTCCTCATCCGTAAGCTTTCTTTGTCCGCTCCATGCTCTCTCTTTTCTCTCTATACTGCACTCTTTCTCCCTCGTTCTCCCTGAAAAAAAAATGGTAAGAGGACAACTGCAAAGAAAACCGCAAGAGGCCTCATGGTCTCCGTTCCTTTCCCTGTAGTTCTTAAGGGAAAGCGAAAAGAGATCGATCGGTCGATCGATCCAATCGCTAATCTGTGCCGCTGAAGATGGCGGGAATCCCGAGCTTCTCTTTCGTCACTCTGGCTATTGCAGCCTTCATCGCGACCTTCTTCTTGCGGGCCGCTCAAACACAGGCTCCTGCTCCTGCGCTGTATAGCGACGGAAGAACTTCAATCGATCAAGGCATCGCGTACATCCTGTTGCTCGACGTTTGGAATTAGTTTCTGTCCATGGAGAAGATTCGGTACTTGTACATTCGCCTATATCCGTAACCTTGTCGGATAACTAAGGAGCAGCCGCTGCTTGCTAAATTTGTTTCTGAGTATCCAATTCCTGGCCCAGGCCGTCGCCCCTATGCTTCCCCAGTACATGAGAAATTACTTTGAACCAATGAAGACTTTGTCTGGCCTGTTGATGGTACCTTTCATGGGCGTTTCATTATCGACGTTTAGTTTCTGGAATTAAAAATCTCTCCATTAAATGGTGTCGTTCAGTCAGATCTTTATCATCAAAATCTCAGTATTCTTATCTTAGTTGCTCTACCTCATGCTCCAACGTGTGCCTTCCATATATTGTGTTATCTAGAATTTTAGCCCTGTGACAAGAGCTGTCATTTGTTTCTAATCAAATGCTTTGCAAACCTTGATGCCAAGCATCACAATCTGGATCCACTATCCCTGCAGCCAAACAACCCCTCTTTCCTCTCTCGCTTCGCCGCAATCAGAGGAAGCAACACTTTCAAGAGGCTTTTTCTTCTTGCCAGAATTGGAAGCAACACCGTTAAGAGAATTTCTTCTTTTCGTTTTGGCATCGCATTCCTCAGATTACCTCTTCAAATTCACTTTCTTAATCGAGGAAGAACACCGTCAAGAGTCGGGTTCTTCTTTCGCTTCGACATCGCCTTTGCATTATATCATTCTCAGCATATCCAACCCTATCTCATCATTGATCTTCGAGAAAAAATGAGTTAGAATATGTGTGATCTGAATGTGGATATATACATGCTCTTTGCAGTTCAAGTTTCGCTCAAGAGAGCGAGATAAAACCAAGCGTGGTTGCAAAGACACCACCATACCAAGAGGCTGCATCAATAAGCCAACCTCCGTTAGATGTCATTCACCCTGACGAAATGCTGCCGAAATTTTGTCTAATTTCTAGACTTAGAAAAGGGGGGAGGAATGAATATATATTGCATTTGTCTTCTTCAAGGCCTCTTAAGAGACTGACGAAAAACTGGCGGTGTCGAAGATACCACCGCTATTCATGCAGATCGAGAAAGAATACTCACCCTCACACCGATGACGTTGGATCCAAAATTTAGACTAAATTTTAAGACTTAAACAAATTCAAATGAAAATTACCTAAACTTAAGTTAAACAAAAGAATACATGATAAATATGAACATAAATGTTAAATCAAAGAGAAATAGGGGGAGAGCACATAAAAAAATTTTTGGAAAGAATATAACACTCATTTAAAATGTGCATAATTTAAATATACTAATATTAAACTCACAAACTCTAATCATGATTCTATACTTAAATTGAGTAATGAAAGTTATCTTAAATTTCTCAAAATTAAACAAGCTTTAATTAAAATTTGGGGAGATTGATACTAAACTCATAACAAACTTACAATAAACCTAAAGTCTATAAAATTTAATATGGAGTTAAGGATGAATC
This sequence comes from Cymbidium sinense, assembly GCA_021442155.1. Classification (NCBI taxonomy): domain Eukaryota; kingdom Viridiplantae; phylum Streptophyta; class Magnoliopsida; order Asparagales; family Orchidaceae; genus Cymbidium; species Cymbidium sinense. The sequence continues at coordinate 97,725,115 of CM038220.1, read as the reverse complement.
CAAATTAGGTTTAATAACTCCTAGACGAATATGGAGGTGATTACTATGCTAGTTAATAATCATGAGTAGGGCTAAAGCAATAAATAATGAAATCGACATAACTTATCAAAAGTGATTTAAATTGAACATAATCAAGTTGAGAGAATTACAAAAACTCAACTAAGTAAACTAAGTACAAGTAATGTTTTAAACTAAAATTTAAATCAAAATGTCTTCTTCGCCACCGAATCTACAACTCTTTATACAAGCAGACAAAAGACGATACTAAATCCAATTCTACAAAAATCATATGATATCCTTTAATCAAAAATTGAGAGATTTCATTCTAATTATAATTTTCAAAATCAATAATTTCATTAATTATATGAAATTAGCTAAGCTATAAACATCTGCATGTGCTCGATATAGAGATTTCAAATGAAAATTTTAATGTCTTAAAATGTTGCATAGGCTAAGTTGGAATTAAATGAAAATCTAAAATCAATCTCATAATTTAGAAATAAATACTGCATAAAATCTTAAATACACCAAGATGCCACACTCATTGAATGCTTAAATTCAAGTGTTCTGTGATGGTTGCTTCTGCTGTCTTGGGATCGAGTCCGTTAACAAAACCTAAAATATATAATAAGAAGTTTCAAATCGAGAAATATGCTACAAAAGATCTAATCAATCCGTTAAGAACTAAACGAGTTAACAGATCTATAGCTCTTAAACATATTCAAATTAATCAATTTTTAAATTAAATTAAGTAATCTAAATTGCTTAAATGAAACTTATCATTAAAAATTTAAATCAAATTCAATATATCCACCTTCCATAATTGTTTGTCGGGGGTGACAAATTAAGAAAACTCTAGCTCACAAAAGAGCCAATGTCAAATCAAGTGTTCTGCTATGTTCACTCTTAATCAATCTCACACTAAGAAGGGATATCCCTTCCATGGCTTGGCCAAAGAGCTCCATGATGAAGAAGCATTACGACCGAGTCCGACGGTGGTTTATAATTCCATTATATTATGATCACGACGATCCTCAGATGCTCTAATGGCTCGCCTTTGAGTTGTGAATCATGTATACTTGATAGGACAAACAACCTCTATCGCCTAAGGTAGACTTAAGCTTCTGACAAACACCACCCAGTCTACAAGATTTCTTGATGACGTAACCCATGTGTTGCTGATAAGGATCATTCGGCGTCACTACCTCCTCGACTAAGAGGGACATGACTCCGGATGACAACCATGTGATCTAGACGCATATACATCATCATTCCCCCAACCATCCGGTTTAAATTGAAATGATAAATTTCATAAATCTTAAATTCTAAAATTCTACATGTTGCTACTATACACTATGCATTTGAGTGATCTAAACGACTAGCCTTAATCGAAGTTCTCTCTCATTGAGAGGTAATTGGGTTTATGCTGGTAAAAACAAACCAGATCTAAAGTCCTCACAAAATGAGGATGAAATCTCTGGGTAGTGTCTTATCTACTATTCCATCCACCTTTAAAAAATTACACCGACACTTTAAATCATCATTATCTTCAATTCAAATATTGTCGAGAGGTCGGTGGCAATTTTGGAGCCCACAGATTTTTGGCGTCTCTATTGGGGACAAGATTTTCTTTCCATATTTGCTAGTCATATATGTGTTATAGTAGCACTAAATTTTTTGAAAATTCAAAATAAAAAGTGGTGATTTAAGTGTGTAATAAATTCAATATGAGGCTCTATGTAGAATGAATCATTCCGTAGAGTATATCTTTATTACACCATTATTTTGTTATATACTTGCATCTTGAAAATATGAGTGAAATAATAATTAATTATTAATCCAACTTTACGAAATGGATCTACAAAGCACTCCTTTCACCATTCACTAGGTGTGTGGTGCAACATCCTCTAACGCCATCATCACAGAGAAGTCGGGAAACCATTCAATTTGGTAGCTTGAATTTCTTTATCGAACAACTCCTCAAGTACCCACTGGTATATTCGTCGAGACCACGATAAGGCCTCAAGTTATTGAAGCTCTACTAGCCATGTGCCAACCGCCAACAAATAACCGGCCAAGGAGTTCTCCGAGAGAACTTAAGTTTTCAAAAGGCTAGGTCAAGCCCCCGACAAAAAGAATCGCGGAAAAGTGTCTTTAATGGCTCTTACGTGTCCAGCGATTGAACCTTTGTACGAAAGTATGATCATGAAGCTTCCTCATCGAAGCAAATTAACTAAGGCGAGAAGAAGGAGAAATCTGAGGGCTCAGATCCCCTTTAAGCGACCTAATGAACAAGCATACTACGCGAAGTAGTATTCCTACCCACAATAACTTTGACAAATCTAAAGTGGGTAAAGAGGAATAAATAAAAGCAAATATTCAAAACCAACCACGCTCAAGCCACCACAGAGGATACAAACAAACACTATCGTCGATACATAAAGTTCTCAAAGTGAGAGGCCTAAAAAAAGAAGATTTCGAGTGGTGATGAAAAATAAAGCTCCACCAAGAAAGTTGCCATCTCTTATAAGAACCAGCCGAGCCCTGACGCTTTGCATGGTGAGCATCGAGATGACACTTGGACCTTGTCCAAGAATCCACAAAAGGTCTGAAAAGGAAAGATATGGAGGTCAAGGCCCCATAATGAAACAAGAATGGAAGAGGTACATCCGATACATATACTCAAATCGCCTCAAAATAACTCATCGAGTGGATACCCAAAAGAAGGGATATCATTGATGAAAGACATGATGGTCGACACCTTGGAGAATCCTCTGGGATCCCATCATCGATTCACCCTACAAGAGAATGTTGCTGATCGCAGTCCTTTAATAAGAAGTATTTTTTTATTACATTGAACCAGATCCACTAAACATCGATCAAAAAATTCATGTGCAAGAAAAAATAATGAAGAGGACACTATGGAAGTGGAAGTTTATATGAGATATATAGATGAACTTTCCACGACTATCAACACCAACATGGATCCAGGGAATCTAAACCTGAATTTGACGCTTATGAAGAAGAGTCTTCACAGAACCAAACAGAGGATGGATCTTCGATCTTTACTGAAGAAGAATAAGAAGAAGATCAGAATGAGAAAGAAAACACAGGTGTTAAAGCTATCTATATGGTTGAACCAGAAAATGATCAACATGGTACACATTTTTATACTCAGCATTGTCGTATAGCCCCAGCAACAACTATCTTTGCAAATGCACAAGGAGAAGGGCAGTAAGTTCTTCCCCTAAAAATGAGCAAGGAGCAGAACAACAATAATAAATAGAAGAAGAAAAGAAAAAGAGCCTGTACTGATTGACTCCATGACACTAGCTAGAGAGCAAAGAGAAATACAACGTCAAATGGAGGTCAAAGATAAGGAGATTGCACAGCTTGGTACCAAATGAATGATATGATGGTACAAATAAACATAATGATGAAGATGTTGCAGAAGAATATCACATCAAGTGCAACACCTATATTATCCGCTAATCAATGACAATAATACAACTTCTATACCACCACTATGGTACCTCAAATATTTAAGACATGCTACGCATGAAGAAAGGAATGAAGTTAACCCACTATCGATAATTTAAAATCTAGCTAGCACACCTGGAACGATAACAGCTACTCAGCTATAAATGATAATCAATGAAAAGATAAAGACAATCATAGCCTAGATGCAAAAAGGTGAGAGGGTCGCCTTACCCGAATATGACCAAGTGTACACCAAAAGGTTACTGCAAAATTTAATACTTTCAATGAGCATGGTAATCCAAAGCAACATCCGCCTGGCTACTTGTGGTAACACAGAGGGAATGACACACTCTTTTTTTTGCCAATGTTAGTCACCAACGGCTGAATGGTATGCAGAATTGTCAAATGATTCTTAAAATATTTGCTAAAATTAGAGACTATATGAAGAGGTTCAGGTAAGAAAATCATAATCGACCTTGCCTCAAAAAGGAGGAAATGAGTCGCTGACAAAATTCATAAGTCATCAACCTAAGTATGAAGTGCGAGCAACATTGAGGAAGAACGATCCAATTACTAATGGGCAATATGGATGATAAAATGGCACCATTTCTATGCATGACATTGCAACATTCAAGGACTTGCTCGATAGGGTGGCTAAATTTGAAAAGTTGAATCGTTTAAGTCTATGATAAAGCAAAGAGAAACAAACCTTCAGACTCAAGAAGAAATGAAATTCATGCGGCTTCCTATAGCTCAAATGACAAAAAACGGGTGATATATAATATGGATAAAGGAAAGCAGCCAATGTATAATGATGATAAAGGAAAGAAGCCTGTCTATTCTAATCCACAACCAAAATTGGTATTATGAGGCAATGACAAACCTCAAACTTTTCCAAGTGGTGGGAGCGTCCAAAACAAGCAACAAGAGAGATGATGAAGAATCCATCTCTGAGGAAAAGATGAATAAAGAATATTCCTTTAGAAGGACAAGGGCTAAATTATTTTAAATAAAGTTAAAGTTGGTCTATAGCAAAATTAAAAGGTCAAGAAGTCGATCAAGTCAACAATCCAAATTATGTCATCATCGGATGATCCAATCGAAGATTGTTATGTATTCAAAGATTGGTTAGAAAGGAAGTATCGACGAGGTGAATTTACACCATCCGAAAGTGTTCTAAAAAGAAAGTATCGACGAGTATACAAGGATGATTACGTCCTCTTCCGTATCATACAACAAAGACAAATAGAAGAAGAAATTAATTCAGACTGGAGAATGGCAAACAATAACCTCTAAAAAGAGCGTGAAAATATTGAAGCAGCTAAAAAATGTCCCTAGTGTTAAGTGGAAATCACCACTTGAACTTATATTGGACTTAAGAGAGATGCCTAAACCAAGTATTTGGGCTTTCAAAGATTCTGATAAAGGCTACTTCATCACATGAAAGCAATACTAAATGTGCCTCATAAATCAAAGAAGGCTAAGAAAAAGAAGATCAAGAAGAGAACTACAACTCAAATGATCACAATCTAAAAGTCACCACTACAAGACAATCATTTAGCTTGTGACTTCATGCCTAAACTTCGCATTACTGAATCAGATAAAGAAGATAATGGTGAATCTTGTCCAGTAGAGACATGCTGAATCATCTGCATGATGTCAGATATTCTTTAAATCAGTTACTTTGAAATGACAAGGGTAGTCAGACAAACTCGACCAACCCATCACAATTCTTGTTAGGAAAGCAAGAATAGCCGAGGAGCTAACGTCTAAATTTTGTTTAATGACTCAACAAGACAATAAAAATTCAGATGAAGATCTATATTTTCTCGGCAGAGAAGAGTTAGACTCATCGATATCATCACGTATGAAACGTATGATGTTGAAAAATGAGTCTAGCACTTTTGGTCAATCTTCCGAATAAGAAGGGAATTTGAAGAAACTACCTCTTAAGAAGAGCAAGATAAGGTGATTCAAGTTCAGTTGAGAAGTGATAAAGTCTTACCACCTTCATCAAAGAAGGGAAATGCAAATAAAGATAAAGACAAACAAATTGAAGTCAACGAAGATATCATTCCCAAAATAGATAAAGCCTAAATCAAAAGATATATTATAATATTCTATCATAACCGAGAAAGATCCTGCAACCGATGACAGTCTCACTTGATGTTAAAAGACTCGAGACTTTGATACGTGCTCAAAGATCCGAGAGTTATGAAGCTTACTTTGCTAAAAAATGCATGATCAAGCAGCAAACTCAAGATCTCCCAAGAATCACATTTTGAAGAAGATCTTATGTTGGGAACGATGATCACATCGCCCTCTATATTTAGAGAGATGGCATCTCGATCAAATATTGATTGATCCGTGTTCTTCTATCAATCTTATGAGTCTAAAGATTAAGAGGATTATCTGATATCCAACATCTTGGGAGAGATAAGTTGATGGTTCATGGCTTAAATGAAAAATGATAAAACTCGGTTCTTTATTCTCCCACTCAAGTTCGGATTTATATACGTAAGCCAAGTTTCATGTAATCGATGCCGATACATCATTTAGAGCTCTCGTGGCTATGAGTATGACATGGTCCTATCAACTATGCATCAATGCATGAAGTATCTGAAAGAGGGAGAAGAATTCAAAATTCCTAGTAACCTACAACCATTCTCTGTCAATGAAGCAAAGATCTATGAAGATGCAAAATATTTCATCCTCAAAGAGCCTAAGCTAATAGAGCCTCTTGAATCAAGATCCACTGTGAACTAAAAGTAATTTCACAAAGTGAAAGAGAAGTAAAGAGGAAGAAAGAAGCAATGCCGACTCTCAAAAACTTGATTCGCACTGTTGGAAAATCGCCTCATTTGGGAAGTGACATAAGAAGAAGAAGATATGCCTATCAAACCTAAGGGAACTTATAAGCTTTCAAGAAAGGTAGAGCATGAAAGAAGTGATTCTGATTCAGACTATGATTTTGAATCTACTTATAAAAATAGAGTTCAAATGGTTGCATCAAGAAGGATAGCTCACTTGGTAGAGTTATATGACTCACTTAGAATTATACCCATCCCTCAACAATGCTTCAAAGAAATCACTCCACTAGAGGTTCATAAGATTAAAAGAATTGATAACATTCATGTGCCACTTGAGTGAGAGTGGCGAAGGAACTCTATTTTACAAATTTGAAGATTCTCTCTCACAATCACTACAACATGAAAATTATTGAGAGACAAGAATACCAATATACTATCCAAAAAAATTACAAAGAATGATGCATAAGCTTAGAAGTCATATTGAAACTACTAAAGATAGAACTAAAATCTTTAACATGATGTGGAACCAAAGAAGTCCTCAAGCATCAAGAAGTGATAAATTTATCACTAAAAGGTCTTGGGTTCATCCACAAATCTCATCAAGATAACCTATTATAATATAATGAATCAAGAGTCTTAGTGATGAAGAAGATGATTCCCATGAAATTCTTCTTAAAAAATGATAAGAAGTAAGCCAAGCCGCACAAGAACTCGATGATGGTGGACAAATACTACTATGGATGAACTTAAAGAAGTCAACCTAGAGTCGGGATGATCCCATCCAACTTTCATCTTCGCCTACGATGAGAAAGTTGAAGAGCTAAAAATGCTACTTTGTGAATTCATCGATTGCTTTGCTGACATATTCTGAAATGCCAGGCTTATCCCCTGATGTAGCAGTTCATAAACTAGCTATTAAATGAGATACAATGCCCGTTAAGCAAGCTCCTAGGCGAATGAGATTGGAGATTAAAGAACAGGTAATTTTAGAAACTAAAAAGTTGATCGAGACATGCTTCATCCGGGCGAAGAAGTATGCAGATTGGATAGCCAATATTGTCCCAGTTAGAAAGAAGAATGACCAAATCCGTCTCAGCATTGACTTCTAGGACTTAAATAAGGCGCCAAAAGATGACATTCTGCTTCCAATATCAGAACTATTAGTGGACAACACTTTCAACTATGACATGTTCTCATTCATGGACGGATCATCGGGATACAACCAAATCAAAATGGCACATAAAGATGAAAAATATATATCGTTCAGAACACCTATTGACATCTATTGCTACACGATCATGCCCTTGGCTTGAAAAATGATGGAGCTACATACCAAAGAGCCATGACATGTATTTTTGATGAGTTAATCCACCAAAAAGTGGAATGTTATGTCGATGATTTGGTAGTGAAGAGCTTGAATTGTGAAAACTATTTTGAAGACTTGAGAATTATACTGGAGAGAATAAGGAAATATGATCTCAAGATGAATCATCTAAAATATGCATTTGGGGTATCCTCTGAAAAATTTTTCGAGTACATTATACGTCACAGAGGTATTGAAATTGATTATGCTAAAATCAAGGCAATTGTGGAGATGCCTCCACCGAAGAATTTGCGTCAGCTTTGTTCTTTACAAAGACAAATTTCATCCTCGATTTGTATCAAACCAATCAGGATGTTGTCAACCATTTGTAAGGTTGATGAAGAAGGATGCTCCATTCAAGTGGGATATGGAGTGCCAAAAAGCCTTCAACAACATTAAAAGCTACTTGTTAAATCCATCAATCCTAGTAGCACTTATTTATGGGAAGCCCCTCATTCTATATACAACTACATTAGAAGAGTCTCTCGGTGCATTATTTTCACAACACAATAAAAAAAGCAAAGAGAATGCTCTTTATTATATCGGAGGTCGATTGGAGCGTAATGAGATACTCGATAAAAGCAGCTTAGCATTGATCTTTGCAATTTAAAAGCTTCATTATTATATATGTTATCTCACAAGATTACCCTCATCTCAAGGATCGATCCAAAGTACTTAATGACAAGACAGCGCTTGGCAAAGATGGGAGTTTCTACAATTTGATATCACATATGCTCAGAAAAGTGAAGGGATAAGTCTTAGATTTTTCTAGCACATCACATCCTCGGACTCTTCTCTTAATGATGATTTGCCTGATGAGCAAATTATGCTCATTCATGAAAGAGAAAAATCATAAATTTGGAAAATATACTTTGATGGAGCCTCATCGATCAAACAAGTCCAATATCTAAATTTCTCAAAAGCAAGAACAGGAATCAACATCATCTTCATAACACCAGAAGGAGGGATAATGAAACGATCATATGGATTGACCGAGCCAAGAACTAATAATGAAGCTGAATATGAAGCATCAGTGGTAGGTCTTGAAGAAGCTATTTTCATAGGTATTCAAAACTTGCATATTTTTGACGATTCTTATTTTATTATAAATCAGGTACTTGGCATCTATAGAATCAACAAGCTTGAGTTAGCTTTTTATAATAAGCAAGTTCTCGAGCTAATAAAATAGATACCAAATATCACACTAACTTGAGTCTCTCGGTCCGAGAATAGCAAAGCTGACTGCTTAGCAAAATTAGCTAAGAAATGACAAGTATGAATGATGATTATGTCATGATCGACATATTTACTTGACGAGTTCTAGAGCCAGTAAAATATCAATCCTCACAGGTAGAGGGGTTATCAAATCTGACCCAGCAGGATGCGACTCAAGTTGCTCCTCATACTTTCCAAAATCAACAAGAAGTTATACCAAGAAGAGCTAAGAATGACATTGCCTCAGAAAAGCAGTGTGAAGCCTTTATTGTTGAAGAGCCGCATGATTGGAGGCTATCTTTCATCGACTACTTTAAAGAAGGCAAATTACCAAATAATAAATTATTGGCAGCTCAAATCAAGAAGAGAATGCCATGCTATGCTTTCATCAACAATACTTTATATCGTAGATCCTTTGAACAAATGTGACTATGATTCCTAGATGCAAAGTAATGGTTGAAGTTCATGAAGGACTTTGTGGTGCACATCAGTCAGGTCCCAAGATGGCAGTAAAGATCAAAAGGATGGGCTATTATTGGCCATCTATGGTAAGAGATTGCATTAATCATGCTAAGAAGTGCATGAGTGTTAAGTACATAAGAATCTCATTCTTCAACCTCCAAATCCATTACACCCACAATCCGCCATTTGAATGTTGGGGTATGTATGTAATCCAATTGATCCACCGTCGTCACCACATCGCTTCATCCTCAAATGACGATTATTTCTCTAAGTGGGCTGAAGCTATCCCATTTAAAGAAGTTACTAATAAAAGAGAGTGATCAACTTCTTCACGCATAATGTGGTCTATAGATTTGGAGTGCCACGCCGAATAATTTCTGGCAATGACACAACATTTAAAGGTGTAAAGCTTTATAGATTCATCGATCGACACAAAATTGATTGACGATACTCTTCAATATATAAACAAAAAGCAAATGGTTTGATAGAAGATTTGACATTTATCAAACTGCTTAAGGAGATTCTCACTAAAAATAAGAGAGAATGACCTACCAAGCTAATAGAGGCTCTATGGGCGTATTGAATCACCTACAAGACGCCGACTAAAATCACTCATTATTCATTGGTATTTGGAACTGAAGTAGTTCTTCGCCCAAAGTTGAGTTGCCTTCACTTCGAGTAGCCATCCAATACAATCTAACTGAAGATCAAAATGCTTATTTGAGAATGGAGGAACTCGACGTGCTTGATGAAATTAGATTACAAGCTCATCAAAATCTTGAAGTTTATCGAGCAAAGATGTCCGGCTTTGACCATATTGCAACCTTTCTGAAAGGAGAATTGGTCGGTGAGAAGACCAATTATCCCTAATCAAAATTTGGTGGTAAATTTGAGCCTAATTGGGAAATTTTATTTTAAAAGTATAGAGGGGCATACAAACTCATAAACCTAAAGGGTGAAAGACCAATGCTACCACCAATGGTCGATACTTGAAAAAATACTATACATGAGACCACATTCGAGACACAGAAATCCCCAGAAGACAAGGAGCATTTTTTTAGTATATCTATTTAGTTACATCATGTCGAGATCCCGAATAAATATACCACTCCCAAATGAAAAGCTTTTCCTTGAAAATTCTCCTATTACATAGGGGGCATTTTAGATTTCTATATATAAATGAAATCAATGTTACATGTTAAAACTCTCTTAAGAGCATATCAATTCAAATATAGATGTATTTGCTTAATTTCATTTTGAAAGCTCTTCTAAATGTGCTTTAGAATTCCCCGCAAGATAGGGGGCATTTTTTAGTTTATGTCAAGTTTATTTGAGTTGACATCGTGCTATAAGACGAGATCCTCGATTATATTCTGATTCAGGTTGACATCGAGCTTTATGCTAAAATCCCTGAATACATCCCTAAGTATTATTGTTAAGTTGTAGAGTCTTGCAGGAACAAAAAAGAATCTATTTCTCCACATGAAAAGGCAACCCCAAATGCTAAAAATTTATCTTCCAGATTTGCCAAATTTTGGAGATCAGGTCAGAAGAACTCCCAATTTCGGAGGCTTCAATCACTTAAGTTGGAGAAACATCAACCTCTACATCCTAAAGTTTAGGACATGATTCTAAAGGTTACTCAACAAGCCAAATGAAGTGCCGACGCTTCTCACTTAATAAGCGAAAAGGCCACAAATGAAAGAGCCGCTCATTCTGATGACAAAACCACCAACCCACTATAGCTTAAGTCAAACTCAACAAGCCCAAATGTGGCCGAGTTGCCGACGCTCTCCTCGCTGAACAAGCCATAAGGAAACGTCGCAGTGAAAGAGCCCTTGGTTGTCAATCCAATGACGATAGCTATTTAATCTCAAAATAGATCTAGCTTAGTGATTACAAGTGACCAAGATCCAAGAGATCTTTCTACTTGATCGATAAATCAAGACAATCTGAGGAAACTCAATTTAGGGCTGCCTCAAATCAATGTATATATTACCTGTAGAGTGATATCTCAATTTATTCTCAAATGATCTAATGAAGCTCAAAGCACAGATCAAAGCCAATCTCCTCATCAAGTCCATCAAAGCGTAGCAAGAGAAGCAATTCCATAGTTCATAAAGATGATGAACAAAGAAATTTCTGGTTATTCGCCTGCTAAAGCACACATTTCTAGACTAATAACTCAACATTGACCCTATATAAGCCGGAAGACTGGGTTATCTATATGCACCCTTCAATGAATCCGTCAAGGCAGCAAGCACATGATTCATGACGTTCATACACTTCCTGATAAGTCAATATGGATAAATCAGGTCAATCCTTCATCAAGTCCGTCAAGCTTAAAGCTAGGACAGAAGTAATTTCAAATCCGACCAAGCACGGATAAACCAATTTCCCAGTAGAATCCTTCATCAAAATAAATAAGCTAATTCCTCCATCAAACCCAACTAAGTACAAAACTAGGGTTCGAGGAAACTCAATTCTGCAATGACATAAAAGAAAGAGATCTTTAGCAAAACCATTAAAAAGTAGAGGATAGGTAAGAACTCTATCGACAAGTCAATTCGAGAAATTGGTCAAACCATCATTTAGCATGTCCACAAGATGTAATACTAATGACAAATCCTATCAAAGCTCCGTAAGTTATTATAAAAGAAGCTGAAATGATCCAAGTTCTATGGTCAGCCCAAAAGATAAATCAGTTTTCAACAAATGTGACTAGCTCCATGTGCGAATCATATTTGTTGGGGACATTTGTTGACCTCCATATATGTGTCATAAGTCAAGTCAAGCCTACAAATCGAATTCGGCAAACTTCAGAGATGACAGTGCACAAATTGAGGCTCAAAATGCATTGAATATCAACGAAAATGGTTGAAACGACCTTTGATCTGAACGAACTTTGCCATGCGTTCAAAATGTCGAAATTGATCGAAATATAAATTTTACAAAATCTAATGATCAATCGATTAAGTGATCGAGCTATCAATGTGTCGACACACATATTGGAGTCGGAAGCTACGATGATGACCAAATGACCTCTATTCGTGAAAATGATTACATTGTTAGCTTCAAAATATTGAAAATTATCAAACTGTCTGCACTCAATTCAAAAGATGTAAATGTAATGACTAAAATGACAACGCAAAATCGGCTAAAATATAACGCCATCAAAATCAACTCAAATGACCTCTGATCGAAGAACAGACTTCACCATCACGTTTAGAACATCAAAATGTGTCAAAATATAAATATCGTACAACTTGATGATCAACCAATCAAACACTGCCATTAACGCCAGCACATATCGATCGAAGATCAAACCAAAATGACCTTTAATTCAAATGATTATGTCATATTTAAAACATAAAAATCTATCATAAGACTATTCACACTCAATTGAACGAATTGCATAACGTCGAAATTCGCTGACGATATTTTCGAATAAACACTAATTACGTCGACTTCAATCAAATCCTCCAACAAATAATTAATGATATCAATCAATAACCTTACATTAATATATATATATCAATTATATAATGATATCATTGTGAAATTCATTATTAAGATTAATTAAATCGTTTCAAAAAAAATTGTAGTGGCTCTGATTTAAGTTCCTCCCTCTATACCATTGGACGGGTGAGCTGATTTGATCTCATCTGTTATGGCTTGATCCTCTTCAACTGCTCCCGCTCGAAGCAACCATTCTCGCTCGTGATCCGCTCCTTCTTCCAAAAATCTCGCAAGCAACTACAAGCGAGGGACACAACTCCTTCAACCGCAAGCATTGGCTCCTATCCTCCACGCCCTGTCTCCCTCAACCGCACAGGAACGTGACTGAGCAGAACCAGAGAGAACAAAAATTTCGGCTCCCTCTTCGATCTTCCTGTCGATCTCAATCTCTCATTTTCCTCATCCGTAAGCTTTCGTTCTCCGCTCCATGCTCTCTCTTTTCTCTCTCTATACTGCACTCTTTCTCGCTCGTTCTCCCTGAAAAAAAATGGTAAGAGGACAACTGCAAAGAAAATCGGAAGAGGCCTCATGGTTTTCGTTCCTTTCCCTGTCGTTCCTAAGGGAAAGTGAAAAGAGATCGATCGGTCGATCGATCCAATCGCTAATCTGTGCCACTGAAGACGGAGGGAATCTCGAGCTTCTCTTTCGTCGCTCTGGCTATTGCAGCCTTCATCACGACCTTCTTCTTGCGGGCCGCTCAAACACAGGCTCCTTCTCCTGCACTGATTAGCGACGGAAGAACTTCAATCGATCAAGGCATCGCGTACATCTTGTTGCTCGTTGCCCTGATTCTCATCTGCCACACCGCTCCGATACTTTCAAGCTCGGCGTATGGAACTAGTTTCTATCCATGGAGAAGAATCGGTACTTGTACATTCGCCTCTATCCGTAACCTTGTCAGATAACTAAGAGCAGCCGCTGCTTGCTAAATTTGTTCTCTGGGTATCCAATTCCAGCCTAGGCCGTCGCCCCTATGCTTCCCTAGTACATGAGAAATTGCTTCAAACCAATGAAGACTTTGTCTGGCCTGTTGATGGTACCTTTCATGGGCGTTTCATTATCGACGTTGAGTTTCTGGAATTGAAAATCTCTCCATTAAATGGTGTCGTTCAGTCAGATCTTTATCACCAAAATCTCAGTATTCTTATCTTAGTTGCTCTACCTCATGCTCTAATGTGTGCCTTCCATATATTGTGTTATCTAGAATTTTAGCCCTGTGACAAGAGCTGTCATTTGTTTCTAATCAAATTCTTTGTAAACCTTGATACTAAGCATCACAATATGGATCCAATACCCCTGTAGCCAAATAACTCCTCTTTCTTCCGCACCGTGAGGAAGCAACACAGAGTTTTTTTTCTTTCGCATATGATCGATTCCTGCATCACCTTTCCAATCTTCACTTACCGCAATCGAAAGCAACATCAGGCGGTTCTTCTTTAGTTTTCATTCGATTTCAGATACTCTTCAAATTTGCCAGTAATTAAAGCAACACCATCAAGGGGTTCTTCTTTCTTTTTCACTCGCCTCATTACATTCAATTGCATATCCAACCCATCTTTCACGATCTTTGCGTAAAAATGTAACATGTGTGATATGTGAATATATATATACATCGCTTCTGGTTGAAGGCCCTCATCGCGGCTCAAGAGTTCGATGAGATGAAAATTATGTATCAAAGACACCGCGCTTACATGAAAGAGCGCAAAAGCCAACATATTAGATGTTCCTAGATGAAATATTCAAATTTTGTCTAATTTCTAGACTTAAAAAAAGGGGATGAATATATATTACATTTATCTTCTTTCAGAAGATCCTTTCTAGAGGCGATGAAATCCGACGAAGAAAGATATGGTGTCACAAGACACCACTGCCACGCCACGGAAGATACCGAGAAAATAACGCATCCATACTTGATGATCTTTAGAGCCGAGATTTAGACTAAAATTTAAGACTTAAACAAATTCAAATCTAAATTACCTTAAGTCAAAAGAATACATGATAAATATGAAATAAATGTTAAATCAAAAAGAGAAATAAAGATCACTTAAAGAAAATTTTGGAAAGAATAACACTCATTTAAAATGCAAGTAAAATTTAGGGATGCTAATATTAAACTCACAAACTTTAATCAGATTCTTATACTTAAATCAGTGATGAGTGAGTTTTCTTTTCTGTAAATTTTTCAAAATTAAATGTTTAATTGAAATTTGAGACTAATGCTAAACTCTTAACAAACTTGTAATAAACCTAAAGTTTATAAAATTTAATATAAGGATGAGAATCCAAATTGAGTTTAATAACTCTTAAATAATAAAGTAGATTACTATGTAGCTAATAAGCAAAGTAAAGAATAAACACCGAAATCGATATAACTTATCAAAAGTGATGTAAATTAAATATAATCAAGTTGGAGAATTACAAAACTCAACAAGTAAACTAAGAAAGTAATATTTTAAACTAAAATCTAAATCAAAATCCTTCTTTCGCCACCAAGCAACTCTCAGACGGATAAGGCGATACTAAATCCAATTCTATAAAAATCATAGAATTTTTTTTAATAAAAATTTGAGGGATTTCATTCTAATTATGTTTTTTAAAATCAATGATTTTATTAATTAGATGAAATTAGCTAAGTTATAAACACCGCATGCTCTGACATGAGATTTCAAATGCAAATTTTAATATTTAAAAGCACTTGGTTAAGAATTAAAGAAAATCTAAAATCAATCTCAAATAAATAAACACTACATAAATTTTAAATACACTCATCCCCGAGCACACTAATCAAATTCAAGTGTCTGAGGATTGATTCGATTTAGTCTTAGACCAGGTTAACAAAACCTAAAACCTATAATAAGAGTTTCAAATCAAATAAATATAAACTCGCAAGACAGATATCTAATCCTCTCATAACAACTAAATAGCGACAGACTATATCTATTAAACATATTCAAATTAATCAAATTTTTCAAATCAAATTAAGTAGCAATCTGAAACTACTAAAATGAAATTTTATCATTAAAAATTTAAATACAACTCAATCTATCCACCTTCCATAACTGTTTGTCAGAGGTTACAAATTAAGAAAACTCTACCACAAGATGTCAAATCGTTGTTATGTTCACTCTCAATCAATCTCATGCCGAAGGATGTACTGGTCCTCTAACCGTGGCTTTACGAAGCTCAGATGAGCGTTCCAGTGACCGAATAGTTTTGCCTAAGACTTTATATTACGATCACATAGCTCAGAATGCTCTAATCGCTCGCCTTTGTTATGAATCATGATATACTGAGAGGCAACAACTCATGCAAGGCGACTTAAATCTGCTCTGACAAACACCACCCCAGTCTAAGTATTTCGACGACGAACCCATGTATGCGATAGGATCCTTCGGCCGTCGAACTACCTCTGACTAAGTAGACCGGATGATGATTTAACCACGAGATCTGGGGACGCAAGACGCATCATTTTCCCAACCATCCGGTTTAAGCTGAAATGACAAATTTCATAAATCTTAAATTCTAAAACTCTACATGCTGCTACTATACGCAATACATTTGAGCGATCTAAATGACTAGCCTTAATCGAAAGTTCTCTCCCACTTATTGAGAGGTAATTATACTTTTTATGGAAACCCGAACAAGATCTAAAGTCCTCACAAATGAGGACAAAATCTCGGTAGTGTCTTATTTCTCTATTCCATCCGCTTCAAAATTACACTTTTAAGTCATCACTCTCTTCAATTCAAATATTGTCGCGGCAAATTTCAAATTTCACATCGAATGGACATCTTGCATAATTGACCGATCGAATTAGCAAATACCGAATATTGAGGTCGAAGCGGCGATGCCCAAACAACCTGCTCAAAATCAATCACGACGTTAGTGTCAAAATGTTAAACCTATTAAAGACCGTATCAATTGGATGAGTCAGCCAACGCCGATGGAAAAAGTAATCATGCACATTTTTGAATTGAATTGACTCAATTTGATGCCGAAAACCAAACGGCCCGACGCTAAAACGATGCACTATCAAGGTCAAATAAGTAAATAACTAAAATTGATATATATATTAACTATATGATTATGTCATCGTAGAAATATGAATTAGAGTTGATCTAATCACTTAAAGGAAAATAAGTCTTTATAAATACTTCTATTATCCAACTCTAATTCTAATAATATTCACATTCCTGATTCCACTATGCTAACACATCATTTTCATTGCATAATTTTTACCCATTGCTCATTTACAAATTAGAGCAGAATGAAGAAATTAGAATGAATAATTAATAAATACTCTTTATAATGAGGTATCAGTTATAAAAAAATTTCATTTATTTCATCTAAGATATTTTCATATTGTTCCTCATGTCTCATTATATATCCTTTCTCAAGTTTTATCATTTTTTTTTTTTTTTTGGCTATAGCCGCCTAAATGACTTAAAGTTTTACAGCCCACTACCCAAGCTCATACCTTCCCCACTCCATCAGATGAAGTGGACAGCTTCCATTGGCTAAAACGGGAAGCTCCCTACTTTTATTATTCAGCCAAAGTATAAAAAAATAAAAAAAGGGGTTAAAGTAAAAAAAAAAAAAATCTAAGAGAGGAATTAAGAGATATGCCAGCCATCTTTTCTGTCTCTCTATTTACTCTCACGTCTCGTGTGGCTCTAGGACTTTGCCTCTTCATCCCTTTCTCCCGCTCGACAATTTAGACGCACAACAGTAGCCAGTCGAACGAGCTGCTAATCTCCCCTCCTCACTCTATGGAACAGTTCCTTCCCTACACCCATTATTATCTCTTCCCCGTTCCTTCCCTCTCCTCCTCTTTCAAATAAAATATCACAAGGCAAAGCGTATTTTAGGAGAAATGGGAGATCTTTTTCTCCTAGCCGAAAGAACAAGCTCCTGATTCCTCTCAGTCACAGTGGCAAGCTGAATGAGCTGCTCTCTGCTCCCGTTCATCCATGCCTTGCAACAGACCCGCAAGCCTCCTCCCTCCTCCCGTCGCTACTCCTCCTGTTAGATGGCCAAACCAAGCAGCTCTCTTGCGATCCTCTACAGAAAACTCCCATTCGAGCGTGACGATTTCCCTCGTCCGTCTGAATAGCAGCCTTGCATCTCCTCTGCAAGGTACAACAACACCAAACTGCACACCTCTCTCTCCTTTCCTAGCAAGAAGAGAAACATGGTGGCGATGAGGAGTTCGGCTTCTTCCAAGTGTTCTCTTTCTTCTCCGTCCACATCTTCTTGTCCGAAAACCAAGCGCACTAAGGGAGAGGAGGCGGCTTGCGAGGTAAGTCAGCCATCAAGAGATCTGGATGTAGATCTCCTTGTCGATGCTTCAGCTAATCCAGAGGGCAAGCAAGCAGAGGACGAGTCAGAGGAGAGTTCTACAATGAATTTTTTTTGGGAGAGACAGAACAATTAATGAAGATGTTGCCTTCACTAGAGTTGCCGACGATGCAAGTGAAGGCCTGGCCGCAGAAGGCAGCTTGGGCCAAGCTCATTTCACAGTGCTCCCAAGGTGTAATTATAAATGGAGTACAATATGAAATTAGATTTGGGGGCTCAACAACTTCTGCTGGAGCATCAATATTAGCCTCTCTATATAATTCTAGAAAAGGCTCCATTCCGGGAGCTAATTGAGATTTCCAATTGAGGGGCAATAGCGACCAGAATGTGGTTGCTATTACTTATGGAAATAAGGCTACTACTATTGTGCATGTTGATCTAGCTTTTAGCTTAGGCATTGATGCTTATTTTGATGAAGAATCGACGAAAAGATCTATACCCTCTTGCACAAATTTAGAATCAAGGCCATATCTACGGATGCTTGAAAAATCTTCTAATGCTAGCATTTGAAGAAAATGGATCATCTAAAGTTGGGGTAAGATTTGACAGGCAGATAGCTGAAGGCAATGATCTTGGTGGTCTTTTTGAAGAGGATCTTGGATTCTTTTGCCGTGCTGACATGCTTCGGCTGGATTGCTCTGGCGCTGATGATTTTGAAAAGCTTGCCATCAATGAATTATTAGAGGTGGTTACAAAAGAGAGTAACAATAGGACTCTGATTGTTTATTTTTTTGAAGGATGTAGAGAAATCTATGGGTGATGGATAACCAAAAGAGAAGACACATCCTGGCGCAACCACCAAAGCGGAGAAATAGAGGCTAATCTCTTTCGACATGGCTTCTTTTGTTGATGGCGGGGTTCTGTATCATGCATCTAGAAGATCCGATAACTTAAGTTCTCTAAAAGTACTCATCATGCAAGTGTGACTCAATGCCTTGGTTCTGCTAGCGGTGACGAATGGTATCTTGGTATAGCAAAGTCTTAAATTTTGGAAGGAGCTAAATTTAATGATGATAATCTCAAGGAATCAATACAATCAAAATGTGTCCATTACTATATGCCACCACACCCAGATGATGTAACTGGTACCAAATTTTTAAAGCTTAATGGAGGAATGTGGCATGCAGGACCTTTGTTCAAGAGAAAAAATAATGGATTTCTACAATTAATAGCTAAGTGATACTAATGTGTTTGAAGACACTGTTATACTCAGCAGAATTAACGGGTAGAATACTACGATCATAGTGTCGCAAGATATCACCATTACGCCAAGAGAACTAAGGCCGAATACCGACGCACTCCCCTACGGGAATGCCGGAGGTAGCGAATTTTGGACGGACTAAATAAAAGAACAAATAAAAGTGTTGATGAGCTTAAATTAAATTTATTTAAGAATGATAAATTAAAGAATAAACTTACATATATGCTCTTTTTTACGGAGTAAGATCCTATGAGAAACTGATAAGGCCATAAACCGAAGGTCACAAAGACACTCGTTATGCTCTAGAGAAGTAATAAATTTCAATGCACTCTATGCGACGTATAGCCAAATTCAAACCGCGGACTTAAAGATTTAATTAGATTTGAATTGAATATAAATTAAATTTGAACTAAACATGATGAACTTCTGAAGAATCGAAAGTTCAACAATAAGAATAAATCAAGCTTCATCAAAACTTATAAATTTAATGAATTCTAAACTAAATGTGAAAAAAATATGGATGTTACTTTAAATGATTGAACAAAAGTAAAAGTATCAAACGCCACCGGATTCACAACATATCATACAAACAAACAAAATGTGTTATTGAGATTTCAATTAAACTATTGCACGCATTATGAAGTGAGATTATAATTCATCGTCTCAAAATGTATGCAAATAATTAAAGTTTTCAATGAAATGAAAAGTATATGCAGTACGAGGCAATCATATATTCAAATTTATAGTATCGAGATACATATAAATAAACTAACGTGATGAGCTTTGCACACATTATGAAGTACAATTAAAATTCAAATTTAATGCCTCCAAAGTATACAAGCAATCTAAAAATATAATGCCCCATTACTATGAATGCTAAACTTAAACTTCTCAAGCGATGATTGATTCTGGGTTTTAGAGTCCGATTAACTAAACTTAAAAATCCAAAAAATAATATTATAATATTTTCAACTTAATGAAATATCCGAGAAATTAATTACGTGATAGTAGATTTGATCCTCCCGTGAGCTAAATAGTTGACAGATCTAAAGCTCAAATATATTTGATTCAATCAATTAACTATTAGATGGTCGGGTTGATCAATATTTCAACCTAGGGCTTTCATAATAATAATAATAATAATCTATTCAAATTCTAATATCAAATCATTATTAAATGACCAAATATTCAAACAAAAAATATAAATTAAATGAAATTAATTATTTAAATTTAAATTGAAAATCCATCCACCCATCCACATCATCGAGAAAAGACAAATTATTTTGCCACAAAGAAATGCCAAATCAAATACATAACTATTTTACACTCAAATAATCTTAAGTAAAGACGTGACGTGTCCTCTGCGTGTGATTTTGCCATAAAATGACCACATAACGACAAACTGTGAGCCTCCGACGGGTGATCGCCATTATATAACACCATTAAATTACTTACCACGTACCCATATGTTCAACTTTTCTTTTGAGATATGAACTATATATATATTTTGATTGGGCAAAAAGCCCCATGTTATTAAGGTTGACTTATATTTGTCCCCACAAACACCAAGGTCTACAAAGGATTGCTTGACGACGAAACATAACTAATAGGATCCTTCTCATCACTCCTCGATGTAGACAAAGGACCGCCGGATGATGACGAACCATGAGATATAGATCAGGCACATCATCATTCCACCAACCATATGTTTTAAGTTAAATAATGATGAGTTTCATAAATTATAAATATCAAAACTCCATATGCTGCTACTATACGCTATGATTAAGTATCTAACCACTAAATTTTAATCAAGGTTCTCTAAAGATCGAGAGGGTAATTAAATATGATGCTTTATAGGAAACCTCAAACCAGATATAAAGTCCTCACAAAATGAGGGCAAAATCTTTAGGTAGTGTCTTATCTACTATTCCATCTACCTTCTGAAAATTACACCGACACTTAAACACTCTTTTACTTGAGAGGTCGGTGGCAAATTTTCATAGTCCACAATTTTCTCTTCAAGCAAATAATGTGAAAGGTAAGACCACCCCCCTCCGCTAGGCTTATTTATAGGAAAGGAAAGCCATCTTTGTGGGACCCACTTATAATTAAACTAACAACATATGTAACACATATCGTAACATCCTTGTTCCATATTTGTTATCAAAATAAACGCAAGTGAAACTTAAGGAAGTTAATACTAAACTCATACCAAACTTGCAATAAATTTGAAGTTTAATTTTCAAATAAATAGAGAATTTTGATATGAAGTTAAAAATGAATTTAAATTGGGTCTAAAAACTCTTGTTGTAAAAAATGTGAGAAGTCCTTAAGTTTTAAAATTAGAGGCTGCTTTTCTGAACTTTCACATATAAACTTGTATGAATACATGAAGTAAGTATCTAAAGACATATCTTATAGCGGTCACTCATTTGGGTCAAATATTCCAAAATACATGCAAATACTTGAATGAAAATAAATTCATTGCACATATCTAAAATGAATATATTCTTATTCAAAGCTTGTGCAAACTTTCAAATAGACACCACTGAATCTACAATTTTTTGTATAAGCAGACAAAATATGATACTAAACTAAATGGTGCACGAATGAATGAGTTTTCTTGAATACAAAAATTAAGGAACTTCATTCTAAATTATGATTTTCAAAATCAATGAAATCACTAATTAGGTGAAATTATCTAAGTTTTATAAACACCGTGCAGTGCTTCTATTACTGGAGATTTCAAGTGCAAATTTTAAAGTCTGAAAAGGCTACACAGGCTAAATTAGAATTAATTAAATATTAATCTGAAAAATATAATAAGATATTAGATCCATTTACAAATGACTTCTACGCCACCTGATTCACAACACATCGCACAAGCGAACAAAATGTGTTAATGAAGGCTTCAATTGAACTCTTGCATGCATTATAAGGCATGGTTAAAATTCAAATTCAATGCCTTAAAATTATGCAATCATTCTTAAATACATCGCAAGCCCACACTATCCCAATGCTTAAACTTGGTCGAGGATGCGCATGATTGCTTAAATTTTGAGTGCAAGCAAAGATACAATATTTTGAGTGCAAATATAAATCTAATTCTACTCCAAATCACCACCGAATCTGCAATTCTTTGTACAAGCAGACATAATGTGACACTAAATTTAATGCTGCACGAATGAAGAAACTTTCCTTCAATCCAAAAAATAAAAAAAAAATTCATTCTAATTATGATTTTTTATGTCAGTGCTTTCATTAATTATATGAAATTATCTAAGCTATAAATATTTATATGTGCTCGGACATAGAGATTTAAAGTGCAAATTTTGATGTATGAAAAGGCTGCGCAGGCTAAATTGGAATCAATTAAATATTAATCTGAAAAATCTAATAAAATATTAGATCAATTTACAATGACTTCTTCGCCACTGAATTCACAACGCATCAGATGTAACGTAAGACGCAATTAAGACATCCTTAAAAAAATCGAAGCCATCTTGAATGCTTAAATTCAAGTGTCGAGGCGCGAGGTATACCTTAGTTTAGTCTTGAGTCTTTCATGGTTATTCTTAAAGCACATATCTAGACTAATAACTCAAAGATTGACCTATATAAGCTAGGTCATCTCAGATGTATCCTTCAATGAATCCATCAAAGTAGCAGCAGGATCATGGCGCATATACACTTCCTAACAAGTCAATATGGACAAATCGTCACTTCATCAAGTCGCTGCTAGGTGAAAGGAATTGCAATGACCAAGCACGGATAAACCAACTCCCTAGTGGAGTCCTTCATCAAAATAAATAAACCAATTCCTCCAACAAACCTAATCAAACATGAAGTTAGGGTTGGAGGAAACTCAAATCTGTAGTGACATAAAAGAAAGAGATCTTCTGCAAAGCCATAGAAGCAAAGAGTAGATGGTGTAAGAACTCTTATCTATCCGACAAGTTAATTCCAACAAATCGGTCAATCTCATAATTTAACATATTCTAAATAAGGCATCATACTAATAACAAATCCTATCAAAGCTCTATAAGTTATTGCAATCGAAGTTGAAATGATCCAAGTTTTGTGGTCAGCCGAAAGGGTCAACCATTTTTCAACAAATGTGAATCGCTCCATGCGTGAATCACATTTGTTGGGAGGCATTTGTTGACCTCCATATATATGCCATAAGTCATGTCAAGCCCATAAGTTGAATTTGATAGACTTTGGAAGTGATAGTGCGCAAATCGAGGCTCAAAATGCACTAAACGTCATCAAAAATGGTCAAAAAGACCTCTTATCGATAAACAGATTTCATTGTTGCATTCAAAACATTGAAACTGATTGGAATATAAATATTGCATAATCTAAAGAGCGGCCGATCAAGCGATTGAGCTATCAATGTGTCGATGCGAATATCAAAGAAGGGAAGCTACGATAATGTCCAAATGACCCCCGTTCATAAAATTGGTCATGCCATTAGCTTTAAAATGTCAAAAATTGCCAAATGAGACAATCCACGCTCATAAACGCCAAATGATCCGAAGTGACAAGCATAAATTGAGGCTAAAATATGACATCGCCAAACCAAACGATCTCCGATCGATGAACGGACTTCACCACCGCATTCAGAATATCAAAACTAGTTAGAATATAAATATTACACAACTTGATAATCTTCACAAAATTGATTGCACTGCTGGCTTTGAAATATCGAAATATATCAAGTAAGACTATTTGCACTTAACTTGGACAAGCCTGCGATGTTAAGCTGAAATGGAAATCGACGACGCATTTTGAGTTAAATTAACTCAATTACGCCGACAACCAAACGACCTCGATTAAACTACAGCGCCGCAAGGCCCAAAAAAATAGGAATAAGCTAAGATTGATATTTATATAAACTATGTGATTTTATCAGCATGAAATTAATTTTAAGTGTGATTAAGTGCTTAAAGGAATTAAATAAACTGAAATCTAACCTAAATCCCCTTAACTCCGCTCTAATGAAACTGAACCGACGCGCCCTGGTTCATGCGAGCCGTTCCTCCTGCCCTATTCCTCAAGCGCACTGGATCGTCACTCCTCACGGCCGAAGAAGCACGCAGATGGAGACTCGTCTGATCAAACTCCCTCCCTCGGCTCCGCTTGTACGCGCGCTCCATGCTCCAAAACACTGCTGCCTCCTCTTCTCCTCTAACCGCTCCCCCTCTTTGGAGGCTTCTTCTTCTCAACTGCAAAACTGAATGAAAAAAAGAGGGCTTACTCTCACCTTTCCCATTCGATATTTCGTTCCCCAATTCGAAAAACTCCTCCTCAAAGAAAAAAAAACTGAAAAGAGTAATGTTCTTGCTCCCCTTTTCTTCTCCTCTCTTATTCTTCTTCTTCTTTGTCTTCTTTCTCTTTCTTTTTTATTTTTTTCTGTCTCCATTTTTCTCCAAACTACAGAATGGCTGATCGGCAGGATTTAAGTTAAATCCAACCTAAATCTTGTTTGAATCCTCCAGCCAAACAGTCTCCGGCAATTGTTCTTCCTTCCCCCATTTCTTCTCCTCTCTTCTTCTTCCTATTTCTCTTTTTTTTTCTACCTCCATTTTTATCCAAATCGCAGAAGGGCTGATTGGCAGGATTTAAGTTAAATCCAACCTAAATCCTGTTCGAATCCTGCAGCTAAACAACCCCAACAATTCTTCTTCCTAATTTCCCTGTTTCTCCTCCTAGCCAAACACTCCTTTTTCTGATTTGAACTAAACCGAGCCCTCTTCCTCTCATTCTCTAATCCGAAATAGGGAATAGAATTGCAAGAAATGTGGATGCGCTGAAGTATAAGTTGTGGATGTGTATAAATATCAATGTGGAAGTATATATATATATTTGTGCGTGTGATTTTCTTTTGTAAAGATCCCGTACGCCTAATGCCATAGCGGAAGAGCATTTGCCACAATCATTACGCTTAATACGTGATCAACAAAGATAACATCTGGGACGCCCCTAATTGACACGTCAAAATTTTAACTAAAATTTAGAACTTAAACAAATTCAAATGGGAATCGCCTAAATTCAAATTGAATAAAAAAATGCATGATAAACATGAAGATAAACATTAAAACAAAGAGGAGAATACTTAAAGGAAACTAAACATTAAAACAGAGAGGAAATGCAATATTAAAGTAAACTACTTACTTCAAACGCAAACAAGCTCCCTTCCTTTCCTAAAAATAAATCCTTAAAGGCTATGAAGTTTTCTCTTCAAGCAAAAAAATTGCTCCCTCCTCTTCTCCTCTAACCGCTCCCCCTCTTTGGAGGCTTCTTCTTTTCAACCGCAAAACTGAACAAAAAAAAAGTGGGCTTAATCTCTCCTTCCCCATTCGGTTTTCCTCTCTCCAATCCGAAAAACTCCTCCTCCTCAAAGAAAAAAAAACTGAGAAGTGTAATTCCCTTTCTTCTTCTTCTTTCTCTTCTTTCTCTTTCTTTTCTATTTTTTTCTGTCTCCATTTTTCTCCAAATCGCAGAAGAGCTAGTAGGCAGGATTTAAGTTAAATCCAACCTAGATCTTGTTCGAATCCTACAGACAAACAGTCCCCGACAATTGTTCTTCCTTCCCCTTTTCGTCTCCTCTCTTCTTCTTCTTTCTCTTCTTTCTCTTTTTTTTTCTGCCTCCATTTTTCTCCAAATTGCAGAAGGGCTGATCGGCAGGATTTAAGTTAAATCCATCCTAAATCCTGTTCGAATCCTGCAGCCAAACATCCCCGACAATTCTTCTTCCTAATTTCCCCGCTTTCTCCTCCTAGCAGAACACTCCTTTTTTCCGATTTGAACTAAATCGAGCCCTCTTCCTCTCGTTCTCTAATCTGAAATAGGTAATAGAATTGCAAGAAATTGTGAATGCCTTGAAGTATAAGTTGTGGATGTGTATAAATGTCAATGTGGAAGTATATGTGTATATGTGTGCTTATAATTTTCTTTTGTGTTCAAGACTACACCCCATAGCGTAATGTAGTAAGACGCAAGTGACACTACTTCAATTTTATGCATCAATCTCCAACATCTTAGATGTTGCTCTCCCTAGTCAAAATACTGCCGAAATTTCTACTAAAATTTGGGACTTAAACAAATTGAAATGGAAATCGCCTAAACTCAAATTAAATAAAAAAATGCACGATAAACATGAAGATAAACATTAAAACAAAGAGGAGAATACTTAAAGGAAACTAAACATTAAAACAAAGAGGAAATGCAATACTAAAGTAAACCTTCCTTCCTTTCCTAAAAAAAAATCCTTAAAGGCTATGAAGTTTGCTTGAAGTGAGAACCCCCCCACCCAACTTCATGAAGTATGCCCTATCACATATCTTATAGACCCTTTTGGGTCAAATATTCTAAAATATATGCAAACGCTTGATTGAAAATAAATTCATTGCACATATATAAAATGAATATATTCCTATTCAAAGCTTGTGCAAACTTTCAAATAGACGTCATCAGATCTGCAATTCTTTGTACAAGCATATAAAAAATGACACTAAACTAAATGTTGCACGAATGAAAGAGCTTTCCTTCAATATAAAAATTAAGGAACTTCATTCTAAATTATGATTTTCAAAATCAACGAAATCACTAATTAGGTGAAATTATCTAAGCTATAAACACCTGCATGTGCTCAGACATAGAGATTTTAAGTGAAAATTTTGAAGTCTGAAAAGGATGCGCAGGCTAAATTAGAATTAATTAAATGTTAATATGAAAAATCTAATAAGATACTATATCAATTTACAAATGCCTTCTACGCTACCTGATTCGCAACACATCGTACAAGCGAACAGATGGTATTAATGAAGGCTTCAATTAAACTCTTGCATGCATTATAAGGCATGATTAAAATTCAAACTCAATGCTTTAAAATTATGGAAGTATTCTTAAATACACTCATGAGCCTACACGAATGTTTAAACTTAGTCCGTGGGTTTGCTTAAATTTTGATTGCGAACAAAGATACAATACTTTGAGTGCAAATATAAATCTGATTCTGCTCTAAATCGCCACCGAATCTGCAATTCTTTGTACATGAAGACAAAAGGAGATATTAATTAAATGTTGCACGAATGATGAAACTTTCCTTCAATATAAAAATAAAAGAAATTTTATTCTAATTATGATTTTTTATGTGAGTGCTTTCATTAAATAGATGAAATTATTTAAGCTATAAATATTTGCATGTGCTCGAACATAGAGATTTAAAGTGTAAATTTTAATGTCTAAAAAGGCTGCGCAAGCTAAATTAGAATTAATTAAATATTAATCTAAAAAATCTAATAAGATATTAGATCAATTTACAATGACTTTTTCACTGAGGTAAACACATCAGAAGCGAACATAAGGTTTTAATTAAACCATCCTTAAATAAACCCGTATGGGCCCTAACACTATGCTAAATGCTTAAATTCACGAGGATACGTGGGTTCTACTTTAATCTTAGATCGAGTCCGTTAACAAAACTCAAAAATCTATTATAAGATTTTTAACTTAGTAAAATATCTAAGAGGATAATTCTGTCATGTGGTTGTATATGTGATCCTCTGTTAGGAGCTAAACAGAGTTGATAGGATCTAAAGTTCTCAAATATATTCGACTCTATCAATTAACTACCCCGATGATGGCTGTGTTAAATGGTGATTTCAACCGAAGGGGATACTTCCATCAAAATTTGATTTTATTTTCAAATAAAATTAACTCAAATTAAATATCAATATAAAAATTACTTAAATGAAATTAAATCATTAAAATTTTAAAGCAAAACTCAATCTATTCACCTTCTGTAATTATTTATTGGAGGTGATAAATTAAGAAAATTCTAGCTCACAAAGAAGCCAATGTTAAATCAAGTGTTCTGCTATGTTCATTCACAATCAATCTCTTGCTAGTAAGGACGTGGCCCGTGTCCTTTGACTACATGTCTTAGCCAAGAGTCTCCAGATGATGCACATGAGTCCTCTCATAGCTTGGACAAGAAGGCTCCATTATATTACGATCACGGCTCTGATGCTTAATGGCTCGCCCTTTGAGTTGTGAATCATGGGTACACGATAGGTGAAAATTCCTTTGTTAGGTAAACTAAGCTGCCTTGAGACAAACACCACCCCAAGTCTACAATGATTTCTTGGACGACGTAACTCATGTGTTACTGATAAGAATCCTTCGATCAGGTTGGGTCGACTACCTTCTCTGACTAAGTAGACTAGGGATCGCGACAGCCTGAGATGATGGAACCATGGGATCTATATCGGGCACATCATCATTCCCCAACCATTCACTTTAAGTTAAAATGGTGAATTTCATAAATCTAATTTTGAAACTCTATATGCTACTACTATACGCTACGCATTAAGCGACCTAACGACTAGCTTTAATCGAAAGTTCTCTCTCTGCATTGAGAGGGGCAATTAACTATAGGGGCTTGAGCCTATAAGAAACCTGAAACTTGATCTAAAGTCCTTACAAAATGAGGGTGAAATATCTGGGTAGTGTCTTATCTACTATTTCATCTGTCTTCTGAAAATTATACCAACACTTTAAATCATTCTCTTCAATTCATATTTATCGAGAGGTCGGTGAAAAATTTTCGGAGCCCACAAATGATTCTATTAGTGCATATCTTAAGTTAAAAATAATGTAATTCTCTATAATTGGTAACAACATTAATATAATAAAGTAGACACAAATGAATTCTATAATGTAAAATAGAATAGTCTTAAGATATTATTCAAAAAATTATTTTTGATCTTTTTATTGTCTCTTATGAGAATAGGAGACAAAAGGCTAATAAGTCAAGTATAAATCTAGGTGTTGATGTAAAGACTTATAGTTGATGTCAATGATGTACATTAACTTTTTTAAGTGGTGAAGTTAGAAACTATTTTTAGTGAGACGTCTTTTAAAAACACAATCAATATTTTTTAAAATAGTTGTCCCTAACTCTTAAACATAAAATTTTAAATGGGGCATAACTTTAATATTATTATAAATTCTATATTTATGCAAATAGAATTATAAAATATATAAAGACATCTTAAGTATTTTGAAGAGGTATGTACCTTCTCATGCCCTCTCTTAGGCCTTCTTAAAAATAACATGCTTATATGTCATTTATTAAGATAGGCGATGAAGTTGGTAAATATCATTTTTTATGTTGATAATGTGCATTGACATGAATAACTTTAATATTATTATAAATTCTATATTTATGCAAATAGAATTATAAAATATATAAAGACATCTTAAGTATTTTGAAGAGGTACCTTCTCATGCCCTCTCTTAGACCTTCTTAAAAATAACATGCTTATATGTCATTTATTAAGATAGGCGATGAAGTTGGTAAATATCAATTTTTATGTTGATAATGTGCATTGACACATAAAAATGGTGTGCATTGATGATGTTGTTGGTGACAGTAGAAAACAAAATGAGTAAATGTCGATATTTATGAAGATGATATACATCCAACATAATAAGTGATAGACTGGATCTAAGTTGTTAGCGACAACAACAAATAAAGTAATTCAAGTTTCAACATTTATGTTGATTGTAGCTTAATAGAAGATAACCTGGGTTGATGTTGTTTCCATTGGTTGTCATTAGCATTTGTTTTGATGCAATGCATTAATCATATAAGTAATAGCTTGCACTGATAATGTTAGTAATAACAAGCATTGACATTGTACGTCAGCTTTATAGGCAATGACATTATTAATATTATTGACGATGATAAATAACAAATTTAATGTACCTTTACATTTGTGTAGCCAAAAAGTATTAACGTTATTATTGATTTTGAGGGATGAAGTCGGTAGACGTCAGTGTTTATGTTGACATTGTGCATCAACTTCATAGGTGATGGTATGCATTAATGTTACTAGTAATAATAAGCATTAATATTATCGATGATAACAGCCAAACAATAATAATTGGTTGATAGTAAGCATGTGATTATGAATAGGTGATAATTGTCAAGTGATTATAGTAAAGCAAAAGTTATTAAATGGTGGCAATCACGAAATAATGGGTGGGCAATTGTAGTCTACATGTAGCTTCGGTGTTGATGATGTGCATTATTGTTTTTGATGATAATGATTAAGAGGTTATAATTTCTTGACAATGGTTGCCAATAATGATCATGGTCATTAAACGTCGAGTGAAACCTTAAGATTTTTCATATATTTATACTCTTCCTAATATGAAGTCAAAGTCAAAGCTCCCTTCATTTTAAAATTTTAATTTGATAAATTTAGCTAAAATTTCCTTAATCATGTTAATAAAGTCAAGTCTTTTTGTGATTGCTGAATTATTTTAATCAAGGTGCTTATTTTGCTTATGAACATGTAAATTTTGAATATCATTTTGTTATTTAATTAATACCATGAAATTTTTAATTATTTTGCTAATGATTGATTTGAGCTCATTTAAACTTAAATTAAAAATTTTTTTTACAATTGTTTGGTTTGTTTTATTTAAAATGATAATTTCAACTTAAAATTTATTGAATTTATAGTTTAGATGATCATGGATTTAATTCTAGAAGTGTTCAACTCTTATATTACATTAAAATTCATACTTGATTTGATGAATTTTTTGATAACATATATCGTCATCGTTATTACATGTAAAAAAAGAAAATGATTGGCATCTCTTATCATCACCGATAACATTGGCATTATTGACAACAAAAATGTAGTTACCCATCACGAACACAAATGCTATCAAATTTGTTTTCTATTATTGACACTAATGTTGACACTTGTGGACGTTGATAAGGTCATCATTCAAACTATATTACAATCAACCCTAATTATAACGACAAAAGGTTAATGCATACCATTCAAATTAATATTGGTATCCACCAACCACTTTATTACCTAATGTTGCAAATAACATATTAATGCTTGTCATTGTCAATAAAATCAATGTATGTCATCAATTATATTGTCAATGTCCCAAACTTCATCACCTGCTATCACTAAAATTGTTGATGTTCACTAACGCTAACAACTCACTTACTATTGATATCAATGTTAACACTCGTGCGTGTTAATAATGCCACCTCCA
Source organism: Cymbidium sinense (assembly GCA_021442155.1). Lineage (NCBI taxonomy): Eukaryota > Viridiplantae > Streptophyta > Magnoliopsida > Asparagales > Orchidaceae > Cymbidium > Cymbidium sinense. The sequence continues at coordinate 97,693,614 of CM038220.1, read as the reverse complement.
AACATTAATAATAAGGTTTTTCTTCTCTTCTTAGTCCTTAGTCTCCCTTTTATAAGGAGAATAATTAAATAAGTCACAATGATCTATTAAAAGATTAGTTTGATATCTCAAAGCTTGTACTACTTCATCTTAAAAGCTATCTTTCATAATTTATGTATACAAAATTACTTTAATATTATCACAAATTACATGAAATTATATCTTTTGTAACTTATGACATATTATTGAATTACATGACTATTTGGTTGCTTGAAAAAGGAATGCAGTGTAAAGTAAATGTATTGTATTTAGATTACTTTAGATTGTTTGATTGAAAACTCTACAAACACATGATTTATTTATTCATTTATTTTTATTTTTATTGTAGAATGAATGTAATGTAAAGTATTTTTGGGGTTATGGGAGGCGATGTTGGGGATCAATCATGGGTGGCTGGAAGTGGGGGTGGCTTGTGGCTGGCAGGTTTGAGGCAATCGGTGGCAGGCTACAATGGTAACAGGCGATAGGGCAATGACTAGCAGCGACGACTATATTGGGCAAGCGGTGGCTGGCGATGGCGAGTGGTGACCAATGAGGGCAAGCGGTGGCTGGCGATGGCGAGTGGTGACCAATGACAATAGCACTTTTACATTGGCCAATGTATTTGAAATTCCCCCAAATTGGGCGAATTCCAAATACACCAAAATTTACTGTTCCAAAGTATTTTAAATACATCACATTACTTTAAAATTTTACTTTGCATTATGTCAAACATACAAAAAGTTAAAATCTATCAAAGAGCAGAGAGGTTAACACCCAAGTGTTGTATCAATGATGCTGAGGCTCTCGAGTGGGATCAAAATGAGCAAATAGGTAGAAGTGCTAGCATCGCAACATCGAGGACTTAAATTTTTTTTAGGAATTGAGGCCATCAGGTATGCACACAGAGTGTCGAAGTGTCACAATGATGACATCGCAATGCCATGGAGCCTAAGACTCAAATAAAAGATAGAAGAGCTAGCATCACAGTGCTATTTAGCCAGCTCTACAGCACTATCCCACCGCCTAAGCACTAAGTTTGTAGCACACAGCATGATGGCCTGACAGAATAGTTTCAAGTAGTTCCAACAATCAGCTTGGGGAGTTTTGAGGGGAGTGGGGGAAGGATTGAGAAGAGGACCCAAAGGCTATAAATAAGTGGTGTTTTGTTGGAGAAAAAATTTTTGGAAAGTGGGGGGAGCCTTAGTATAAGTGTGAGGGTAAAAGGCACTTGGAGAGTGACACTCAAAGTGTTATTTGTGTGTTTATCTTATTCATTACGAGGGTTGTGTGTCAATGTGATGCTTTTCTTGGAGGTTTGGAGAAGAACATCCAAACCAAGGATTTGTCGTGAGGTTGTTGTACATTTTCATGAGGAAGCAGTAAAAATGCATCAAGAGCAGACTTATAAAAAGTTACTCGATTTACACTTCCCTTTTCCTCAAGTTATCCCAACGTCTTATTTTATGATTTCAAATATGTTCTTCTTCCCCTCTAATATGAAACACTAAAAAAATAAAGTACTTTGAATTTTTGTAATTATACATTAATGTTCATGTATTAAGTTTAACATTTGGAGTTTATATATATATTTAAAAACTATTCATGCTTTACAAGAAATGTTAATTTTTTTACACTTAATTTACTTGCAATCTGGCCAATTGTGATGTTAAAATGGATTATGATCTAGAAATATCAAAAGAGTCCTAGAAGAATAGTAGAAAATACAAATGGATTTACTAAATTGGCATAGGTATATGTTATTTAAGATTTGCAATCATTCAAGGAAATTCAGAATAACACAATCACTTAAAATTTAATTACACTAGAAGGATTAGCTAGTTAACAAAAGTAGTTTGATTATGTTGATCTAGTCATATATGAAATAAAATTTATGCTCCCAACTAACACTATAAAGTTTTCAATAAATTTCAATGTCAATTTTAAAAAAATAAGATATCAATTAGAATTACATAAATTTAGGGTACTACTTTAAAAATTAAAGAACAATACCAACATAATATATAACAATTCTTAAATTTCATTTATTTTAATTTTACAAATTAAATCTAAGTTTAATTTTGGCTTTTTAATTAGGTTAAATAAAATGTAAGCTTAGAAAAATTAGTAATTAACTCAATTTTAATTTACACACTTTGCTCAATCATCGTGAGTATGATACTCTACTCAATATCATATTACTTGTATTAGTATGTGCACTAACTTAAACCGTTATAGCCTAATCAAGTTAATATCTTTACTATGATAACTAAATTCACAATAAGCGAACTTGTGCTTCAGACATAAATAATTCTAAATCAGTTTTGTTGAAATAGTGTTCTTGCTCCTCAAACATCAATAAATACACTAAGGCATCATTAATAAGTATCATTGGTGCAGACATGTGAAGAAAAATGATTCATTAGATTTATGAAGGTTGCTAGCCTAAAAGGTATGTTCTCAAACTCTTAGTTTATAAAATAATCAAAATTTTTATTAGGATTAAGTTCATCTCGTGTTGATGAAGACCCAACAGTAAGCTGTTTATAGACATTTGGCCATCTTAAGGTTGTTGTGGAAAAAATAATAATGCATAAGCCATGAGTGAACAACTTTGGTGGTCAAAGTCATAGTGGGCCATGTGGCTAGCTAGAAATCTATAAGGTTCTAAGCGACACACATTGGATTGCTAACAAGTAGTTATAAGACTATTTTTGTGAGCGATAAAAATATGTGATAGAGGGATGTTGTTAGCACTAAAAAAATCTTTTAGGTTTGGCCTTCCATTGGTATGAGAAGTGATCACATGATTATCATCAAGATGTACCCAAAATGGGTTGTGACAATGATTTAAGAGCAATTTGAATAAACAAATTCAAGAAGAACATATAAAAAATACAAAAAATAATGATGTTGATCATTTCATTAAAATAACTACAAGGAATTACTCTTGTCTTCTCTCTTATTAAGATCATCTCATCTTACCTACATCATTGTCCTATTCATGTTTGACTCAAACCTCAAAGGTATGCTAACATTAAGGACGATGTAACCAAAGTAAAAATAACTTAACATGTAAAAGTAATATTATTAGAAATATATTTCAATATGATAAAATATAGTTTAATAAATTAAAGCTGAAAACATGCATATTCAAAGAAGGGTACAACAACAACAACAATAACAATAAGCCTTCATCCCACTAAGTGGGGTTGGCTACATGAATCCTTCGTCTCCATTGTGTCCTATTATTTGACAAATTCTCATTTAATTCAAGTATATTAAAGTCATTTTTTATACATCGTAACCAAGTCTTTTTAGGTCTACCTCTACCTTTCTTAACATAAGGCAAATCTAATGCATCTAATCTCCTAACCGGGTCATCAGACGGACGGCATTTTATGTGGACAAACCATCTAAGGCGACTCTCTCTAATCTTATCTGCCACTGGAGCTACTCCAACTTTTTCCCGAACATACTCATTTTGCATTTTATCTCGAAGAGTAAAGCCATTCATCCACCTAAGCATCCTCATCTCAGTAACACTTAACTTAGTCTTATGCTTCTGTTTTATTGGCCAACATTCTGCATCATAAGTCATTGCAGGTCTTATCACAATCTTATAAAATTTTCCTTTAAGTGATACTTTTTTTTCACATTATAGACCCGATGAATTCCTCCACTTCAACCATCCAATTTGAATTTTACTAATAACATCTCCATCTATTTCACCATAATTTTGAACAATAAAATCTAAATATCTGAATCACTCACTCTTATTAATGACTTGTTCACCTAATATCACAACACTGCCACTAAAACTTCTACAACTAAAATTATACTCAATATACTCAGTTTTAGATCTACTTAAACGAAAACCTTTAGACTCTAATGTTGACCTCCATAATTCAAGTTTCTCTTGGACTCCCTCTAGTCTTATCAACAAGAAGGATGTCAACAATAAAAGAATACACCAAGGTACATCTTCTTATAAATGCCTAGTAAGAACATCCATAACTAAAGCAAAAAGATACGGGCTTAAAGCTGATCCTTGATGTAATCCAACTGAAATAGGAAAATATTTTGTCAATCCTCCTTGTGTTTGGACACAAGTGATAGCTCTAGTATACATATCCTTAATTACTTGAATATAATCAATATTAATTCCTTTCTGTTCTAGAACTCTCCAAAGAACATCTCTTGAAACTTTATTATAAGCTTTCTAAATCAATAAATATCATATGTAGATCCTCCTTACTTTCTCTATACTTCTCCATCAAACCTCTTAACAAATGTATAACATCCATAATAGATCTACCTGGCATGAAACCAAACTGATTGTGAGAAATTTTTGTATCACATTGTAACCTATGCTCAATTACTCTCTCCCATAATTTTAATGTATGACACATTAACTTAATTTTTTTGTAATTTGCACACTCTTGTGCATCACCTTTATTCTTATATATAGGAACCAATAAACTCTTTCTCCACTCATCTGACATCTTTTTAGTCTTTAAAATAACATTAAAAAGATTTGTAAGTCAAGAAATTCCTTGATCTCCTAAACATTTTCACACTTCAATTGGAATATCATCAGGTCCTACTATTTTTCCACATTTCATTTTCTTTAAAGCTTCTCTAACTTTAGATTTGCTAATACGGCGATAAAAATAACATTCTCTATTTATGTTAAGGATATTAAGGTTGCTAAAATCAATTGTACTTTCAGATCCTTCATTGAAAAGTTTATCAAAATACCTCATCCACCTATTTTCAATATCCTTTTCTAAGAAAAGCACTTTATTATTTTCATCCTTATACACTTGAACTAGGTCTTTACTTCTCCTATCCCTTTGGTTGGCTAACTTATACATACATCTTTCACCTTCTTTGGTATCTAATCTATTGTATAATTCACTAAAAGCTAAATTCTTTGCATCATATATTACTTTTTTAGAATCTCTTCAGGCCATTTTATATCTCTCCCAATTCTCTGAGTTTTTACATTTAAACCAAGTTTTATAATAATGCTTCTTATTTTTTATCTTTTCTTGCACACTCTGACTCCACCACCAACTATTTTTATTAAAAGAAGTTTTTCTTTTGATTCTCCAAGCACATTTTTAGCAACTTGCTTAATTTCACTTGCTACCTTTTCCCACATAACATTAGCTTCCTTATAAACATCCCAAATTCTAAGCTCTTGTAGTTTTCTCTTAAAAATATTTTTATTTGTGTTCTTTAAATATCCCCATCTAATCCTAGGACAATAATTTGATTTATTTTTCCTCTTACAATCTTTTATCTTAAAATCTAAAACTAACAATCGATGTTGGGTACTTAAACTTTCACTTGGAATGACCTTACAATCTTTACAATCTAAACGATCCATTTTTCTTATCAGAAAATAATTAATTTGTGTTTTACTAAATCCATTTTTATAAGTAATAATATGCTCATCTCTATTCAAAGAAGGGTGTACTAGAAAAAAATAAACATACAAAAATGATATTAAGAATGAGTTAATAAATCCTTCACCTAATTGAAGACAAAAAGGGTAGGTAAAGTTGTTGGCTCATGCATTGAGGGTTCTTAGTTCTCCTTTTTCTTTAAAAATGGTTTTTTTTATTAAAACTTGCAGCTTTAATTTAAACACCCCTAAAAGAATTTTTTTTATAGTCTTTAAGGGGTGGAGAAGATAATGAATTTCTTAGCACTTTTTTATGACCTTATTTTGATATTAAGAGTGTAATAAAAAAAAAGAATTTTGAACTCTACTCTTGTTGACATGAATGAATATTCATAAATCATATCCCATATGATTTGATAGAGGGGAACAATAAAGATTCTCTAAAATTTTTAAAAAGAAACAAATGTTTAACATTCGAGCTTTATTTGCTCATCTAAAGGAAAAATTTTCTTTTGCTCATAATTTTCTTAGCTAAAAAAACTTTTAAATCCATTAAGAATGTAACCATGGTTACTAATTGAATAAGAGACAACTTATCTTGAAGTACTACGAGATATACTAAAATTATTCAGTCACAAGTATGATAATTAGTTGGCTTCTATAACATTATAAGAAAATGCTAGTCAAACTCCTTGACATACATCCAAGATGTTTACATGATGTGATGTTTATTTTTGGATTCTTTGTGTATGAGGGGACACCATGCAGATCTGAGGGTGTACTTATTGGTGATGACATAAATAGTGTATCTCAAAAGATAGAAGTCACTATCCTACAAGGGACCTAATCACTTAATAAGGACTCCTAAGGCATGATAGGTCTTCGAATATACCAGAGATTTTTCCCTACTTTACATGGATGAATAAAGTAGGGTTTATTTAAATCGGGTTCTAAAATTCTATATGGGGGCAAGCACCTATAGTTCATTACAACTTAAGGAAAGTGAATTCCTTAAGAATACTCTCGATTAAAGTAGAAGATTGTTGTCTCCAAAGAATTCAAAGATATGACTATCAATAAATTAGTTGTGTTTTAGAAAATCAAGTGGAATGAATCAAAAGGGGAGAGTTATTTATCAAAACCAAAGGAGATAAGTAGGAGTGCAAATGATATAAGGAAGCCTAGTGAGCACTCCAATCTATCCTATGGTTGGGCTTTATATATTTGAAATTGAGAAGATTTATCTATTTGAGTTGAAATTTTATTAGAAATCTAGGACTTATAATTTCACAATACAAGATTGTGGAAATGCCTAAGAGGTAAGGATTTATGCTTGTAGGTCGCAAGAAATAGTAACCTCAGATCCTAAATCTAGGGAGTTTTGGTGAGTGCCAAAGCATGACCTAAATCTAAGGCGAAAGTGGGCATATGGTTTACCTCCACAAGAGAGGGTAAAACACTCGACTGATGAGCTTATTACTACCTGGAGTTACAGCCAGCTAACTCCTTCTATGCTTTAAATTCATGTAGGCAAGTCATATGCTTTTTGCAAGATTGCTAGGTTATTATTATTTAGAAAAGAAACTAAGTCCTTAACTCACTCCCTAAGAGACTAGAGCCTAAGGGGTATGAATAATGACTTAATCTAATTCAAATTTTTATCAAATTTTATTTAATTTGGGACTCTTTATTTTGACATAGGCTATAGGATTTTATATGCCTAAATGCATGAGAAGTTGGTTATGGGCTAAATCAAAAGGGAAGAGGTGTTTTTCCATCATAGGCTCTCAAAGGTTAAGCCCTTACTATCTAGAAAAGATGAAAGCCCTCCCTTAACAAGAGTGAAATAAGATGATTATGCATGATATTAAACATACAACATCCAGCTAAGGGGTTACTAAATATTTTATTATTTTGATTTAATGACTAAGAAAAAATACGAGATTATGAGTTATTTTAGAGGTTTAGTTATGAGTTGTTAGTTTGGATAGAAAAATTAATTTTTATCTTAGGAGCCTAATCACATTCAGGCCATACAATAATCACGAATCATAAACAAACTATGAAAGGCATGCTTTTTCTAATGCACGAGCTAAACAAAATATCAAATAATTTTATAAAGATATCATAAAAGAATAAAAGGCTAATGCGATCGGGTACCACCGTACAACCCGAAAAGAAACGTGGGTAGCTGAGCTCTACTCTTATCCAACCCAGATTACAAGAGAATAATTATAATTACAAATGATGAATATTATGGGGATCTTCATTCTTCATTCTTCCTTCTTCATTTCTTCATCTTCCATTTATTCATTTGATTTGCTCCATTTCTTTTTTTCTTTTGGCTTGATTTAGATGTGCTTGCTCCAAAGACATCACATGGTACATAATACTTGATCTTATAAACAATGCTCATCCTAATCCCCCATAACACTCATTCTAATCCTAATGCAAAAGTACATTAAAAGAAGAAAAGTAAACCTAATTGCACCTGCAAAATAAATATTAGCTAAATACACCATACAACCCAAGTAGTTATATGAATAATTTGAACTTAGCACCCCACACATGAGTAACCAAGTCCACCTGTCCTAACTTGGATTATGCTTAGGGGCTAAGCAACCTGCACAGCAAAAGTATTTATATTTTTATTACAAACTCTAAGCACAACCCCTAGAAAACATACTAATTAATACCTAACATTTAGACTACACATATACATCATAATATCTAGTCTACAATAATACATCACAAAATAAGCATACATCAAATCATACACCACCCTAACATAAAGCTAGAAGTGATGACTTAGTCTAATGTGTGTGAATTAAAGCTTGTGTGGTATGTCCTAACTAGACTTTAGAGATGTAATTTTCCTAAGTGTGAGGGATTTAATTTATAAGGGGTTGATTTCTCTTTAAGTGATTTAATTGATTTGAAGATTTTACATAGTATTTTCTTTTATTTCATATGACCTACACTCAACAATTAAATGTTATAAAGAGAAAAAATAGAGAAAATCTCTCTTTCATCCCTGCCTTAATTCACTTCTAAAGTAAGTTAATTAATTAAGTTCCTTTAGTGAATGACTTATTATATGTTTTAATCAATCCTAAGTTTAGGTTCACTCTGAATGACCTTATTTAATAAGAAAGATATCTTAAGATTAATTAGAATGAATTTCTATCACATAACACATGTTTATTCATTTCTTTCCATTATGTATATCATGCATATAATTAAATCCTAAACATACCTATATATGTAATGTATGTCTTAGCACAGTTAAATGATGAATGCAAAAAAGCATGTTTGGAATTTAAATATTTCATTTGATTAAATTTTGAATGCATATCTTTCTAATAGAAAAGAGAGATTTTTCATCCATTAGCTAAGTACACATTCACATGTATAAAAGTTTTAAGTGAGTACGACACAATTGTTCTACATGAGGGTCGTAAGATACAATACCTACATAGGGATACTTAAAGCCTCGCAGCCCCGAGGTGTCCAGACTAATATACTGCTTTTCTTAATACATATAGCTATATAAGCAACTATAAGGATAGGAAAACCCATGCAAAAGTTATGTTTGATTTATTTGATTTATGATTCTTATTCATTGGTCATATCATACATACATATGTATAAGAATTTTAAGTGAGTACGACATCATTATTCTATACCAAGGGCGTAAGGTACAAGACCTACTTAGGGCTACTTAAAACCTCGCAACCCTGGAGTTTCTAGACTAATATACTACTTTTCTCAGATACATGTAAATATACAAAAAGAACCACAACAACAAGAAGTCATGCAAGAAGATATATTTGATTTGATTGTATGATTTACATATGTGATATGAAATTCTTCTTAAGTCATAGCATGGAGATGCATAGGAGTAGATTTAGATAAATGTTATGTTCTTTTCAAATGAACTATACAATTATAAATTCCATACAAATCCATATAAGATAAGGAAAGAGAGCTTCATATTGCATATCTTATATTATCAACACATGCAAACTTATAGATATTTGTAATTAACATCACCCCTTATATTATAATTGATTTATAGACTTTTGAAAATAACTTTTGATTTAATAGTAATAATAGTCACACCTATTTTTAATTTAAATCACCACATGCAATTTGACATAAAAGAAATCATTTCATTTTATTAATTTTAAAAGAAATAAATGCATGATTACATATGGCAAGCAATATTTAACATGATTGAAAAGAAATAAAGGAACATAAGCATATGATCTCATTCATTTCAATAAATTCCTAAGGACAATCATACTAAATAAGGTTATTTAAAATAAACCAAAGTTCATTAATAACATTTTTAATTTTGAGTTTGATTTGATTTAGGAAATGAAAGAGGTTTGATAATCCTAATCTCATTCCTCATGTGTGAGTAAATTTTGTTTAATGAAGAAATAATTAAGTTGATTTTATAGTTTAATTAGGTTAATGTATGAATTAAGTGGATTAATTAACCCTTACCTATATCACCTTAAGTTAACTAACTAATTAATAATGAGCCAATATGATATGCAACCACATAAAAAGTAAATTTGCAATGCTCCTAAGAAATGAAAGGGACCTAATGTAATTGGCTCATGATTAATAGTTAATCAGGCTTAAATGATCTCACTTAACTACTTTTATGGTCTTTTCACACATGTGAGCTAACCATAATTTCATCATCTCCCATTTTGGTTTATTGAATACCCAAAGAGCTACCCAAGATTAATTTAAGGTTTCTTAGGTATGAAGTGAATTTTAGATTGAGTTAATCAAGTTTGTTAATTAATTGATTGAATTCTTTGATTATATTTTGATTAGAATGATAAAATTGACTTAGGGAAAGGATCAAGGACAAGGCCTCAATACTTAACCCTTAAGTCACTTCAAACACTCAATTAGGTTTTGATTTTTATCTTGGATATTAATTAATTAATTAAGCAATTAATTACCTCATTAATCATTAACTAATCAAATTTCAAAAAGTGAAGAAAACTTAAAAAATGAACTAGGAAAAGTATCCCAACCACATTCCCTAAACTCCCTTATTATTTAGCAGAGGTGATTAGGCTTAAATAATTAATTAAACTACTGTTCATCACTAATTATCACTAATTAAATTAGGAAAGTGATTAAGGCTTAATCAATTGATTTCCATAATTAAGCAACTAATAAAATCCTAGAAAAATGGGAGAGGTAGAGGTCATCCCCCCAAACATCCACAAAAAGTTGGAGATCAATTTGGTGATTAATTAAGGAATAGTTAAGCTAATTAAATTTTTAATTAAACCTTAATTAAGCCAAAATAACTATTCAAATTTAATTAATAATAATTTGTTTAGATTCTACTCTAAAATATCTTTAAAACGAGCTTAAGTTTGTATTTTTTGGATTCTTCTAGGATTAGTTATGATTTTTAGAAGTTTCAGGATTAAAAATGGGTTAATTAATCCTAATTAAAGCTTTAATCCCATCGGGCGACGTGACAGCTGACATGGCATGCTTTCCACATGGCATGATGGGAGTAGCTATTTAAGTTGTCACATCTGAGGGCTGACTCGGATGGCGGCGGATGCGATAACTCCGTGGACCGTCCGATCTAAGATGGACGATCACGATTAAATGCGCGATTTCACATGATTAATCAGAGGTTCTACGCATGATCAGATCAGGACCATCTGTTCGATCATGCGGAATGGACGGTCTGTGATCTATCTCTTCCTGAGCGATAAATGATGGATATAGTCCATCGATCATCGCTCGATCCGAGCTCACCCGAGCTCGGATGGAGATGAAAATGATCCCACACCTTTGGGGAAGCAAAATAAAGAAATCCAACGGTGGAAATCGCATGACATAGAACTTTCTTTCATAAAAGACCAACCTATTTTCATTCAAGGATCAGTTTTAATGGCATACCTCACCGGAGCTTATGACCGACGGTTTCAATGATTAAAGAAGCTTCGTTTGGTAGAAACGAAGCCCTGTTGAGCCACATGAGCATTGATTTGGTGTAGTTTGCTCGGAAGGTCAATCCACGACACGTAGGTGATCGATCTTGGTCGAATACCTACTTCTGACAATCGAGAGTGATGGGAAACAATTTGTTCTCTCTCGTCTAGCTCCAAGGAAGGTGTGTGCAAACTTAATTGCACTTTGGTGGAGGTTTGAGCAAATGACAATCATAGGTGACCTCACCCTATTTCAATTTTCCTTAAAATTGAAAGTAGAGGATTTTGGGAGCTCGGGAAATGTAAGAAGAAGTTCTGGGATGGAGTTCTCTGGCTGCTAGGGTTGAATCGAATGTGGCTCTCTGAGTTTGAGTGAGAATGAGGGGGGTACACCCCCTCCTTCTTTGGCTTGGATGGTTGTGATGGTTTCAGCTTGGTGGATCAATGGCTAAGATGGGGAGCTCGATTTGGGCAGGGAATCATTACACTTGGCCTCACATGAGTGGAGGAAGGGCAGGAGGTGGCTGCCATGGGAGTAGTGGATGTCCTTGGAGGTTTGAAATGCTCCAATGGGAATGGGGAGGTGATTTCACCACCCCATGGGTCATGGCTGACCCAACCACCTTTGGGTCAGGTCAGCCATGGTCCTAGGTGCCTAAGTGGACATATGAATGGGTGCTAAGTGGCCAAGGGGAGGAAATGACTAAATGTGCATGTGCCTTATCTCATGGGATGCCCTAGACCCAAGGGAAAAGTGGTCATTTGGCTATGAGTTTGATTTAGATAGATTTGGGATGGATCAAAAGTGGGTTAGCCCAAATTTCAAGTGGTTTGGAATTCATTTGATTTGATTTAGCTTGATTTGACCTATTTAGGTCAAATTGGGTTAGGTTGAGTCAAGTTGACCAATTAGTCAAATTGGGTCAAGCTAAGGGTTGATTCAAGTTCACATGACTAATTGGAGTGTACTGGTGTCATTAGTTTTATTTAATTTGCTTTGGATTTGATTATGGCTCATTTGAGTTCATATAGGTCAAATGGGTCAAGTTGACCAATTTGACCAATTTGACCAAATTGGGTTGAGTTATGTATTGAGTCAAGTTCAATTGGCTAATTGAAAATTATTGTAGGCTTTGGTTTAGTTTAATTTAAATTTAATTTGGATTTTGTCTAATTTGACCCTTTAGGTCAATTTGGGCTAAGTCGGGTCAAATTGACCAATTGGTCAACTTAGGCTCAATTATAACTGTCAAGTTCAATAATCAATTTGGAATAAACTTGAGCCATTGGTTGTAATCAATTTGGATTAAATCATGATTTGACCTATTTTGGCTTTTTAGGCTAATTTGGGTCAACTTGAGTCAAATGGCCAATTAAACTTGGTTTGGCTCAAGTGAGGGTTTGGTCATGTTCAATCATTGATTATGAGTTGGTTTGAATTAATGGTTTTAATCAATTTGATATATGGTGGATTTTGGCTAATTTGGGTTTCATTTAGACTAAATGTTGACTTGGTCAAAGGCTATGTTTGACTTGGTTTGACCCAATTTAAGGCAATTGATCACCCTAGATGATTTGAATGGGCTTAGTTCAATCCAATTTGGGTTGGATTAGAATTTGGCTCGAAAAGGTTCCTTTAGGCCACTTTGGGTCAACTGAGCCTAAGGGGTTAATTGACTTGATCATGGCTTGATTGAAGTTTAGTTGAATTCACACATGAGCTTAGGATTGAAATATAAATCCAATTACAAGTGGTTTGGAGCAAAATGAGTTTTGGTTCATATGATAATTTCAAGCCAAAAGGGTCAACATGGACTTGACTTGGGTTGACTTGGGTTTGGTTTGATAATGGTGGTTTATGTTTATATTTGGATCAATGATGGTAGGAATGATTGAATCATGATGAAATCATGAGTTTTGAATTGGTTTGGGTATTAGTTAGCCAAGTTCAAGAATTTGGCTAAAAGGGCTAAAATTGGGAATTTGATTTGATTTGGGTTTCAATCATTTGGAGTTTGGAATTGATTTATGATATGAAATTTGATTTGAGATTGAATTTGATAATTAAGAAAATCAATTGGATTAGGGTCGATTTAAATTTGGTTAAGGCTAAGTCCATAAGATAAAATCAAATGGCTTAGGAAGGGATTTGGAGTTTGAATTTAATCATAGGTTTCAATCATTTGATAGTTGGATTTGATTTTGGAACCTGGATTTGAATTTCAGGTTTGGTTAGGAATAAGGAAGCAAGGATTGGGTTTAGGTTATAGGGTAGACAAGTCCTCCTAAATCCCTAAGGCACAATCTATTTCTATGGCTAACTATTCTAAGTTCTTAGGGTTAGGGTAAATGTTCACCTAATCACTAGAAGTATCTTAAGACTAAGGAACTCTTAGTGTCTATAAGAGTCCTAGATCTATGATAAGGAAGTTGAGAGCTCACTCCAAAAGTGAGGTCAACACATGAAAAATCCTATTAAATAATTATGTCATGCTAATGATATAACAATAAACCTACTCCTTAAAATTCTAGGTTGTGATACCTTAAGAGGAATATCAAGTTAGTAAAGATGTGGATTCTAAATATGCATTGATTGACTTAAAATAAAAAGATAAAGTGTAGTATCGTGTTCTCCAATAATGTGATATATTAACAGAGCTAAATCAAATGGAACCCAAGTACTCAAGTGAAAGGTCGAGGATCACTATTATCCATATTCTAATTAATAGTAACATAGAAGACACCCAAAGCAAAAAAAAAACAACTAATAAACAAAAAAAAAAAAAAATGGAATACCCATAACCAATAGATGAGTAAAAAGAATAAAAACTCCCATCATTATCAAAGAGCTATCATTACCTCCATCAAAATAAGGCACCTAAGAGTAGAAGCCACCTTAAACTTAATTGAAGCAACAATTCGACTTTTTACAAAGAAACATCCTCCAACAACTAATAAAGAAATATTCAACATATCTCCACTAATACTAAGTTAAGAATATATACTCACACAAAAATATGTTAAGCTTAGTGATTCTAATTTGTATTAAAATTTCTCTCACTGTAAAAAAGAGTGATCACTAAATTAATATACTCAAAAGATGCCAACCTCTTCTAATTTAATAAAATGAATCATATTTTTTTCTGACCAAATTAAATTTTTATAAGATTTACATGCATGGCATCCAAAATTATTTCATTTATAAAACTAACATTTATATTTCTAAAGCAAACTATTTAATCGGGCGATAAATCATGTAATTATAAGTGTTACAATCAAATTATTGAGAATTTAGAGAAAGAAAAATTTAAAGTTTGAGATTTTATTGAGCTCTTTGAAATTTAAATAATAATCTTATTATAAATCAAGATAATTATGTGCTAATTTATAAATTAGCAAAATTTTGTTGCAAATATAAATAGAGAGAAGCCACATTTATATCCTAATTAATTATACGTAGAAGGCTACTTTAAAGTGATGATATATTCATATATTTTCATAAAATATGAGCTATATCAAACATACAAGAATGCAATTTAAAATGCATGAAATTAATAAATAAAAAATAGAAAATAATAAATTTTCAAAGAATAATCAAAATTTAATAAGAAAATTCTTATAATTTTTATATAAACAGTTATAATTGTTCACTAGTGAGCTTAACTTAATAATAGAAACTTTTATTTTTAACCAGAAGTCTGTGCTCAATCAGACACGTATATGTTGAATTTATAATTAAATTTACTCAAATCTTAAAAAAAAAAAAACTTATAATCGTTCCGAAATTTATATTGATTTATATTAATAAACTTTCATTAAAAAATTTATAAAAAATTATAAAAAAAGTTACTTAACAAATAACCACATTGCTTAATAACACGACAAATAGGCTTAACTCGCCACAGGATACGGCCAACAAGAAACTCCATGCGTAATGCCCACGTCATGGATCTCCTTCCCTTGAGCATGCACCGACTACACCTTCTACATCATACCGCTTAAAAATATTAAAAAAGATTTATTATACTTCTAAAAATGTATATAAAGCTTTATGTCAAATAAATATTTGATGAGGAGATTTGATAAAAAATATATTTTTCAGAGATTCAATGAGTCTAATTATATATAAATAGTTTTGCTTTTAATAGAAATAATAAAAAATTTATATAATATATATATATAATAAATATTTGATGAGGTGGTCGGATAAAAATTATTTTCAGATACTCATTTGAAAAATTAGTTCAAATAATTATATAAATAATTTTTTTAAGACTACTGCAGTACTCTTTTAATAGTTCACCTTAACGGCGGATGGTGAATCCAGAGAGTATGGACAAAGCAATCGCTGTGCTCTTCTCTTCTTCTCTACACTGTCTGTCTACAGCCGAAGTGCTTCACTACAGAGTTTCTCTCCCCCCTCCCCCCTCCCCCTGGTTTCAGCCAAGAAAGAAAAGGCTTCCTTTTGCATTGATTTGTATCGCCGGCCGCTCTGAAGATTGCAATGGGGTAAAAATCCAATCTTTGACCCAAAAGCTCTTTTGTGATTTTCAGCTTCAAGGTGCATTTTTTGTAGATCAGATCTTTGTGATTTTACATAACATTTGATTGGTGTCTCTTCTTATTCTCTCTGTTTCATCCTTATTTCTCTGCAAGAGTAAAGAAAACTTATTTATCTGATTGAATATCTTCTTTGTCTTCAAGATTTGGTTACTTTTATGGCATACTGTGAAACAATGACGAAGTTTGAATAAATAATCACAAAGGCTTATCTTTCCAAAAAAAGCAATTTTTGAAAGATTTGTGAAGTTTTTCTAAACTTGGTACCTTTTCTTTAGATGCCAGTGTTTACAGGAGTTATACCAAAATGTTCTGAAAAGAGTTTTAATATCTATCATAGAATCTCTTATTTCTCTTCATTTTTTTTTATGGCCGACAATGCAGAATTTTGAATATCTGATGGTGAAGGTGCAATCTATCCAATAGAGTAGTTGCTGAAACCGTAGAGATTGCAGTCTTTTTCTTTTTGGAGCTAGGTGCTTTTTCTTTGGATGTTTATAGTTTTTTGCATAAGGTACACTTAAAAAAAAAGTGTTCTGATAGGATTCCGGATCACATGTATATCTGAGAAAAGCATCGCTCTGATAGGTGACTTACAGAATGAATTTGTTCTGGATTCTTTGGGTGGCTTATATATATATATTTCTAAGAACTGCGCAAGCTCAAGAGAATCATCCATTGTATATAAACTGCGGTTCAGATTCAGTCCTTGTTGCTAAAGGTAGGGAATGGGTTGGAGATTCTGTATCTGGTACTGATTTGCGTCCTAGTTTTGCTGGGATTATTGTATCTACTTCTGCTAGCACTGTAGATGAAGGATATAAAAGTCTGTACAAGACAGCCCGGGTTTTTAACTCTTCATCACACTATAACTTCACCATTGTACCAGGAAGCTACTGCATGAGGCTCCATTTCCATCCTTTTCCATTTGAGAGCTTCAATGTGAATGATTCCACATTCGATGTAATGGCTAATGATCTGAAGTTGGTTTCCAAGTTCAATGTAACTGGCAAAATCTCTTTGAAGAATGCGATAAGCAATTCAAGTACCACCTCTCTGGTGAAAGAGTACTTCCTTAATGTGAGCTTGAATGAACTGCTGATTGAGTTTGTCCCGCTTCAGGTTCATTTGCCTTTGTGAATGCAATAGAGGTCATCCCTGAGCCTGAGGACCTGTTCATTGATGTTGCAAACAAAGTAGGGAATGTTGGCTTCAAAGCACCTTTAGGCCTTAGTGGCCAAGGCATTGAGACAATTTATAGACTGAATGTAGGAGGTCCTGAGATTGATTCAGGTAAAGATCAAGTCTTGTGGAGGAAATGGGAAACTGATGAAAGCTACATGTTCTCCTTGAATGCTGCTAGAATTATAGCCAACAATTCTAATATAAGCTATGTTTCTTCTTCTGGTTCCTTTGTCGCACCTCTCCTGGTTTATGAGACAGCAAGGACTATGATCAACAATGAGGTAATCGAAAAGAGATTCAATATGTCATGGAGATTTGAAGTAGATCCTAACTTTGACTACTTAGTTAGGCTGCATTTCTGTGAGCTAACTTATAATACACCAAGCGAGAGGGTCTTCAGAATCTTCATCAACAACCAGACGGCAGCTGATAACTATGATGTTTTTGTGAAAGCTGGAGGGATTAACAAAGCTTACCACGAAGACTATATCATCCGAGTGTCGCGGAAAATAGACAGTCTTTGGCTTCAGTTAGGACCTGACACACTAAGTGGTATTCAAAGCAGTGACGCACTTCTTAATGGGTTGGAGATCTTCAAGCTTAGCCATAATGGAAATCTTGCTCTTGGTCCAGAGAGAATTGATGATATTGATGAAGGGGCTGCTAGTAAAAAACACAAGACTAAGACTATTTTGGCTGCAATTGGTGTTGTTTCTGCTTCTTTACTTGCCATATCAGTGTCATCTGCTGCTCTATTTGTTTTCATATGGCGGAAGAAGATGATGAGTTCAGTGAAGCAAGATAATCCTCCTGGTTGGCATCCTCTCTACCTTCACGAGACAGTAGGAAGCACAGGAAAGGCCAAGTTAAGAAAGTCATCTTTGATCAATAGTGGCTCAACAATTTCTAATAGATTTGGAAGAAGGTTCGGCATGGGAGAAATACGAACCGCAACTCGAAACTTTGATGATTCATTGATCATTGGAAATGGGGGCTTTGGCAAGGTGTACAAGGGCGAGATTGCGGAAGGAAACCTCATAGCCATCAAGCGGGCACACCCATCATCCAATCAAGGGATCGCAGAATTCGAAACCGAGATTGAGATGCTTTCAAAAATCCGCCATAGGCATCTTGTCGCCATGATTGGATACTGTGAGGATGAGAATGAAATGATCTTAGTCTATGAGTATATGGCAAATGGAACTTTTAGAAACCATCTATATGGAAGCAGCCTGCCTCCTCTTTCATGGAAACAAAGGCTAGATGCTTGCATCGGTGCTGCTCGTGGTCTTCATTACCTTCACACCGGAGCGGAAGGAGGCATAATTCACAGAGATGTTAAGACTACAAATATCTTATTGGATGAGAACTTCGTTGCAAAAATCGCCGACTTTGGACTGTCTAAAACTGGACCAGCATTGGATCGCACTCATGTGAGCACTGCAGTGAAAGGGAGTTTTGGTTACCTTGATCCCGAGTACTATAGGAGGCAGCAGCTGACTCAAAAATCTGATGTCTATTCTTTTGGAGTGGTGCTGTTTGAGGTTGTGTGCTCGACCGGTCATAAACCCGGAGCTTCCAAAAGATCAAATCAATCTTGCAGAATGGGCAGTGCGGTGGCAGCGCCAGAGATCAATTGAGACTATCATCGACCCTCGGTTGGAGGGGGACTTCTCATTGGAGTCTTTGAAGAAGTTTGGAGAAATTGCAGAGAAATGTCTTTGTGATGAAGGGAGGAACAGACCCACAATAGGGGAAGTATTATGGCACTTGGAGTATGCTCTACAGCTCCAGGAAGCTTATAAGCAATGCCGAGGTGACAGTTCCATTGTTAAAAATAAGATGAAGTTTGCTGATTTGAGCTCCAATGTTCCATGCATTGATTTGGCAGAAAATGAGCCATTCTCCAATATCATTGAAGACAGAAAGACTAGCAGCAGCCTTCTGGGAAGCTGAGTTAAACCTTCATGCAAAGGATTTGCATGGTGTTGGGAATTAAGCCATAAACTGCGCTACTAGTATTGTAAGCTCCAAGTTGCGAAAAATTTATTCCTTGGTAAATGATGTCTTTTATTATTCAGATTTTTTTTTTTATTGTTGACAGTTGTCTATTCTGGATTATGAATAGAAATTATTATTGAGACATTTTCCTCCTATTTGATTTATAAGGCCTTATAGTTGTCTTGCTTTGCCTTTTTTTTTTTAAGCTTGAATGTGACTAAGTTGTTTTAGATATGATTATTAGTGTTGAATTTGAAGTATTGGTTTAGGTTCAAGTGGGAGTGGATAATTGTTACATATTGGAAGTTAAATAAGAGTTGAGTTTTTAATATAGTAGTAGTGATTGTTATCCTTAGTTTAAACTTTTGGGGTTGATAGGTACATCCATCCGCTATTGTATTTGTCTCAAGTTAAGTTAGGTTCCTCGTGTTTCACCCACCCTTCAAGCATTTATAAAGATTTGATTATTTGTGTGGGATTAATTAGTTCCTATAATTTCTGGCCCTGCGGATTTTAGTTCTTGGTATACGACACTAGATGGAATCAAAAAAATTTTTTGACTTAGCTGTTTAGTTGCTTGCCTGAAAAAAGAATATTACTGTTTAGTTGCCTATATTTAGAATGCAGTGTAAAAAGATTACTTTATAATTGTTTGGTTGAGAGCTTTACAAATTCATGACTTTGTTTATTGACAAAATGAATGAAGAACTGGTTGACATCGCGGCTGCCGGACGGCGATGATGGTGGTGGCGGTCGGACGGTGAGGTGGCCGCCGGCGGTACCAGGCTGGCGGCTGGGTGAATGTGGCGATGGCGGTGGTCGTCATACCGGTCACCGATCACATTATCGGCCGATTTGAATTAACTGGCAATTCCAAATACACGCAAACTGGCTTTTCTAGTGTATTTGAAATACATTATTACACTAATTTTACTTTACTTGCAACCAAACGCCAAATATTAAAGATTTGGAACGCTGCATTCTAAATGCGCAGAACCAAACAAACCTCTAAAAGAAATGTAATGTACTTGGATTACTTTAGACTATTTGATTGGAAATATATGAGTTTTTTTTTTTCTTATTTGATAAATGAATGTAATATAAAGTATTTCTCGCAAATTACAGCACGGTGGTTGTAGACCTCAGTTAGCGGGTAGTCGGGTTAGATGGCCGACAGTCAACGAAGGTGGTCTTCACTTTACAACGACCCGGATTAGGTGGCCGGCAGCCAACGAAGGTGGTCTTCACTTTACAACGACCGTTGTATTTAAAATTCATCTAAATTGTCTTCACTTTACAATGACCGTTGTATTTAAAATTCATCTAAATTAGATGAATTCAAAATACATCATAAATCACCCTTTTAAAGTATTTCAAATAGACCATGAATGATTTATGTTTTCATTTTGCAACAGTTCAAATACTAAAGTATTAAAATCCTTGCATTCATTTTACTTTAAACTCCTAATTCACTCAAAACAACCTCTTAGTCAATGTTGAAGCCTCCCATGCAAGGCCGAGATTGTTGAGATCCATACAATATGTCTAGTATTTTAAACATGTGATTTAGCGCACGATACTTGATGCTGTTAAAAATATTTTTTTTGAGTTAAAGTGGTAATCAATATAGAGCCCTTGATGTGAAAAGATCCATATGAGAGTAGATAATAACATTAGACTTTTAACTCTATCATTTGTTAGGATATTTATAATATTTAAAATGTGTGATTTAAATATTATTATTATTATGCCTATAAATTTTAGAAAATAAAGATTATTATTATTATGCATTTAAATATTTAAAATGTGTAATCCAATGCCTATAAATTTTTTTTTTGTTATTATTATTATTATTATGCATAGAAGTATAATTGAAGATATGGAGATATGAGAAATCTACAAACAACTGATGGAATCCGCATTGAATTCAGATTACATGGCAATTATTATTACTATTATATTATAAGCATATAACTTAATTACTAGACTTACTAAACTATATTTATATATTATAATAAAAATTGGTATAATTCATTACGTAATACATAAGTTGCTTAGTGAAGCTTAAATATGAATAAAAAATATTTAAATTTATATGTCTAGTTATTTATTTGGTATTTTATACACACACATCTAATAATATACATACTTTTTAAAGTGTGTATATTATTAAAAATTGATATAATAATATAGATAAGTCATCAAATACAAATTAAACCATCATTAAATGAACATTTTATCATGTTCTCAGGAGCTGCTTGATAAGCATGTAAATGTTCTTAAATTTATGTTTAAATGTCTATTTTATGCCTAAATATGTTAGAATATGTTTTTTGCACTTTATTTTTACTGTTTATAACAAGAAATTCTTGAATCAAGTAAAAAGGAAAGAATCAAAAACAGCTCCTAGGCATTGAAATTGTAATGTTGTGGCACTACAAGAAGCAAAGACAGGCATTTGGCATAGAAAGGACAACACCTAGATGCTAGGATACGCTGGGATACCAGCGTCGTAGTGCCACTATAAAAGTATTTCTGAACCCAAGACAGTGAGCCTAGTGCTTGGGCGTTACAATGTTAGTGCTGAGGTGTTAGGAACCATGATGATCAATTAGATTGACCAATAATAGAAAACACAACAGCTAGCACTGAAAAGTTAGTTGTAACAGCTAGTACTAGAAAGTTAGTTGTGGAGTGCTTGGGACCTAAAATTTTTTAAAGATGTAGGACCTCTAGATAGTAAAGACACCATTTAGGTGCCAAGAAATGGTGCTAAGGCACCAAAATTTCCTAAATTCAACTAAAGATAGTAAAGCCAGCACCTCGGTGTTGCAAAGGTATTGGCACAGCATTATGCTTAGAGCCTGAGTACTATACAACGCCGCAACATGACGACACGACTAAATAATTTTGTGTGGTTTTAGAGAGTGATTCAAACAGTTTTCAAAGCAAAAGTTATAAGGGAAACCATCAAAGTAAGTTTACGAAGTGATGAGACACTATAAATAAGAAGGTATTTGCATTGTGAGGGAGTTTTGACAATGAGTGTACTCTATGTGAGTGTGAGAGAGATATTTTGAGTGTGAGACTTCAAGTAGAGTGTGTGTTCAGTTTGTGTTCGTTAGTTCATGTGTTTGTGTTGAGAACTAGAGAAGAAAAAGATCCAATAGAAGGAGATTTCATTGCTAAGAGGCAAATGAATTTGGATTATGGACAAACTTTAAGAAGTTTCCTAGGTTTACTCTTTCCCTCTCTTTGATTTTGCTACAAAAGGTCTTATATATTTGTGGATGCCGATATTTTTCATATACATGTAAATTAAGTAACTAAACCATTAGATGTGAAACAATGATCAAATAAAGTTCAAAAAAGGAAAAAAAACTTACAATAATAGGAGTTTTATTGTTCAAATCCTTTTTTGAAAATCATTTAAATCATCCTTATTCTTTGTAAAGTCTATTGTATGACCCTTAGTTTTCTATAGACCTTAATATCTAAATCATAAACAAACTTTAAACAATAATTGAATAAGATTCAAATAAGACAACTCAAATTTTATTTTAACTTTGTTCAAACATCATTTTCATTATCTTCTAAAGAATTAATTCACTTGAACTTCTTTGTTGTATAGACATATGTCCCAATTATATATTTTAGTGGAAGGAAATCTACCTCCAAGCAGCTTTCCCTTGCTAAATTTCACAGGAATTTAATTATCATTCTATAATAATTAATAATACTGAACTAAATTACTCCAAAAATCATTATTTATATATATAATATATATCTTAAAAAAATTTAGTATACTCACCTAATACTCTTCATTAAAATTTTAAAAAATTTCTCGGATCAAATCTTCAAAATTATCTCACATTAATTCCTACCAAAATAAATCCATCATTCAAAATTATTTAAGTTAATTCTAAAATCTTTAGACCAAATAAAATATAATTAACACTAAATTTACACTTCCTAAAATAAACTCACCAGTCAATGTATCCATCCCCTGCATTTATATTTTGAGGTATTTGCATACGCCCAATGCTCTGTCCCACGAGAACATATTACATGTAGAGTCCCGACGTAGCTTTACGTCCGGACGCGAATCGGATCTCAACACGTGTGCACTAATAAAATATGATTTTTTTGTTTTAGTAAACGGTAACGATGTCATTAACGTTATTTGGACCCAGTCCGACCCAACCCGTTTAAATAGCGGGAGAAAATATTACGGACGGCATGGACGTCGTTTCAGATTCCGAGCCTTAAAAAATTTAGGTATTTTCATTTTTGTGCAAAAATTTTCCTCAGCTCCCTCTCCCGGCGTGCATCCGACCTTCCCCCAGAGTTCTGCTAAATATCGGGCATTAAAAATCGAGTTATTATATCATCTTCTCCGTCTATGCGACTCCATGAGCTATTTCTTCTTGCATGCTTAAACTTTAAAGATTTAGGGTTTTCACATTTGTTCCGATCGTCGAATAGGAGCACATTTGAGTTCTTTAAAGGTGACTTTGGAAATTTTTGGAGCTATTTTGAAAGTGTAAACTCTGTACACTCATAAGTGTACACCATTTTTCTCAATTTTTTTCAACTGCTAGGCTTGTCATATGTTTATTACATTTTATATATAGCTGTTTGGCAATGTCTCCTGGAGAATTTAGGAGGTTTTTGGAGTTGTTTTTCATGTGTACATTATGTACACTCAGGAGTGTACACCCCTTTTTTCAATTTTTGCAACTGTGGGGCTTGCTATTTATTTTGTACATGCTATTGTAAGTCTCTGAGATATTTTGGAGAATTTGGTGATTTTTGAAGTTATTTTTCATGTGTACATTTTGTACACTCATGAGTGTACACCCCTTTTTTTCAATTTTTTTTAAGTGTGGGGTTTGTCATTTGTTTTGTACATGCTATTGTAAGATATTTGGAGTTTAGCCTCGGAGAATTTGGTGGTTTTTGAAGTTGTTTTTCATGTGTACACTGTATACTCTCAAGAGTGTACACCCCATTTTTCAAATTTTTTTAATTGTGGGGCTTGTCATATGTTTAGTGCATTTTATTGTAAGATGTTTGGAGCTTAGTCCTGGATAATTTGAGAGTTTTTGGAGCTATTTTTCATATGTACACTCTATACTCTCATGAGTGTACACCCCATTTTTTCAATTTTTTCAACTATGAGACTTGCCATATATTTTATACATGCTATTGTAAGCTGTTTGGAGTTTAGTCCCAGGGAATTTGGTGATTTTTTAACATATTTTCTATGTGTGCACTCTATACTCTCACTAGTGTACACCCCATTTTTTCAATTTTTTCAACTATAGGACTTGCCATATGTTTAGAACATTCTATTGTAAGTTATTTGGAGATATTTCCTGGAGAATTTGGTAATTTTTGGAGCTATTTTCTATATGTACACTTTGTACTCTCATGAGTGAACACCCTTTTTTTTCAAATTTTTCACCTGTGAGGCTTGCCATATGTTTACTATATTCTATTGTAAGATGTTTGGATTTTAATCTTGGAGAATTTGGAGATTTTGAAGCTATTTTTCATATATACATTATGTACTCTCATGAGTGTAGACCCATTTTTTCAATTTTTTCAACTGTGGGGCTTTTCATATGTTTACTATATTCTATTGTAAGATGTTTGGAGTTTAGTCCTGGAGAATTTGAGAGTTTTTGGAGCTATTTCATGTGTACACTTTGTAGTTTCATGAGTGTAAACCCCATTTTTTTAAATTTTTTTTAACTATGGGGCTTACCATATGTTTAGTACATTCTATTGTAAGATGTTTGAAGTTTAGTCCTGAAGAATTTGAGAGTTTTTGGAGCTATTTTTTATATGTACACTTTGTACTCTCATGAGTGTACACCTTATTTTTTCAATTTTTTTGCAAATGTGGGCTTGTCATATGTTTAGTACTTTCTATTGCAAGATGTTTGGAGTTTTGTTGACCTCATTTTTACAATGAGCTCTCAACTCTCTTCATCTTAGGCATAGGGCTCCACTTAAATATTAAGAGCTTCCTTAAACTTAAAACACTCCTTGGTTGACCTCATTTGGTGACGAGCTCTCAACTTTCCCTTTCTTAGACATAGGATTTCTCTTAGCCATTAAGAGTCTCCTTAGTCTTAAGACACATCTAGTGATTAGGTGGATACTCTACCTAGCCTAGAGACTTAGAAGAGTTAGAAATAGGAATCAGGTTATGCCTTAGGGGTATTAAGAAAATTCACCTACCCTATAGCTTGAACCATTCCTCACCTTCCTTCCTCCAAGTCAAACTCCAAATCAATATTATTTGATTTTTTCCAAACTCAAATCAATTCCATGTGATTGAAATTCATAATTGAACTCCATGATTGAAATCCATGATTGAAATCCATGAATGAAATTCCTAAGTCCAAATCCTTCTTAAGTCCTTAATCTTCTCTTAAGGACTTAGCCAAAATCATGATCAAATTAATTTAAACTCATGAGATTTTCTCATAACTCATTTATATTCTCATTTATATTCACATATATAAATAAAATATAAATTCAAATCAATCAAATCAAATCTAAAAATTAAATTTCAAATCAAATTTTTCTAAGTCCTTTAAATATTCCTTTTAATGGATCTAGCCTAAATCATCTTCAAATCAATTCAAATTCATGAAATTTTCTCAAACTTATTTATATTCTCATTTATATTCACATATATAAATGAAATATAAATATAAATCAATCAAACTAAACTCAAAATTCAAGCTCCAAACTAAAAATTTTCTAAGTCCTTTAAATCCCTTTTAATGGACTTAGCCTAAATCATGATCAAATCACTTCAAATCCTTGAAATTTTCTCATGATCAATTTATATTCTCATTTATATTCACATATATAAATGAAATATAAATTCAAACAATCAAAACCAACTCCAAAAATCAAACTCAAACCCACTCAAAATCTAACCTAAGCCTTTCAAGTCAAAACCTTGAACTTAGACAAATCAACTTCAAATCAAGCCAAACCCTTGATTTTTCTTCATGATTCAATCAACCCTACAATCATGAATCTAAATATAAAATCAAACTTCAATCACCAACTAAAAATCCAATTCAAAAAAAATCAAAGCCAAAATCCTTTCATATTCTTTCTTTGAATATGAAATTGTCAAATGAATCAAAACCTATTTGGCTTCAAACCACTTGCAAATAGATTTATATTTCAATCATAAGTCCATATACCAGTTCAATCAAACTCAAAACATTTGACCCACTTAGGCTCACTTGACCCAAAGTGATATAAAGTATCCTTATGAGCCAAATTCTAATCCTAACCAAATTAGATTGAATCAAACTCACCTATCCCTTCCATCATGATCAATAATCATCATGGGATGATCAATCAACCAAATTGGTCAAACCAAGTCAAACCTAAGGGTTGACCAAGTCAACACCTAGCCCAAAATGAAACCAAATATAGCCAAATCCACCATAGGACAAATTGATTGAAACCATTGATCTAAGTTCATACATGACCAATGTTTGAACTTGAGCAAGTCAACATTTGAGCGTAACCTAGCCCAGTTGGCCACTTGACCCAAGTTTACCCAACTTGACCTAAAAAGTCAAAATGTGTCAAAACTTGATCTAAGTCAAATTGATTCAAACCAATGGGTCAAGTTCATTCCAAATCACTTGTTGAACTTGACCAAAGCCTCGATTAGCCAACTAGACCTAACCTAGCCCAATTGACCTGAGACCCAACTTGACCTAAAGGGGTCATGTTGAGCCAAATTCAAACTTAAACAAAATTGATTGGAAATAAAGATATCAATCCACTCCATATGACTAACCAAACCCAAACCTACCCTTGACCTAGCCCAAATAGGTCAAATGGGTCATATTGGTCAACTTGACCCACCCTTGATTTGACCCAATTTGACCAATTGGTCAACTTGACCCAAGTTGACCCATTTTGACCTAAATGGGTCAACATGAGCCAAACCTCATCAAATGAATTTTAAATCTCATGAAACTTGGCCAAACCTAGTTTCTCCACATACCCAACATATCCAAATTAAAAAATCAGCAAAATGACCATCCTACCCCTTGCCCATAGAACACATTTTGGCCTAATCCATGGGTAATTTGGTCATGCCCTAATACCTCAAGGGGACATAATGAAGAGTGGTGCACCCAACCCAATGGATTTGGGTCAACCCAAATGGACCCAAGGCCAAACCTACCCCATTGGTCAAATTGGCTCATTCTAAATCCTTCTTCCACTCATTTTGATGCACATGAGAGGTTGGTAATCCACTCAAGGCCTCAAACCACCATGTGCCAACTCAAAATGGATCAAACAACCTCTAATGTGGTCAATTGGATAAAAATGGCAAGGGAGGTGTCGACCATTCGATTTCCATATGGGGAGATATACTCTCCCTAATTCAACTCAAAATCATCATTCCCTCATTCAATCAAGCCCTAGAGAGTGTTAGGAAAGATCAGAGAGCTTTCCTAAGCATTCTAAGAGGGATTTGAAAAGGAGATTTCTCGATTTTCTCTATTTGAAAAAAAAGGGAGCTCACTTGAACTTCTAACTTTCTCCATACTAAAAATCACTCCAATTCCTCTTGCACACTTCCTCTAAGGATCAATCTGAGCACACTCAAGCATCCACTTGAGTTCCCACAACAAGGAGAGAAGCAATTAGATCAAAGCCACAAGTGACATCAAGTGGTGTTGGTCCATAGAGCAAACCACTCAACCCCAAGGCCTAAGAATTTTAACAGGGCTTCGCCTCCACTAGATGAAGCTACCTCATCAATCTCGAGTGCCGATGATCACCTCTGAAAAGGTATGGAATTTTTCGACTACCAAGCATAGGAGGTGTTGGTCTTTTGTGAAAGGGATTTTCAATTCATGCAAATTCCACCGTTGGATGTGTTCCTTATTGGCTTTAGATGGTGTGGCTAAAATTTTGTTTCGAGAGCTCGGATCTTCCCTAGAACATGGATGGTCTCTATTGAGCCTAGGGGAAGAACTGGGGAGATCTTGGTCGCCCATCCACATTTGATGGACTAAGATTATTCACATTTAGAAATTTTTTATCCCTTTTAAAACCGGAGATCTCGTCGTCCGATCGATCGACGATGGAGATCAAAGCGTTCACGTACACCGCCACCGATGGGACGCGCGTGGGATGCTCACCGCAAGACGCGTGTAAAGCACGACGACACGCCAGGAAGGGATTAGTTAGATTTTAAATTTAACTAATCTAACTTCTAAAATCATATCTCTTTTAATAAAATTCAAAAAAATACAAGGAAAATATTACTGAAAGTTAATTGAGTCTAGAATATTTTAAAATTATTTTCAATGGATTTTGAATTACCTTTTTCTATGATTTGGGTTTTATTGGAAACTTTATTTTGTTAATTATCCCTTAATTACTCCTTTGATTAATCCCAAATTTCTCAGGTATGTTTTAGGGGATGACATCTACCTCCCCTAATTTTCTTGAGATTTATCTAAAGCCTAATTAGGGGAATTGAAAATATGTTTCCTAATTACTCTCTTAACTTAATTAAGGATAATTAAGGTTTGGATTAGTATTTTAATCCATTATTAAGGTTGATTAAGGTTAGATCCAATGAATAAGAGATTTAGGGAATAATTTTGGGGCATTCCCCCTAAGCTATTCCCTAAACCCTATTTTCTTTCCTTAATCCTCTCTTAATTAAGGGTTAATTCATTAATTATTCCCTTAATTAATTTTTAAAAATTCTAAAATATTCCAGAGCTTAATTAATCTACTTTGAGTAAATGTTTAGGTGTTTAATAGCCTAAGTTTAATTAAGGAAATCAAAACCTAATTCATATGTATGAAGGGATGTTTTGAAATTACTTAAGCTAAATCCCTTAGCTTAATTAACCATTAATCATGAGTCAAATTGCATTCGGCCCTTTTCTTCCTAGGTGCATTGCAAGTTTAAATTTCTTGTGAGTTTTTATGTCATCTCATTGGCTCATAATTACTTTTAACCAAGTGGTGTAAGTAAGGGTTAATTAACTTGATTAATTCATACCTTAACCTAATCAAAATTTAAAATAAATCTAATCATCTAAAAATTAAACAAAAATATCAAATATATGTAGGAATGGGTTAGGAACAGCAAACTCAACTCACATTTTCAAAATAAAATCAAATTCAAAATCAAACAAAAATCACATTAAATGAACTTTGATTTATTTTAAGCTTTCTTATTTCATAATATTATCTTTAGGATTTAATTAAAGTGAATGTGTTTACATGCTTTCATTACTTTGGTTCTTTCCCCAATATGTTAAATTTGTATGTCATGTGGCTTCATGCATCCATATTTTTCAAAATCAAATTCAAAATGAAATTGTTTACTTTATGTCAAAATTACATGTGTTGGCTAAAGTAATAATATGGATGGCTATTATCACTACTAAACTCAAATTATTTTCAAAATTGTATGAATCAATTATCAAAACTGAAAGTATGCTGCTTATATTTTAATTATAAGCTTGCATGTGAAAGAGTATAAGGGTGTGCTTAGCATAGGTTCTTCTTCTATTTTCTTTTAGTATAGTTTTGAATAGGATTTTGGTAAGATGTGTGGTTCATGTGAAAATAACCTAACACTTGCCTAATTCCATATCCTATTTATTCCTATGCCATCACTTAAGAGGAAAACCTATGCTTGCACATATAAATTGCATAAATAAATCAAATCAACTAATACATTTTTTTTTTTTGCATTCTTTCTTTTCCATTCATTTCTTTTGTACACATATTTGTATTTAAGGAAAGTGGTATATTAGTCTGGAAAATCCCGGAGTTGTGAGGCTTTAAGTAGCCATAAGTAGACATTGTACCTTACACCCCTAGTGCCAACAATGGTGCCGTACTCACTTATGTCTTTCATACATTCATATGTGTATGTGAAAATTCGAAAATAAATCCTTTTTCTACTTAATGAAAATCATACATCTTGAACTTCCAAATTTTCTTAAATGAATTACTTAGCATGCATCATAAGTGTGTTATATATTCTCATTTGTATGTATAGATATGTTTAGGACTCATCCATATGCATGTTATACATGTGGGAAAAGAAGTGAAGTGATGTGTGTTTTGTGAATTAGGTTCATTTTATTTAATCTTAAAATGTCTTTCTTTTTGAATGGGTTTGTTTAGAGTTCATCTAAACTTAGGATTAATTAAAATACTTAATCAAAATATTCACTAAACAAGACTAAAATGTGAATCTACTTTAGTAATTACTTAGGTTAGGGAAGGAAAAATAAGTTCTTTTCTCTTTCCCTTTCTTCATAACTTAGTAATTAATTGTAGGATTCACTTGAACCAAATTAAAACACAAAATAAAATCAACCAAAAATAATTAAATCACTTAAATGAAACCATCCTCTAAGTTGAACATGCTTCACACTTAGAAAACTCTAACTTAAAGTCATAGCTAAGCATACCACACAAACCTCTAAAGCACACACATTAGGCTAAGTCATCACTTCTAGCTTTAGGTTAGGACGATGCATAGTTTGATGTTTATTTTATTTTGTGATATATATTTTAGAGTGGATGTTAGGGTATATGCTTATAGAATGAATGGTAGGGTGATCTTAGTCTAATAATTATTTTCTGCAGGAGATTGTGCTTAAGGGGTGCTATCATAAATAAAAATATAAAAATAATTTTGGTTGCAGATGCTTATACCCCTAAGCATAATCCATAGGTCAGATGGACTTAGTCACACATGTGTGGGGTGATAAGTCCAATATACATGCTTGGGATTTTATGATTTATTTAGCTAATCTTTGTTTTGCAGGTGTTAGCTAGATTTACTTTTTCTTTTCATGTAAATTTATAATTAGATTTTAGAATGATTGTTATGAGGATTAGGATGAGCATTGGTCATAGATCCTATCTTATGTACCATGTGAAGCCTTTGGAGCATCCACCTTCCAACCATCCAAAAGAAGGAACCAAAGAAGAAAGAAGGAAAGAAGAAGAAAGAAGAAAAGAAGAATGAATGAATAAAGCTTGAAGACCACCGTAATAATGAATTACTTGCTTAATTATAATTCATTTATTTATAATTCAGGTTGTATAAGGGTAGAACTCGGCTACCCAATTTGTTTTTCGGGTTTGTGCGGTGGTGCCCGACCACAATGGCCTCTTATTCTTTTATGATTAGCTTTATAAATTGATTGATGATTTATTTAGCTTGCGCATTAAGTGGCATCCTTTTCATAGTTTATTCCTTGTTTTATGTATGGCTTGGATGTAGATTAGGCTCTTAAGATAAAATAAATTTTCTATCAAATATAATAATTCAAATTAAAATAAAAAACTTATAACCTCACCTAAAGCATAGGTTTAAAATCAAGATAAAAGAATTAGCAACCCTTTAGTTGAATGAGTTTTCTTTTATAACATCATGGACAAATGCATCTTGTCTCACTCTTGATTAGAGGGCTTTCACCTTTGCTAGGGAAACTTGGCTTGACATGTGAGAGCCATGGTAGAAACATATCTCCTCCCTTCTCACTGATTTTGTCCAATAACTTTATTTCTCATGCATTAGGCATAAAAATCCTATTTGCTTGAGTCAAAAATGATTGTCCAAAAATGAAAATAAAAATAAAATCTGAATTGCTTTAGATTTAGGTTATTTGAAGCATACCCTTATATGATCTAGTCTCTTTAGAGAGTGAGTTTAAGGATTTAATCTCTTCTAATAAATAACAGCATAACTATCCTACATAAGCATATGACTTGCCTACATAAATTTAAAATCATAGGAGGAGTTAGTTCGCAGCCACCCCCAGGCGGTTGTAAGTCCAAGCAGTCAGGTGATTTGTCCTCTCTTGTGGAGGCAAATAAAATAGTCATTTTTGCCTTAGATTTAGGTCATGCTTTTTTGCCCTCACCAAAGCTCCCTAGATTTAGGTTCTGAAGTTCCTTTTCCCTTCTGTGGGCTATAAGCATAAATTCCCACCTCTTAGGCATCTCCACGGTCTTGTGTCGATGGATTATAATCCTTAAATTTCTAATGAAAAATTTAACTCAAACAAACTAATTCAATTTCAAAAATATAAAGCCCAACCATAGGATAATTTGAGATGCATGCTAGGATTCCTAATATCTTAAGCATCCCTTTCATCTTCCCATTTGGTTTCAATAAGAACTCTCTCTTTGATCGATCACATTTGCCTTTCCAAAATGAACCAATCGATTGATAGTCATATCCTATTGAAATCTTTGGAGACAACGATCATTTTCCTTAATCGAGAGTATTCTTAAGGAATACCCATTCCTTAGGATATAATTAACTATGAGGGCTTGCCCCTGTAGAGAACTTAACGAACCCAGTTTAAAATAAACCCTATTTTACTTTTCCATACAAAATAGGAGAAGAATCTATGGTATACACCGAATACTCAACGTCCTTAGGAGTCCTTGTTGAGGTGATCAAGTCCATTAAAAGGTAGTGACTTCTATCTTTCGAGATAGTACATTATTCCTTGATGACGTACCGGATCACTTGAATAAGTACATCTGCAGATCTGCGTGGTGTCCTAAAAAGACCAATTTCTATAAATTATATTCTTGCCTTTCACCACAGATTAAAGGCGACCATATACATATAATCTATAGAAATTTTTCACCACAGATTTTTTTGGCAACTCCGTTGGGGATGGTTCATCTCTCCATCTTTGGCAAATGATCATTGTCTCTAAATATCGATAGTGGATTTGTACTTTTGTATGAATCCAAGACTATCTTTCTTCCCATTGGCACTAGTTCATTTCATTCTTGAACTAAGCTAGCCAACATCTTTAGGTTTTAGGATCTCATTCTAAAGAGGGCTTAAAACCCTTGTTGGATTTCCCCAATGGGTAAAAAAATGAAATAAAATAATAAAAAAAAGAAGAAGAAATATCCAATAAACCTTGGTTGCATCTCCTTACTATTCCTAAGATAAGGAAATGTCCATTTCAAAAAAAAATGTATGATGAAATTTCTCATGAAAATATAACTTTTCCAAAAGCATTTTTTTCAAAATCACTTAAAAATACATAAAAACACATATGCTTCATATAGCAATCCCCAAAAGATTGTTATATGAAGGATCCATTTTCAAAAAATGATATCAACAATCATATTTTCCAAAAGCACCAAATGAATATCTTCACTCAATTCATTTTGATGAAGGTTTTATTTTCAAAATAAAATCAACAATCATATTTTCCAAAAGCACAAAATGAACATCTTCACTCAATTCATTTTTGAAGAAGTTTGTCATTTTCAAAATAAAACAACCAAATTTTCAAAAGCATATATGAAACCTCTTCATTCAACATGCCCAAACTTATTGAATAGAGATTTTCATTTTCAATCAAAATAAACAACCAAACTTCCAAAAAGCATACATGAAACTTCTTCATTCAACATACTTAAATTTGTTGAATGGATGCTTTCATTTTCAATCAAAAAAATAAACTTTCAAAAAACACATGTGAAACCTCTTCATTCAACATGCCTAAATTTATTGAATGGAGATTTTCACTATCAATCAAAATAAAAAATAAATAATAAAATAAATAAATAATAAATTTTCAAAAAGCATACATAAAACTTCTTCATTCAACATACCCAAATTTATTGAATAGAGGCTTTCATTTTCAATCAAAAATAAACTTTCAAAAAGCACATATGAAACCTCTTCATTCAACATACCCAAATTTGTTGAATGGGGGCTTTCATTTTCATTCAAAAATAAACTTTCAAAAAACATACATGAAACCTCTTCATCCAACATATCCAAATTTGTTGAATCGAGGGTTTCATTTTTCAAAATCAAAGTAAACAATCAAAATTTTTCAAACACGTGGAATTTTATTTGGCATACTCAAATTTGCTAAGTGAAATCTCCAAACTCAAAATCAAAAATTTGCAAACACATTGAAACTTCATCTTTAGCATACCCCATTTGCTAAAATAAAGCCTCCACTTTTCAACAATAAAATTTGAAACACATTTTGGAAATTCCATTTAGCATATTCAAATTTGTTAAAGTAAAATTTCCAAATCAAAAATTTGCAAACACATTGGAACTCCATCTTTAACATACCCCACTTGCTAGAATGAAGTATCCACTTTTCAAAACTAAGATCTAAAACACATTTTGAATTTCATCTAACATACTCAAATTTGTTAAATGAAATCTCCAAATCCAAAATCAACAAAAACAAACCACATTTGGATTTCCTAAGCAAACCCAAATTTGCTAAGGATCCAATTTTTCAAAATAATCAAACAAAAACAAAACACTTGGATTTCCTTAGCATGCCCAAATTTGCTAAGGGTCCAATTTTTCAAAAAAATAAAAATAAAACAAAACACTTGGATTTCTTTAGCATACCTTTCAAAAATCAAAAATGAAACACATTTGGATTTCATTTAGCATACCCAAATTTTCTAAATGAAGATTCACTTTTCAAAAATAAAAAATGAAACACATTTGGATTTCACCTAACATACCTAAATTTGCTAAATGAAGATCCACTTTTTCAAAATCAAAAATAAAAAATAAAACACATTTGGATTTCACCTAGCATATCTAAATTTGCTAAATGAAAATCCACTTTTTCAAAATCAAACAAATACAAAAACAAAACATTTGGATTTCCTTAGCATACCTAAATTTGCTAAGGGTCCTACTCTTTCAAAAATTCAAACATCCAAAATACAAATAAAACACTTAAGATTTCCTTAGCATACCTAAATTTGCTAAGAATCCTATTTTCAAAAAGCAAACAAAACACATTTGGGTTATTCACTTAGCATACCTAAATTTGTTAAGTAGGAATTCCAAATTTCCAAAATCAAACAACAATTCATAATCAACTACTTCACTTAACATACCTAAATTTGCTACGTAAAATTTCAAAATCACCAAACAAAAACAAAATCAATTGACCCTTACTTTAACATACCCAAATTTGTTAAAGGAAAGGGTCCTCAAATCAAAAATTAAAATTCAAACAAACTTGAACCTATGGAAGCATCCTTCTCAAAATATTTGAATCCACTTTTCAACATACCCAAATTTGTTGAAGATTGGATTCATATTCAAAATTTCTCTTTCAATCAAAAATTCTCAAATCTACTTGAACCCCACTTAACACTTCCAAGTTGTTGGATGTTGGTTCAAAATTTTCAATTCAAATTTAAAAATCTTTAAAGATAGAAATTTGATACAAACTCATTTTCTATTGATTCTTATACGAGACAGTGAGTTTTAGTCTTTTACAAGTTATTCTGAATTGGTCGGTTCACAGAAGTTTGTTTTTACCTTCCCCCATGGTATGAATTTGGCTTTGGACCAAGCCAACTTCCCCCGACTGGACCATACACATTTGATCCATTTTGGTAGGAGATTCGAGGGAGAGAGGATTACTTGTGAGGACACACCCCTCACTACAGTCAGTAGGACCACGATGACCAGGCAGAAGCCGGTCATCCAAATTGATTTACCCTCGGACTCTGATATCTCCTCGCTAAAGAGGAAAGCAATGGTAGTCCCATAGGATTCAGAAGAGCACCGTAGCACGCAGACGCAGTGTTGGCCTCGATTTGAACCCCATAGTTTCTCTCATGTTCCCCGTGAGGGTTAGCACCATCCCATTTAAACCCTCTAAGGGTAAGGCTCCCCTAATCTCAGGGCTTGCCTCCCCTACTTTTGAGTATGGGTCTAGCTCTCACTCCTCCCATCCTACCAAGACACAACATAGGAACAAGAACTGCATGATCAAGCTGCACTGGATCAGGGGAGATAGAGGCGAGCTCATTCTTGTTCAGAGTTCCCATTACATCACCACCGGTTACAAACTGCCCATCCATCCTCTCTCGGGTCGAGAGGATGTTAGGAGGATTCTGCTCATTGCCTCCACCTGGCAACATCACCAGAAGCAGAGTAGGAGGTCACACGCCGGCCTCCACTCGTTTTCGCCAGTGTGAGCTTACGAACGTTCAAAGTCTGAAGCTCAGTTTGATCACATATCCATTATCCCCCAGAGTGTGGGGAAACATATCCATCAAGAGAGGGCTAGGGAAGCCTGTACATCTATTCATATCACCACAGAATGCGAGGTTCAGCCGTCCAGCCTTCGCACACGCCGATTTTCCAGCCTGCTACCACGCACCATACGATAGTATTGTTTCAGGACCGGTCATCATAGGAGGAAACTCTGTTTATAGAGAGTGGTGGTGTCTCCACCACCTCTACCCTCATCATCACCGGTCAGTCCCGGCATCTCGGTTCCATTAAGGCCATGAAGGCCATATCGGAGAAGAGGACTCCTTTGGTGATCCCTATGATCTATTCCATCCACCCCTATTATGGCAGGGCCTCTCTACTCAACCTCTTGCCCCAGTAGTGGTGAGGAAGGAGTGGCTACCTCGAAGCATTGTGGTTGTTCCTTCACTACCACTGCCACAACCTATGATTGATAGTACAGTCATTGAGGAGGAAGGTGACAGTTCAACACATATGATGATAGATCCTCCTAGGAGCTTCACTCCCATCAGAGATAGTGATAGCCAGGAGCAAAGTGCTCCCATAGGATTCTCTCCCAGCTTTGAGGTCCGGTGCCTCTCAATACGATAGTGATACCACCGGTCGGCCAAGATCTTATATTCCTGTTCCAGTAGATCATTCTTTGGATGACATAGTTGCACACTATCTCATGGAGAAGAAAGAGATATTAGGATATGATTGGTCGATGAAGAAAGTTGATTTGATCCCAATGAAGATGACTTGTTGGGAGACTTCGGTGGATTCATGGTAGATACAGGATCTTCTTCTCGAGAAGCGGGGCATGGAAGGTGTTGAGGAGAAGACACACCGCTCATTCCACCTCCTTGATATATTGAAGGATGGAGATAGATAGGATGGGCGACTCAGACTTGTATTGTAGTGCTTCAGAAATAAGCCCTTCATCATCCCCACTCATCGAGTGAGTTAGTGCATGTCTTAAAACCAACCAAGACTTTATGTCCCGTTGAGCAAGGTAGCACTAGCATGTATAAAAAGGTAATGGAAAGTACCTCCATATAAGAAAAATAAAATCCATGGTTGAGCAGCAGGTGAAAGAGGCATTGGCTCAAGCCCGAGGGGGATCATCAGTTCCAAAGGGTAGACCCTATCCAAAGGAATTTGATACCATCCAGTACCACAAAAGTTTTGTGCCACCATCTTTCAAAAGCTTTGATGGTGGAAATCCAAGGCAACACATTGCACACTTCAGAGCGAGTTGTTGCAATGCAGGGGGTAGTGATGCTTTACTCTTCAAACTCTTTGTCAGTAGCCTAGCGGGTATAACATTCGACTGGTATGCCGAACTTCCCAACGATTCGATGAAGACATTTGTTGAGCTAGAGCAACTCTTCATCAAGAGGTTTTCTAAGAGCTTAGCAAAGGATCAATGTGGGCGATCTTGTTGTAGCACGACAATACCCACGTGAGTCCTTTGTTGATTACATTCTCAGGTGGCGTAACTTGAGTATGAAATGCGAGCCGTAGTTCTCAGAGCAACATACCATTGAAATTCTTCTTAAGAATATTCATTGTCTGGTTGCCTTCATGCTTAAGGGTTTCACCATCAAAACCTTTGAGAAATTAATTAAAAAGTTGGCTAGCCTACAAGGAGAGGCCAAATAATTGCCTTTTCAAGATCAGTTGCCTAAGCAAAATCCACATAAGGTCTATGAAAAGAAGCCAGGAGCAGTGTCAATGGTAGATAAGGGGAAGCAGGCAGCTAGAGATCAGTCAGACAGACCATGACCTCAGCAGCCTCCACCTCCTCTACCACCGCTGACCACAAGGCTGCCCGACTCCACGCCGACACTTGCCTCATACCACCAATAGCGCATGCATATTCACGTGGTATGATCCACCTACTCTTTTAGATAAGTTAAACAAACCTTATTCTTTTAAAAGGGAGGTAATTAGGGAGGTTTTTAAGAATCTCTTAAAGAAGCCTGATTTTTAGCTACCTGAGCTTGAGACACCGGAGGAAGTAGGAAAAATTCATGTTCCAAAATTTTCCCCTTACCGCCATATGCTAGGCCATATTTTGGAAGATTGCTTCACTTTCAAAGACTGGCTTGAACATAGATTCAAGATCGGCGATGTAGTCATCCCGAAAGATACCTTGTCGAATAACTTTCTATTTCCATTAGGGTAATCCTTGGGGAGACTACTGATCTTTCCAAAACCAAATAAGGTTGGGATATCTCCTTATCCAAAATCTCTAAAAAGATCATTCAGAAGATCAAGAAACTTTCCTTGCAGGTGCTTAAGTCAGCTCAAACCTCCAACATCAAGGGGTTTGCAGTTGCCGTGCCAACTGAAAGTTGGGAGCTCGAATAGCGACATGTCCCAAAATAGCCCAATAGCGCTCGAGTCCGACCTCCGGTCTATTTCACCACTACTTCTAGTTCTTCTTCTTCTACTACTTGTAGCGATAAGGGCATCAAATCCCTTACTCCTCTTACTCTACTCAATTTCTACTTTGTACCTCCAAAATCAAAGAAATTGAAGAATAAAGTTAGCTTGAATTACATCTTGATGGGTTGTCACTTGGAACTTTTTGTCTCTCATGATAACTCTTCACCTCAAAATAATAACAACTTGAATCTTACGATTACATTCCGTCACCTGAGAAGTCTTTGAATCTTCCACCCATTGGAGAACCGTAGGTGAGCTCTCAGCAAATCTTCCTCCCAAGAGAGATTAAACAAGTCATTGGTTCGGGAGATCCATAAGCCCTTCCACAAGATGCTCTACCCTTAGACACACTTGCAAAAGATCAGCCCAAGGTGGACTACAATGTCCTTTCTCATCTAAGAAAGTTGTCATCTAAACTAAGCATATATGATGCCCTTGTCTTATCCAAAGAGATGAGGGAATCATTAATCAAGGCCCATCTTGATCCAAAAATATGCTTAGCTCAGCTGACGCTCTAGGTGAGGAAGCACATTATACAAAAAGAAGCTCGAGGGATCACCTTCACAGATGAAAATCTTCTTCTGGGGGACATGAAGCACAACCATCCTCTCTACATCACAATTGACATGACAGGTTTAGACTTCCCAGAGTTCTCGTGGATCTAGGCACGTCAGTGAACATTACGAGTCTAAAGACCCTTGCCTATTTTAGGATCGACATCTCCACACTCCGAGGAGATCGAATGATGTTGAGAGGATTCAATGAACAAGGTGAGCGGGCTTTAGGTTCTATTGTGTTATCTTTGGAGATAGGTGATTGGAAGACTAAAGCCAAGCTTTACATCATTGATTCGAATACTTCATTCACTACTTTGCTTGGTAGGCCTTAGATACATCAGAATAAGATCATTCCATCCTCCCTCCATTAATGCATCAAGTTCAGAAAAGATGGAATTGAGTATCACGTCAATGGAGATGAAAAGACATTTTCAGTTAGAGAGGTTGAGATCTATGAGGATGTGACCTACTATCTTCCTCAAAACACCCTTTCTCGTGAACTTGGAGAAAATTTAAATACAAAAACAAAATAAAATGAAAATGAAGGAAAAGAAAAGATAAAAGAAAAAAGAAAATAAAAAAGAAAGTCCAAGTGAACAAGAAAGGGGAAATGAGGAAGAAATAGATCCGCATATCACATTCTGCCCACAGTTTATTCCATCATATGTGCATGTGGGTATGATGGCTCAACCTCCACCAGAGGCAGGCGAGGCAACAAAGGCAATTCAGGTGGGAGACCCCTAGTTGGCCATAGAGGTCTGTTCCAGTTCATAGGAGTACCCTACTATTCACATAGACTTGAATCCAGTTGAGGATGAGTCTAGTGTACTAACCCTTAGTGGATTCCATTGGAAGTGACTTTCGATCTAAACAGAGATGAAGACCAGACCTCCAGATAAAGCAAAGTATTTGAATCTGGTTTATGTGATACTATTAAAGATACTTTTAAAGAATTAACTGTCATTTGACCTTTACTCACCTTGTATTCAAAATCTTATACAGAAAGGTTTGGTTCCTCATTGGTCCAAGCAGTCGAGTGCTTTGAGAAGCTATGGAACAATAGGAAGAAGCACAAAAGAGAAGACTAGGATTTGGTATAGTGGGTCCAAAATGCAGTTGTTACCTTAAATTTAATCATAGTTTCTTCTCACACAACTCTCATGAGAATGTGTGTTTGAAACCTCGAGATCCGATGATCTCCAAGTTAAGGATACACCTCCGAGGAGATTCATTCAACAATAGACAAGTTAAAGAAATCAACCTGGATAGAAGAAAATCCACCCACAGCCATTCATTCTTGAAGAAGAAACCAATGACTTAGTTATGCTATTGACTGTGTTTAAAGACTATTTCGCATGGAGTTATGAAGAGATGCCTAGATTATCTCCTGATGTAGCAATCCACAAATTAATAATAGACCCTAACGCAAACCCTATTAAACAAGCTCCTAGACGCATGCAATTAAAAATCGAACAACAGGCCATTTCTGAAGTCAAAAAATTGATCGATGTTGATTTCATCAGGGAAGAAAAATACCCTACCTGGTTAGCCAGTGTCGTCCCAATTAAGAAAAATAATGACCAAATTCACATTTGCGTCGATTTCAGGGATTTAAACAAGGCATGTCCTAAGAATGAGTTTCCTCTTCCTATACCAGAATTAATGGTTGACATCTTCTCATCTCATGCAGTGTTTTCTTTCATGGATGGGTCATCTGGCTATAACCAAATCAAGATTTCTCCTGAAGATAAAAGAAACACCGCTTTTCAAACCCCAATCAGAATTTTTTGTTATAAAGTCATGCCTTTCGGCCATAAAATGCTGGTGCTACCTACCAACAGGCCATGACACAGATCTTCAACGAACTCATCCATCATCAGATTGAGTGATATGTTGATGATCTCATAGTCAAGAGTAAAGAAAAGGAATCCACCTCTTTGACTTGAGGATAGTTTTTAAACTGTTAAGATAATTTAACCTCAAAATGAACTCCTCGAAGTGTGCATTCGGAGTAGCTTCAGGGAAGTTCCTTGGTTTTGTTATTTGACACTGGGGAATAAAAATAGATCCTGAAAAGATTAAAGCTATGTTGGATATGCCTCCTCCCAATAGTCGACTGCTCATTACCATTCAAGGCGATTAGAAAATCTAAAATGCTTTATCTCCAACCCTATCGGAGATGCAAGCCATTCTCGACTTGTCAAAATGATGCCAAGTTCAAGTGGGATGATAAGTGTCGATGCCTTTGAAGACATTAAAGCGGTACTTGGTGAAGCTGTTCTAGCACCTATCCGGACAGCCTCGATTCAGGTTGCATTGGATGACTCTCTCGGTGCTTTGTTGACCTAATCCAATGACGAAGGAAAGGAGAATGCACTCTACTACCTCAGCCTTCATCTGATACCTACTGAAGCAAACTATCCACCTATTAAGAAATATTGCTTAGCTTTAATCTTTGCCTCTCAAAAGATACGGCATTACATGCTTTCTCATAAGATGAACTTGATCTCGTAACAAATTCCCGCGTATCTCATGATATATCGGGCGGTTGGCGCGTTAATATCAGCTTGATATCACTTTATGTCTGCGGGTAAAGCAATAGATTTCTTAGCGACGCTTCCTCGATTCTTGCTAGTGGCAATCTCCCTGATAAACAAATCATGTACTTAGGGAGGCTGGCAACTGCGGATGGGAGATGTATTTTGATAGTGCAGCTTCTTTTCATAAGGGGGAAGCACGACGATCTATTCTCTCAGGAAGGCAGGGGTAGGAATAGTTCTCCTAACTCCATATCGCAATGTGATGAGATTCTCATACTATTTGCCTAACCCTTGCACCAACAACAAAGCCAAGTATGAGGCTTCGATTGCCAGTCTGGAGTTAGCCATCATAGCCAATGTCAAGAGCATCAACATTTATAGGGACTCTCAGTTGGTCATCAACCAGATTGTTGAATCGTACAAGGTTCTCAAGTCCAAGCTTCGTCATTACCATAAGTAAACTATGAAGCTGTTGACCCAAATTCCTGAAGTCAACATCTACAGGATTCCTCGAGGTGAGAACACAGTTGCAGATGATCTAGCCAAACTTGCTAAAGAATTGCCATGTCCGGAAGATGAGTCCATTTCAATAAGGGTCCAAAATAGACAAGTCATGTCCCTTATTGATGCTGAACTCATTGATGGATTCTCTCTTGAAGGGGAGTTATCGTTGCCAAAATAGATGATGAGTCAGATTAGAAGCAACCATTCATGGATTACCTAAACACATGTAAACTACCTCAATAGAAATCACAAGCCCATCAAGTGAAATAGAGAGCTCTATCCTATGCTCTCATGGATGGCACTTTGTACCGCCGGTCGTTCGATCACATGTGGTTGTGTTGTTTGGACAGACACAAATCCCATAAGATTGTAACCGAGATACATTCAAGTCTATGCGGAGCATATCAGTTCTGTTCGAAGATGAAAGGAAAGATTAAGAGACTAGGATATTACTGGTCTTCGATGATTTTAGACTACATGGATGTAGCTAGAAGATGCCATCAATGTCAGGTGCACGGTGTGGTCCTCCACCAGCCACCCAACATTCTACACCCTACATTAGATTCATGGACATTTGAGTGTTGGGGTACCGATATTGTGGGCCCGATCGATCCTCCTTCTTCCAATCTTCGCTCATCTTAGTACTTTTCCAAGTGGAAGCAATCCCACTCGAGAGGTCACGGCTCGGCATGTGCTTTTGATTTTCAGAACCATATCATTATATAGGATGCCTCAATGAA
This sequence comes from Cymbidium sinense, assembly GCA_021442155.1. Taxonomy (NCBI): domain Eukaryota; kingdom Viridiplantae; phylum Streptophyta; class Magnoliopsida; order Asparagales; family Orchidaceae; genus Cymbidium; species Cymbidium sinense. The sequence continues at coordinate 97,650,551 of CM038220.1, read as the reverse complement.
TTATATCTGATAATGGTACTGCATTCAAAAGTACGAAAATCAACAGCTTCACTAGAAGACACGGTATATATTGGAGATACTCCACCATTTACTATCCTAGAGCAAATGGCTTAGCAGAAGCATTCAACAAAACTCTAATCCAGATACTGAAGAATACTCTTGATGACAATAAACAACAGTGGAACAAGCAATTGGTTAAAGCTTTGTGGGCTTACTGCACCACATACCGAACTCCAACTCAATCTACCCCATTTTCCTTGGTGTATGGGTCTGAAGCCATTCTTCTTTTAGAAGTTCAACTCCCGTCACTAAGGATAGCATTGGGTAGCAAGCTCACTTCAGAACAGAATGTCAATTTGCAGTTGGAAGAGCTCGAAGATTTAGAGGAGAGTCGCCTATAGGCGTGCCTGAACCTCGAGTTGTACAAGGCCAAAATGATTCAAGCTTACAACAAGTTGGTCCGCCCTAGGTCTTTTCAAGTAGGAGAACTTGTGTTAGTCCTATGGAGATCAATTATTGCCCGTCAAAAAATGGGAGGCAAGTTTGAACCCACTTGGGAAGACCCCTATTGCATAGAGAAGGCCTACCAACGAGGATCATATCATCTTATTGATTGTAAAGGGGAACACCCGATGCTTCTAATTAATGGGATTTATCTAAAGAAATATTACTCATGAAATAAATCATGTTTGAAAATAATCATTAGTAAAAAGAATAAAAATTTGATTCCATTCATCAAATCCTCTCTTCTTTCGAAGAATTGTTTGTTTGTCTTGCGAATCCACTTTGACTTTTGGGGTAAGGAGTCCCCATCCCTTTTCACTTCACAACACATTTTCTCCTATGCTTTCAAATTAGGTGTGAGATCCCAAGTGGCATCCTATTTAAACTAGCACAACTAAGTTAGGTGTAAGATCCCAAGCGACATCCTTTCTTAGTGGAGTAGCACTTTGACGTGCTTAGGGTAGGTGTAAGAGTCCCCCAACGGCATCCTATCCCTTCACATCACAATCACATTCCCCGGCATGTTTTAGGATAGGCGTGAGAGAACCTGAGAGACGTCTTATTCCCTTTAACACATCACAACCATAAACACAAACATATCTCTTTTGACTCTAGCTATTTGATGTGGGAGCAATCCCACACTCACTCATTGGCTAGGTCGCCAATATATCACCTCAGTATGTTACCCCAAAGTCATTTATTTGGAAGTTGTGAGTCCTCGTGCTTTCTTTCCAATTTGATCATTGTAAATTGATGAGTGCCTTATCAGTTTGGTATGTTTTGCATCCCAGCCAGTGAACTACCTCATGTTGACTTTGTTTAAGAAGATGTGAGTCCCCGTGCTTTCTTCTTGAACTAGCCTTCATGCACTAACTAGGTTGAGCATCTCCAAGGATTAGGGTAAGTCTTCCAAAGGCTCCTTTCCTCTTGACTACTCTTGAGTTGATATAAATCCCCCAGTGGCATTCACTCAGTAGTCACCCTACATCGGATAGCACCTATCGAGCCAAAGACAGGCTATCCCCGCAGTCAGTTTTGTTATAGGAGGATGTGAGTCCCCGAGCTTTCTTCCTAGGGTGATTGTTGCAAACTGATGGGTACCTTAGGTTGGTTGGATTATTGCCATGCTGATAGCGACCCACTCGGTGAGTACACCACTCTTGGCAGATGTGAATCCCCACACTTTCTTCTTGATTTGGATAATAAATACCTACTACGTATATGACTAGACATGTCATTTTCTTCAAGGTGTTGGATTGAAGCCCTTAGCAGCTCCTTCCCCTGTAGGCACTCTATTTGGATCACGTCCCTTGCGACCCTATTTAGACACTACCCAAGTTACTTTTGGATTGGACAGTCTCCCTTTCCAAGTAGCCACCCCTGTGGTTGGAGAATATGTTCAGCGGATATGTAGATTCTCTATTGGTCCAGTAAACCTGAGATAGGTCTAGGATGATATAAGCTCTTTCTCAGTATGGTCCCTCGCAAACCAACAGGGTCTGCGATAATAACCTAACAAAAAACTAAAACCAACAAAAAATTTCACTTATGGATTAGGAATTCATGCGCCCAAAGGGCCCCTTTTCCTAAAGCAGACATCCTATCTTTATGGCAGTGTCAGCAAAACTCCCTTTAGGAATTTCCTAACTACCTGAGTAGAAATAAGTCCCCGAGTTGGCACTCTCTCTGTAGTCACCCTTAGGTCAGGTTCAATCTGTTTTTCCACAAGATAGGTTTCCTCTATGGCCATCCTTGCTTTGAAAGATATAAGCCTACTACGCATTCTTTCTAGCACGACCGTTGCACACCGACGGCAGCCCTAGGTCGGGTTTGATTTATTGCCCAAAACAACTGATCATCTTAGTGGTCCTCTTTTTGAGAAATATGTGAGTCCCCGTGCTTTCTTCCTCGAATTGGCCATTGCAAATCAAAAGGCACCCCTGGTTGGATAGTTCTCCCATTGGCCGGGAAGCTACTCCCTTTGGACTTGTAAACTTAAGACAGATATAGGTTGATATTAGCCTCTTCTTAGTAGATCCATCGTACACTAAGGGGATCCATCAAAATTAAAATAAACTAAAATAAAAATAATAATTGAAATTAAAATAAACATATATCTTTGTTTCGGGCTATTTTGATGTGGGAGCAAGCCCCCTGTGGCACTCACTCATTAGCTGCTCTAGGTTGGGCTGATATACTACCTTGTTAGTGTTTCACCCCAATGGTCCCTTGTCAGGTGGATGTGAGTCCCCAATGCTTTCTTCTTGACTTGGCCATTGCAAACCAATGAGTTTCTTGTTAGTTTGGTATGCTTCACTGCTTATCTAGTAAGTCACATCATGTTGACTTTGTTTAAGAAGATGTGAGTCCCCGCACTTTCTTCTTGAACTAGCCATCATACGCTAACGTGGTCAAATCTGTTTGAGGTTTAGGATAAGTCCCCCAGAGGCTCCTTGCCTTTTGACTATCTTCAAGTTATTTTAAGTCCCCCAGAGGCATTCACTCAATAGTCAGCACTAGGTCAAGTTTACATATTACCTTGCTAATATGTTACCTCAGTGGTTCCTTGTGATGGAAGATGTGAGTCCCCGCGCTTTCTTCTTAACTTGACCATTGTGTACCGAAAGGCATCTCCTTTGGTTGGTTAGCCCTATTATGATTTAGTGGACTACCCCTTTGGATTGATAAATTTGATGTAGCTCAAGGCCACTATGGCCTCTACTCAGTACGATCCATCGCAAACCAATGGAATCTATCACACCATCAAAACAAAATCTATCCTTGACTATCTTTGAGCTAATTTAAGTCCCCCAGCAGCATTCACTTAATAGTCAACCCTAGGTCAGGTTTGCATATTACCTTGCTGATATGTTACCTCAGTGGTTCATTGTGGTAGAAGATGTGAGTCCCCATGCTTTCTTCTTAACTTGACCATTGCGTACCAAAAGACATCTCCTTGGTTGGTTAGCCCTACTATAATTTTAGTAGACTACTCCTTTGGATTGGCAAATCTGATGTAGCTCAAGGCCGCCATGGCCTCTACTCAGTACGATCCATCACAAACCAATGGAATCTATCACACAATCAAAACAAAATGTATCTTTGACTATCTTTGAGCTGATTTAAGTCCCCCAGTGACATTCACTCAAATAGTCAGTCCTAGGTTAGGTTTATGTGTTACCATGCTAATGTATTACCTCAATGGTTTCCTCATTATGAAAGCTGTGAGTCCCTGTGCTTTCTTCCTAACTTGAACGCTGCATACCGAAAGGCTTTCCTTTGGTTGGTTAGTTATACTATGTGAATTAGTAGACTATCCCTTGATTGCGGTAGATTAGATTAACCTACTCATCGGCCATCGCACAATAGGATTCTCCTCCTCCAAAAATCTAAAAAAAAATTATGAAACAAACAAATTCAATTCTCTTCTCCAGCGAAGTAAGATCTAAATAAACTCCCTCTGGCTCCCTAGTGGAGTCTAAAACAAACAAGATTAAGCAAACAATAAAAACAAACAATTTAAACCTCTTCCCCTGTCGAACTTAATTAAACAAATCAAACTTTCTCCTCAGCGAGAACCAAATCAAATCAAACCCCTCACCCCCTTTGTGGGTGACTTGAGCCTGCTTCCATAGTGGAAGGCTCACTTGCTTGATCCCTAGTGGATCCCTTCTCTTGCTTTCTCATGTCCTTGATATGAGCAGAGTCACTTTGCACTTGCCTTGATTCCATCTACACCGTGGGTTCAGGAGTAGGTCGTTTCTTTTAGTGCTTGTGTTTGTTTGGACGTTGTTGATCATTTCAGTCAACATCAATACGTGCGGTATGCCTTTCAGTCACACCACACCTATTGGGTGCCCTTTGTTGACCTCATTTTTGCAATGAGCTCTCAACTCTCTTCATCTTAGGCATAGGACTCCTCTTAGACATTAAGAGCTTCCTTAGACTTAAGACATTCCTTGGTTGACCTCATTTAGAGAGAGCTCTCAACTTTCACTTTCATAGACATAGGATTTCTCTTAGCCATTAAGGGTCTCCTTAGTCTTAAGACACATCTAGTGATTAGGTGGACATTATACCTAGCCTAGAGACTTAGAAGAGTTAGATATAGGAATCGGGTTATGCCTTAGGGGTATTAGGAAAATTCACCTACCCTATAGCTTGAACCATTCCTCACCTTCCTTCCTCCAAGTCAAACTCTAAATCAATCTTATTTGATTTTCCCCAAACTCAAATCAACTCCATGTGATTGAAATTCATAATTGAAATCCATGATTGAAATCCATGAATGAAATTCCTAAGTTCAAATCCTTCTTAAGTCCTTAATCTTCTCTTAAAGACTTAGCCAAAAGCATGATCAAATCAATTTAAACTCATGAGGTTTTCTCATAACTCATTTATATTCTCATTTTTATTCACATATAGAAATGAAATATGAATTCAAATCAATCAATTCAAATCCAAAAATCAAATTTCAAATCAAATTTTCCTACGTCCTTTAAATATTCTTTTTAATGGACCTAGCCTAAATCATCTTCAAATCAATTCAAATTAATGAAATTTACTCAAACCTATTTATATTCTCATTTATATTCACATATATAAATGAAATATAAATATAAATCAATCAAACCAAACTCAAAAATCAAGCTCCAAACTCCAAAAATTTCCTGAGTCCTTTAAATTCCCTTTTAATGGACTTAGCCTAAATCATGATCAAGTCACTTCAAATCCTTGAAATTTTCTCATTATCAATTTATATTCTCATTTATATTCACATATATAAATGAAATATAAACTAAAATAATCAAAATCAACTCCAAAAATCAAACTCAAACCCATCAAAATCCAACCTAAGCTTTTCAAGTCAAAACCTTGAACTTAGCCAAATCAACTTCAAATCAAGTCAAACCCTTGATTTTTCTTGATGATTCAATCAACCCTACAATCATGAATCCAAATATAAAATCAAACTTCAATCACCAATTCAAAATCCAATTAAAAAAAATCAAAGCCAAAATTCTATCATATTCTTCCTTTGAATATGAAATTGTTAAATGAATCAAAACCCATTTGACTTCAAATCACTTACAAATAGATTTATATTTCAATCATAAGTCTATATACAAGTTCAATCAAACTTAAATCAAGCTTTGACCAAGTCATTTGACCCACTTAAGCTCACTTATGAGCCAAATTCTAATCCTAACCAAATTGGATTGAATCAAACTCACATATCCCTTCCATCATGATCAACAATCATCATGAGATGATCAATAAACTAAATTGGGTCAAACCAAGTCAAACCTAAGGGTTGACCAAGTCAACACTTAGCATAAAATAAAACCTAACATAACCAAAATCCACCATAGGCCAAATTGATTGAAACCATTGATATAAGTTCACTCATGACCAATGTTTGAACTTGACCAAGTCAACATTTGAGCTTTAGCCTTGGCCACTTGACCCAAGTTGACCCAACTTGACCTAAAAAAGTCAAATGTGTCAAAACTTGATCTAAGCCAAAATTGATTCAAACCAATGGGTCAAGTTCATTCCTAAGCACTTGTTGAACTTGACCAAAGCCTCAAATTGGACCTAACTAGCCCAATTGACCTTAGACCCAACTTAACCTAAAGGGGTCATGTTGAGCCAAATTCAAACTTAAAACAAAATTGATTGAAAAAAAAAGATACCAATCCACTCCATATGACTAACCAAACCCAAACCTACCCTTGACCTAGCCCAATTAGGTCAAATGGGTCAAATTGGTCAACTTGACCCATTTGACCTAAATGAAGTCATATGAGCCAAATTCAAAACTAAATCAAATTGAATCAAACCAAAGTCACCAAAATATTTCAAATGGTCATATGAACTTGACCCAACCCTTGGTTTGACCCAATTTGACTAATTGGTCAACTTGACCTAAGTTGAGCCAATTTGACCTAAATGGGTCAACATGAGACAAACCTCATCAAATGAATTCCAAAACTCATGAAACTTGGTCAAACCTAGTTTCTTCACATACCCAACATATCCAAATTGAAAAATCAGCAAAATGATCATCCTACCTCTAGGCTATAGAACAAATTTTGGCCTAATCCATGGGTAATTTGGTCATGCCCTCTTTATATCCACTTGATACCTTCCTAATACCTCAAGGGGACCTAATGAAGAGTATTGCACCCAACCCAATGGGTTTGGGTCAACCCAAATAGACCCAAGGCCAAACCCGACCCCATTGGTCAAATTGACTCATTCCTCTTCCACTCATTTGATGCACTTGGGAGGTTGGCAATCTACTCAAGGCCTCAAACCGATCATGTTCCAACTCAAAATAGATCAAACAACCTCTAAATTGTTTACAATTGGATCAAAATGGTAATGGAGGTGTCGGCCATCCGATTACCATATGTGGAGATATACTCCCCCTAATTCAATTCAAAATCATCATTCCCTCATTCGATCAAGCCCTAGAGAGTGTTTGGAAAGATCAGAGAGCCTTCCTAAGCATTCTAAGAGGGATTTAAAAAAGAGATTTCTCGATTTTCTTTAGATGGTGTGGGTAAAGTTTTGCTTCGATCCGAGCTCAATCGAGCTCAGATCTTCCCCTAGATCATGGACAGTCTCTGTTGAGCCTAAGGGAAGACCTAGGGAGATCTTGGCCATCCATCCACGCATTTTGGATGGACGGCCGAGATTATTCTCACGTTTAGAAATTCATTTATCCCTTTTAAAATCATGGGGAGATCCCTGGCCGTCCGATCTTTGATCTGACGGCAGAGATCAAAGCGCATTCCATCGTTACGCCGCCACCTTATGCGACATTTAAGTGTGATGCTCACCGCGTGATACGCTGCAACAGCGGTGTGAGGGATTAGTTAGGGATTTTTAATTAATGCCAATTAATCTCCTGATCTTCTAAAAATCATATCTCTCTCAATAAAGTTCAAAAAAATACAAGGAAAAATGACACTAAAAATAATTGAGTTTAAAATATTTTAAAATTATTTTCAATGGATTTTAAATTACCTTTTTCTCTGATTTTGGGTTTTATTAGAAAATTTATTTTGTTAATTATCCCTTAATTACTTCTCTGATAAATCACAAATTTCTTGGTTATCTTTTAGGGGATGACCCTGCCTCCCCTAATTTTCTTGGCATTTATCTAAGGCCTAATTAGGGGAATTGCAAATATGTTTCTTAATTACTCCCTTAACTTAATTAAGGATAATTAAGGTTTAGATTAGTATTTTAATTCATTATTAAGGTTGATTAAGGTTAGATCCAGTAAATAAGAGGTTTAGGGAATAATTTTGGGGCATTCCCCCTAAGCTATTCCCTAAACCCCCTTTTTTTTCCTTAAACCCCTCTTAATTAAGGGTTAATTCATTAATTATTCCCTTAATTAATTTCTAAAAATTCTAAAATCTTCCAAAACTTAATTAATCTACTTTGGGTAGATGCTTAGGTGTTTAATAGCCTAAGTTAAATTAAGGAAATCAAAACCTAATTCATATATATGAAGGGATGTTTTGAAATTACTTAAGCTAAACCCCTTAGCTTAATTAACTATTAATCATGAGCCAAATTGCATTAGGCCCTTTTCTTCCTAGTTGCATTGCAAGTTTAAATTTCTTGTGAGTTTTTTATGTTATCTCATTGGCTCATAATTACTTGGTTAACTATGCTAAGGTGGTGTAGGTAAGGGTTAATTAACTTGATTAATTCATACCTTAACCTAATCAAAATTTAAAATGAATCTAATCATCTAAAAATTAAACAAAAATATCAAACACATGTGGAAATGGGTTAAGAACAGTAAACTCAACTCACATTTTCAAAATCAAATCAAATTCAAAATCAAACAAAAATCACATTAAATGAACTTTGATTTATTTTATGCTTTCTTATTTCATAAGATTGTCTTTAGGATTTAATTAAAGTGAATGTATTTACTGCTTCCATTGCTTTGGTTCTTTCCCCCAACATGTTAAATTTGTATGTCATATGGTTTAATGCATCCATATTTTTCAAAATCAAATTCAAAATGAAATTGTTTATTTTATGTCAAAATTACATGTGTTGGCTAAAGTAATAATATGGATGGCTATTATCACTACTAAATTGAAAGTGTGCTACTTATATTTTAAGTATAAGCTTGCATGTGAAAGAGTATAAGGGTGTGCTTAGCATAGGTTCTTCTTCTCTTTTCTTTTAGTATAGTTTTGAATAGGATTTTGATAAGATGTGTGGTTCATGTGAAAAGAACCTAACACTTGCTTAATTTCATATCCTATTCATTCCTATGCCATCTCTTAAGAGGGAAACCTATGCTTGCACATATAAATTGCATAAACAAAGCAAATCAACTAATACAAATTTTTGCATTCTTTCTTTTCCATTCATTTCTTTTGTACACATGCTTATATTTAAGAAAAATGGTATATTAGTCTGGACAATCCCGGGGTTGTGAGACTTTAAGTAGCCCTAAGTAGGTCTTGTACCTTACACTCCTGGTACTAACAATGGCGTCGTACTCACTTATGTCTTTCATACATTCATATGTGCATGTGAAAATTGGAAAACAAATCCTTTTCTACTTCATAAAAATCATACATCTTGAACTTTCAAATTTCCTTAAATGAATTACTTAGCATGCATCATAAAGTATGTTATATATTCTAATTTGTATGTATAGATATGCTTAGGACTCATCCATATGCATGTTATACATGTGGGGAAAGAAGTGAAGTGATGTGTGTTTTGTGAATTTGGTTCATTTTATTTAATCTTAAAATATCATTCTTTTTGAATGGGTTTGTTTAGAGTTCATCTAAACTTAAGAATAATTAAAACACTTAATCAAAATATTCACTAAATAAGACTAAAATGTGAATTTACTTTAGTAATACTTAGGTTAGGGAAGGAAAGTGAAGTTCTTTTCTCTTTCTCTCTGTTCATAACTTAGTAATTAATTGTAGGATTTACTTGAACTAAATCAAAACACAAAATAAAATCAACCTAAAATAATTAAATCAATTAATGAAACCCTCCTCTAAGTTGAACATGCTTTATACTTAGAAAACTCTAACGTAAAGCCATTGCTAAGTATACCACATAAACCTCTAAAACACACACATTAGGCTAAGTCACCACTTCTAGGTTTAGGTTAAGACGGTGCAT